>LPNX010526730.1:53540-129222 GCA_001517045.1 Pseudotsuga menziesii | reverse complement strand
TTTTTGCCGACATGTTAGTAACGTTACATCACGTGACAAGATCTCCCCCATAATATTCACTTTCACTATTATTTTTTGCCGACATGTTAGTAACGTTACTAACGTTACATCACGTGACAAGATCTCCCCCATATTTTTATATTTTCAAATAAACTGTTATTTCACAAGTAGAAAGAGGATTTAGAATTTAGATAATGTTTTCTTGCTAAGATATATTGGTGTTTCACATAATTCTTTTTGAAGACTATTTTATTCTCTATTTCGTATCTTTACCACTTTTTTACAAGCTTACCTTTAATGGGACTTCAAAAGGTTTCTTTTTGTGATGGGCTGAAGGATTTGTTTTAATGACGTTATTTAAGGAGTTACTTTTCATGACACCACTTCACCTCACTTCACTTTATGTTTATTTTCTTCCATTACTCTTTACAAGAGTACCTTTTGTGACATTATTGAAGGATTTCTTTTGTGACATTATTTATGGAGTTACTTTTCACAACACCACTTCACCTTATGTTTAATCTCTTCCCTTCCTCTTTACAAGCTTACCTTTCATGGAGCTTCAAAGGTTTTTGTTTATATTATATTATATAATAGAATAATGATTCAAGGTTTTTAAAATAAAATTACTTTATTATATAATTTTTTGAAAGTTTATTTTTAAATTTTTTTGGTTGAAGGATTTATATATATATTGATGAGAGTTGCACAAAGTACTATGATATTTTTGTAAAGAATTATGGAAATTAACAACATTACTTTTATAAAAAATTAAAGGTTAGTGACTTATAACATGGTATAGGTTATGGCCTTTTGAAATGGGGAGTGTTTCATAGTACAGAGTAATTTCTTGGTTATTATTATGTTTTCGACAAGGGATATATATAAATCAACTCTATTAATTTTTTCTTAAAGTTTATAAATTTTTCACAATCTATAGTTTTTTGTGAATTGTGTATGGTTCAAAAAAGTCTATTTATAAGAATTTTATAACTAATGCAAATTTGTTACATTTTTATTTGGCTGAGTTGATGACATCTATATTGGAAATTCCTTCCCACATCGATGATGGAAGGTGCGTCATCCATTATTACGATGAAATTTCATGTTTGCAATATCTATTCTATAGTTCACAAAAATATTAAAATGATTTTACCTAATTACAATTTTGGCACAATGTGATTGGCTATGGAAGCATGATGCCATGCCTCGAGAATTCCTTCCTGGCATTGGCTGTGCCATGGATTCATGCCAAGTATCCTTGCATATATTGCTTCATGAATGCGGTGGTCACTAGGTTCAAAACTACCGCCTTCTTAATGTGATGTGTATGCAAACCTACTACCACTGACCATATATTAATGGAACCTCGACCTATGGGTTATCGCTTGGCTCGAAGTATCCCAAAGTGTTTCCAGCTCTATATGAAGTGTTAGATCCTTTAATGAGCCTCGACCCTTGCGATACTTTGTATTGTAAGATACTTTGTTCCTTTGTTAAAGGATTCTTGTAGGTCTTGGAGCTTCTCCTCTACAAGGACTCCTATGGAATACAATGTTGAACTCGGATGTCTAATAGTCACTTGACTGACCCTTTCCCTAAGTGGAGTTTGCTTGAAAATGACGATTGTGTTTGACTCTTTTCTCATTATCGTTGTCCAGTGAAGTCTGCAACAAGTAACGAGCTGTTTGGTTTCACACTTTGCTTCTCGAGCTTGTTATTCGTTTAGATCACATACATTTATTGGATTGGATTTAGTATGCATATTTGATTTGTAGGGTTCCTAAGTGTTGAAAAATGACCATTGCATAGCATATATCCCAATGCTCAGCCTTGTCGATGGACGATATCAACAAGCCTTCCAATCGGAGTGACTCTTTCCTCGACACGACTTATCATTGCATACTCTATATATGATGTTTGGGTTATGATAATATATGGTTGTTGCATTATCTCTGTATGATGTTTGGGGTTATGATAATATATGTTTGTTGGGTTATACTAACTATGTTTTCTTGTTGTGTTACAATGATGAAAACCTTCAGGGTGCGATTAGGATCACTGAACACGAATTGTGACTTACATGTAATGCCATCCAATCATTCTTTGCACACTGAGAGGGGGTCTTTATACTCAGTCTCACACCTAGGTTACTATTTATCAATAGGATGTCGACCTTGAGAAAGGTGTATGTATCTTCAATGAAAGTTGACTGGGCCTACCATGCAACTATTAGGATTTTCCACATATTTAAACAAAGTAATAAATGCTTCATGATTCGGCTCGTGACAATCTTCTATGATAAACACCTTGTACTCAGAATTTGAATGAGAGAACTCAATGTTTTGAAGACAAAATATCAGCTTTTCAAATTCATTATTGCTTGTTGCATATAGCTCTGTGACATGAGGGCTTTCTCCAGACTGAGAAAGTGAGCATTCTATGCATTCCCAACATGGTCTTGATTTCCTGTTGCACAATGAACAATTCATTGCTACAACAAATATTCTTGGAGCAGTTGTTTCACTTGTTCCTCCAGGCCCATGAAAATATATAAATAGGCAATTATTTGTTTCAGAATTGCATTCGTCAAGGATTTCGTCACAATGTTCTATCCGACAAGTGCATTGATGGATCTGAGTTTGTACGATGATTTTATTTGAAGTCCTTCTAAGTTGAACCTTCCATCATGATCTTGATTTTTATTTTCCTTGCATTTCCACGATAATAATCATTATTCTTTAATGCATGAGGTATATGAATTTCATGAGTTATACCTGCATGTAATGGAAAACCCCTGTGAAATTTTCTTTTTCTTGTTCTTATAGGCATGTAGTGAATCCATCCTCAAAACTTTTGGATCAATACAGGATTCATGGTATGAAATGTTATTGTTTTGCGTCCATCCTTTCGCTATGTTATTCATAGCGATTCCATCAAATTTCCATATTTCTCAATACTCGTCTCAATATTTAATGAAAGCATAATTCATACCACTAACTTTCATTTTAGTTTTTTTTTGTTGTGACTGTGATAATGCATACCCTACAAGGAAATGTGTTAAATTTGTGAACCATTGATCTACAGGAAAATGAGAGCAATTGAGAAGTAGAATTATGCAGTGGAATATCAAAGACAATGTACACTGAACTAGACAAATTTGAGACAAATCTGATAAGATTTGATCAGTTAATTACAACATTAATTTCTATTCATTAATCAATAATACAATGATTATACAATAAATAGAATTCGAATGCCATGGATAGGATTCGAATCTACCAACTCAAGATGACTGAATAGCTAAATTGGTGTGTCTAAATCAATGTTGGAGGCTCACTCGTCTAACTCCGGATGTATAAATCAGTCTACAATCAGTTAACTGATGAGGTAGGTAGAAAAGGGCATCACTCTCCCTTCATGCATGCATAATTTGCGCTAGGGTAACTGAAATTGATCTAACTGATTGTAACTGGAGGTTGACTCAACATAACTGCTTACCTACCACAACCAACTGATGGAGGCTGCTAGTGGAACTCATAGTGGGCTCCTATAATGTAGGGATTGCAACCGGTGGCACTAGTGGCACCAATGGAACTAATGGCACCAGTGGCACCAATGGCATCAATGGAACCAATATTCATGGTGGCACCAAAACTCTAGTAAGGTGATAAATGACCTCTTAAGCTAGGCAATATGACAAAATAGACTATATTGGACAAAGGAGGATTATTAATCCCAACACCCCCCTTAATCCTAACTTTAGACAACTTGGGCCCTGAGAACTAGGCAAAAATTCACCCATACAATCTAAATGACATAAAATAAACAGCTTAATAAAATAAGGAAAATGGGGAAAACCTCATGGGAACCCCTGTAGTGAGGATTTCTCCTCACCGCAAGAGCAGGAATGACTCCCTCGTGCCTATAGGGCACAAGGGTAGGTTCCTACTGTTGGAAAACAGGAAAAACAAAATGGAAATGCAAGTAAACATAACAGTAAATTAAACTAAGCTAATCTAGTGACAAAAACCAGAACTAAACTAAATCATAAGCAAGAGCAAAAAGAAGAAGTGGAAGCTTTGTGAACCCCTCTGCAGAAAATGGGTTAGGGTTCCGCCTCCTTAAACCCTGGAAAACAAACCTAAGCTACAATGGAGAAACCTGCAAACAATGTTAAACAAAACCTGCAAGAAACAATGGTTAGAAGTCAAAGCAATCTAAATAGCTAAGAAGCAAACACAAAAAACACAAATATACCTTCTCTTAGTGGGTAATGGGCCACCATGCCCTAGCTCCTGGAAGCCTCTCTCTCTTGGTTGGGGGAGCAATGGCTCAAATGGGAATGGATGTGGAGGAGAGGGAATGCGGGTGGTTTGAGAGGCAAAGGTCTCAAAGCATCCATGGGTAGCATAACAAAAGGCAAGAGAGAAGTGTTTTGAGAGTGACCCCCCACCCTCCTTTTATAGTTTTTCTAAGGGATTTTAGGGTTTTAAGCCCTTGGTCAGGGATTTAGCCCCTTTTTTGGGCCGTTAGCCCCTTTTGCCCTAAATTTAGCCCCTTTTAGGGTTTTAGACCCGTTTTGAGGGCTTTAGCTCGTAGGGGGCTATTTTGGGCTCTTTTTTGGGGTTTTTAGCCATTTTCTTCATTCTTGGGCTCTTTGGAGGTGTAGGGGTCTAATGGAGTGATATGGGGGTTGTGAGATGGTGTCCTTGGGTGGTGTAGGCCATAGAGAGCTATGTGGGGGATTTTTGGGTTAATAGATTGCCCCGTGATGTGTGAGGGCAGGAGCTCAATGTATGGTCGACGGACATCATAGGATTTACTGTATAGAGGTGGTGCTTCCGGGGCTGGGGCATGGTGGCTTTTGGTTTTTGTATTAATTTGGTTCCCATCAATGGGTGATATACAATAAATGTGTGACAAGTATATGGACGAGGCGGGCATTCCCATGCTCGTGACAATGTCAAAAGAATCATTTGATCTTTGCTCTAAAATACAAGAGCTGATCATATACAACTGATGTTACAATGCTGGTTTCCTCTATGTGAGGCTGAATACAATACTGATCTAGTACATTGGACCCATGGCATTCTCATGGAATGCTATATCTTCATGACTGACTGTCTGCTGGATCTGGTACATAGCTGTTTGGACTCACTGATTGAGGGTCAGAGTCTCTACGACACAAGTATGTTGTATCAATCATAAAGGTATATCGAAGCACTGCTGGGGCTTTTGAACACTGTCTCCAATGCAACCCAAAAATCACAAGGGACATAACCTGTTTAGGTCCCTTGAGTGGACTCACCAATGTGCTAGAGTCAGGTGACATCTGGGGTCTTTGACCAAGTATTGTGCGGAACAAACCCTGTATGAATCCCAACGGTGCGATGATGGAGTTGAAGTCGAGCACGTGAAAAAAAACCATCCCAAGAGGCACTAAGGGCTCCTCTCAAGTGGTCCAAGGAACTCATCAATGATGTTAATGAAACCAAGGTACAAGGACCTTTGGGTCTATCCTTTGGAATATGTGTGTTGGCGTTGACAAAGGGAGACCTGCCCCTAGTCAAGGCAATGATGTTTCCTTGACCAAGAGCACGAGGTGGATAACCGAAAGGTGTGAAGAATTATATGGAATGACTCACTGAATTGGGGGGGAGGTGAGGGAAGGGAAGGAACTGAACAGGGGCAGTGGGGGAGTGACTCAAAATTCCTTTGTTCAGAGTATGACAGTAGGGTGGACTAGGCAGCAAATGAAACTTGACTCATGGGAATGGGATCATAGTTGTAATACTGGGAATGCCATTGCAAATGGGAAATGCTTGGAGGAGGTAGACACTTTTAAAATTGATGGGATCCAAAGAAGACTCATTGTAGAGTACTCTGAACAAAGGTGACCCAACGGGGGAATGCTGCCAAACTGTTTCCTGTGGGGTGGTTTCTAGGGACACCATTGGTGCTTTCAATTTTACGGAGTCTGAAAGCATGAAGAAGACTCCAGTGGGGGCCCTTTTTCATTGGTGTTCTCTTGTGCCCGAAAAAGGATAAAATTATACATAGGAGAGCTCGCCCATCCTAGAGGGGATGAGAGACTTTTTTACTATTGGTAGTCCAATCAAGCCGGAAAAGGTTAAACCTATATTGACTGGACGATCATTCGGATACTTTTACGAGCATGAACAAAACCAAGTTTGCTCGATGATCTTTTCTTGTTGAGATGGCTGGAAAAGAGCTTAACGACAATCGATGGTGAGCTTTTTTGTAAAGCGCGGCCCCTCTGCTCGAGAAAGCACAAAAGTATGCAGAGGGGAACGATCTTGGCTTGAGTGTGCCAAGGAGGTCCTTTTCATGAGATGGTCTACATGGTCTGCAAGAGGAGGTAAAAGAGATGATGTAGACACCCTTTCCTATACTTTAGCGAGCGGGAAAGGAAGCAGCTGCGGTCAGCAATATTTTCATTGTTTTAAGGAGTCAGAAAAGAGCTTAAATGAAACTCCAATGTGGTCGACCGATTGCGGTGGCACGAGTGGTGCCCCATGTCGGGACGATGGAAAGAGGTCCAAAGGTCATCCGCGCAGTATGAATAGAGCAGAAGGCTCTCAAACATACCAATACATGCATGGGATAGATCGCGGTAGAGGCCTGCGAGTCAGTGTGACAGAGGCATGCAAATCGAGGTGGCTCTCAAACAGAGGTCAAGAGAGCGTGTGTGTGTTGCGGTGAATGAACTTGACTACATACGATGTGAGTGCAGGTCCGGGGGCATTTATATGCCAAATGCATGCAAGAAAAATAAAGTGTTTTGTGGACAGTAGTCCACATAAGGTGCTATGAATGGAAAAGACAACTATGTGTTAAAAATGCAAAATAAAGGCTAAAATTATAGTCCTTAACAGGTGGCAGCCCGATAACTCACATGAGTTGCGATCGGGAGGTGTGATGCAAGTATAGGTCCATAGACACTCGTATCATCATGTCATGGCTCGTAAATTGAGGTGACTTGTGGGAAATGGTCTCAAAATTAACTTGTTAAACATGAGACAATGGTCTCATAAAGAGATAGAGGGTGGAATTCTGAAACCAGTGGCATGAACAACGTCTCAAACGGAGTCCGTATGGTCCTGTTCTGTCGATCAGAAGAAATTAGGTCAAATGGGGCCTATAAAAAGGGGGTGGGGGTCCACATGGTGAAGTGTCATTGTCACTGTTTATTGTGGAGTTAGAGAGGTGGGCCTTAATTCTTCATTTGCTAATTTCTTTTGATTCGACCAACGGTTTCACGAGCCGCGACTTGCAAGCAAAATCTCTCACTGAACCTCTTCATTTTGATGGTTTACTTACTGGATTTGACCATCTAGAGGCCCCCCATGAGCTATTTGGGGTTTCATGTGGGCCAGGTCACTCATTTCAAAGGAAAAGGTGTGCCCTGGGTGCACCTATTGGGAAATTATGAGTGCCCTGGGCGCTCCTTTTTCCCAAATAGGTGCGCCCTAGCCTCTTTTGGGTGGTTTTTTGATGGTGGGGATGTCGGATATCAGGGTTTTTGCTTTGTGCAGGATGGTGGAGATCAAATGGAGGGAGAGAGGCTGCAAACCTATTAGAGATGCATCATTGCGTGATGGGGGTGTTAGAGATACATTGGCCCGCTGTGGGTTACTGAAATTTATGAGGATACTGCTTATGCAGAGTTTGCATTTGTTGATGCAAACACTCATAGATTTCTGGGATGTTGCTGAGGAGGTGTTCCTCTTCCAAGGCCAGCGCATTGAGATTATGCTGGAGGATGTGTACTTCATTACTGGGCTCCCAATATTGGGAGTATTTGTTGATCTATCACCTATATTGTCTCGAGGGGAGACATTGGAGGATCTATGTGATCAAGACTATTACACTACAGCGTATGTGCATGACTCCTACATCCTGATGTGCGACATCGAGGAGTTGTCCACACAGGCAGTGGGGACTTTACTGCAGCGTATCTTAGTTTCCATGGGGAGCCACAAGATGTCTGGTGGTCAGATGTAGCTAGTAGAGCATGCCATAGCTGGCACATATTATGCATGGGGCCAGATATACTTGCAGGCTGTTCGGCATCAGCTGAACAAGTTGAAGACTACTGTCGCCGGTTTTTGCTTTGGCTCCTTTCTATGAGCTTTCTTCTTTGAGAAAGTACCTGTTAGATTTTCATATTCTTAGCTAACACATTAGTATTTCATTTCATTTTCATAAAAAAAGAATATAAATAGGATCACTGAAAGAAACAGTATCACAAGAACAACACAGATTTATCCTGGGAAAACCCTAAAGGGAAAAACCGAGCAAAAAATTCCTCAATATAGATGCCCCAAAAAGATAAAAGGTAAAACCAACAAGGAGATCAAAGCTTGATCCTCCTCCTTCTCCAGCTACTCTTCTCTTCTCCACTAATGCGCTACACAAGTGAGAGTGTGTGTCACAAATGAGGAGTGCTACACCTCTATTTATATTCATCCATTCACTTAAGTTAACTCATCTGACATGTAGGCTTGAGTTAAATCATGTAGGCTCTAGTTACACATGTAGGCTTAAGTAATCACACTGGGATGCTAATGACCCACCCTTACAATTAGAGGGGACTACCTCATGAATCTTATCAGTTCTTCCGATTAGAAGCATCAGGGTACAAAGTAATACAAGTGGTTCTCCTGGTAGGACCATCAGGGACCACAAAGAAATACATATAGAATATTCTTTGAAGTTACAATATTTCAACACTCCCCCTTAACGAGAAGGGTATTCTACAACAACATCAACAACAACAATAATAGGAGAGAAATAGAGGACATCATCAACATCATCAGGGTGACACATCTATAAATCATTGGAAGCTTTTCAACATCATGTAATCTTCATCTTCAATCTTTAGTCTTCAGCATCATCAATACTTTGACCACTTCGATCAGCAACATCTTCAGCATCTTGACTTTTCAATCAGCAGCAACATCTTCAGCACTTTGACCTTTCGATCAGAAACATCTTTAGCACTTTGAAATTTTGATCAGCAACATCTTTAGCACCTTGACCTTTCGATCAGGAACAACATCTTCAACACTTTTATCTTTCGATTAGCAACATCTTCAGCACTTTGAACTTTCGATCAGCAACATCAACATTAGCACTTTGATATTTTGATTAGCAGCATTATCATCGCACTCTGATCTTTCGATCTGAAACATCATCATCAAAATATCATCATACTCTGATCTTTCGATCAGAATCATCACCATCAAAACATCATCATCAAAACATCGTCATACTCTGATCAAAAACATCATCATACTCTGATCTTTCGATCAGGAACATCATCATCAAAGCATCATCATACTCTGATCTCTCAATCAGAAACACCATCATCAAAACATCATCATACTCTGATCTTTCGATCAGAAACATCATCATCAAAGCATCATCATACTCTGATCTTTCGATCAGTACATCATCATCATCACACCCTGATCTTTCGATCAGTACGGCATCATCATCGTCTGCAACTTCTGATCTTTTGATCAGAAAACATCATCATCAGCAGCAACTTCTAATCTTTCGATCAGAAAGCATCATCATCATCATACTCTGATCTTTCAATCAGAAAACATCATCATTATCAACAACCTCTGATCTTTCGATCAGAGAAAATCATCATCATCAACAACTTTTGATATTTTGATCAGAAAACATCATCATTATCATATTCTAATCTTTCGATCAGAGAACATCATCATCATCAGCAACTTCTAATATTTCGATCAGAGAACATCATCATCATCATATTCTAATCTTTTGATCAGAGAATGTCATCATCATCAACAACTTCTGATCTTTTGATTAGAAAAACATCATCATCATCATATTCTGATCTTTCGATCAGAGAACATCATCATCATCAGCAACTTCTGATCTTTTGATTAGAAAAACATCATCATCATCATATTCTGATCTTTCGATCAGAGAACATCATCATCATCAACAACAGCCTATAGGCCATAGTGCAAATACCTAAAAGTCTTTGGATCTCTTTTGGACTTAAAGTCCAGGGATGATGCAATCCTACCACATTCTTGACAACCGAGGTCACTGGATCCATTCTGAATCGAGGTTCAAGGATGATACAATCCTACCACCTTCTCGATGACTGAAGTTCACCAAATCCATTCTGAACTGAGGTTCATGGATGATGCAATCCTACCACCTTCTCGATGACCAAAGTTCACTGGATCCATTCTGAACTGAGGTTCTCGGATGATGCAATCCTACCACCTTCTTGATGACTGAAGTTCACTGGATCCATTCTGAACCAATGTTCACAGATGATGCAATCCTACCACCTTCTCGACGACCAAAGTTCACTGGATCCATTCTAAATTGAGGTTCACAGATGATGCAATCCTACCACCTTCTCAATGAACGAAGTTCACCGGATCCATTCTAAATCGAAGTTCACGGATGATACAATCCTACCACATTCTCGATGACCGAAGTTCACCGGATCCATTCTGTAACGAAGTTCACGGATGATACAATCCTACCACATTCTCGATGACTGAAGTTCACTGGATCCATTCTGAGACGAAGTTCACGAATGATATAATCCTACCACATTCTCAATGACCGAAGTTCACCGGATCCATTCTAGACATATGTCTCGGGATGATACAATCACCGGATCACTTTAGGGAAAGTGCCCAGGGATGATACAATCCCAAGACATTCTTGGGGACTGAAGTCACCAGATCCATTATGAACATATGTTCTGGGATGATACAATCCCTCTTCATTCTTGATGACCGAGGTCAATGGATCAGTTTAGGGCAAGTGCCCAGGGATGATACAATCCCACTGCAACATCACTACTCCCCCTTTCAGGAAGGTCTTTTCGAACCACACCAAGCTTGTCTCGAAAGTGTTTGAACTTTACTCAAGACAGAGGTTTCGTCAACACATCAGCAACCTGTTCATTAGTACTCACATACTGGAGCTTTATGGCTCCTTTATGCATCATATCTTGAATGTAGAAATACCTGATTTCTATGTGTTTTGATCTATCATGGAACACAGGGTTCTATGTCATCTTTATACAACTTTGCTTGTCACATAGAATCACGGTAGTGTCCAACTCTAGGTTGAATAATCTTGACAACAACTTCCTAAGCCATATAGCTTCACAACTAGCAGGGCAAGCTGCTATATATTCTGCTTCGGCAGTGCTTAGAGAAACACTAGACTACTTTATGCTAAACCATGAAATCATAGCAGATCCCAGACTATAACATCCACCTGATGTACTTTTTCTATCCGAGATACTTTCGGCCCAATATGCATCTGTATATCCATACAATTTGTACTCATGGCTATTATCATAATATAGAACAAAGTCTATAGTCCCTTTCAAATATCTCATCACATGTTTTGCAGCTACCAAGTGGACCTGTCTAGGTTGTACTAGATATTGACTTAAGGTGTTTACAACAAAACAAATGTCTGGTTTGGTATTTTTTCAGTACATCAACGACCCAATAATTTGTCTGTAAAGAGTCACATCCACTAACTCTGATGAGTCATCAACTAACAGCTTTAGGTTGGAATCCATGGGTGTGTTCATGGCTTTGCATTCTAACATATTGAATCTCTTCAATATCTCCACCGCATACTTTCCCTGGTTGAGAAAGATTCCTTCTGAACTTTGCCATACTTCCAGACCTAGGAAATAATGCATTAACCCAAGGGCTTTCATTTCAAACTCTTCTGCTAGTTTCGTCTTGCTTTCCATCACTTGTTTCTCATTCCCTGTCAAGAATAGGTCATCTACATATAATAGTAGGATGACAGGTTTATCTTCTACAACCTTGAGATAGAGGTTAGGATCAACTTTACTCTTGGTAAAGCCCATGCTTGACAGGAAGCTATCTATCCTCTCATACCAAGCTCGAGGGGCTTATTTAAGACCATATAGTGCCTTCTTTAACTTACATACATGAGTATTTCTATCTTCAACTTCAAATCCTTGTGGCTGTTCTATGTATACTTCTTCTTCGATCACACCATTCAGAAAAGCTGTTTTCACATCCATCTGGTGTAATTTCCACTACATCATGGATGCAAGTGCCATGATAGTTATAATTGAAGTATACCGTGCTACTGGGGAAAATGTCTCTTCATAATCAATTCCCTCCTTCTGAGAGAAACCTCTGGCCACAAATCTTGCTTTATACTTTTCGATACTTCCATTAGCTGCATGCTTTATTTTAAATATCCATTTGGAGGATACTACACTCTTTCCTTCTGGTTTGGGAACTATATCCCATACATCATTCTTCATTATTGACTGGTATTCTTCAGTCATTGCTTCTTTCTATTCTTTCCTCTGTACCGCTTCTTTGTAGTTTGTAGGTTCTTGATCTACAAGGTCACACATCAAGGCTACATAGTTGGAGAAAGTTTTAGGTTTCTTTCTTTCCCTTGTGGAGCCTTCAGGTGCTCCATATCTTTATACCTCTCGTATAATTTCTCTTGTCCAGGCAGGCTGTCTATTTCTTTATATCTCCATCATAGGAGGTTCTTGAGGTTCTGCCATGTCATGTTCTTCAGGAGCTTCATCTTTAGGAGGACATGTAGTTTCTTTATTTCTGGGAGATGTCTCTTCTTCATATACTTCTTCATGTTGGCACTTCCTAGATCTCTTGAGGGCTGCCTCTTCATCGAATGTCACATCTCGACTGATTTCTATGTGATTAAATCTAGGAATGTAAATTCTGAATGCTTTGGATACTTCACAATATCCAAAAAATATCCCCTTCTTTCCAAAACGGTCCAACTTGGTTCTTTTCTCTTTTGGTATATGAAGATATACTGGACAACCAAATATCTTGAGATGACTTACCTCAGGCTTCTTTCCTATGAACATTTCTTTTGGAGTCTTGAAGCCAAGAGCACCGTGAGATATTCTATTCTATACATACATGGAAGTTCTTGTTCTTCTTCCCATAGATGCATTGGAAGATCTTGATCATATATCATTGTCTTCAGAGCCTCCATGATGGTTCTGTTCTTTCTTTCTGCAACCCCATTCTATTGAGGATTGTAGGGAGTGGTTAACTCCCCCTTGATTCTGGCATCTTTGCAGAAAGCCCCAAACTCTTTTGAGGTATATTCTCCTCCATTGTCTAAATGGAGTGTCTTTATTTTCTTGTCTGAAAGATTCTCTATCAAGGCTTTGAACTCCTTGAATTTCTTGAACACTTCACTTTTTTCTTTCAAGAAGCATATCCAAGTCTTTCTTGAAAAATCATCAATAAATGTGATATAATATTCAAAGCCACTTAGGGATGTCGAAGACATTGGACCACATACATTTGAATGAATCAATTCCAATGTACCTTTTGTATTTGTTTCACTTTTTGGAAATGGATTCTTGATGTTCTTTCCCTTCGCACATCCTTTGCAAATACCTTCATGCTTGATCTTCATGTTTGGTAATCCCATTACTACCATGTTTACATGAGGTAGAGCTTTGTAATTAATCTGGGCAAGCCTTCTGTGCCATAGTTCACTAGGGTCTGTGGACTCATACACAAGGGTTGTTTCTGAGTGCCCTCTTAGTTTATACAAGCCTCCTTCCTCTTCACCAATAATGATTGCATATTCAATATTCTTTCCTTTGGGCCACATGAGCACTTGGCCATCTATGAAAGCAACTCTGAAACCTTTCTTATCTAATGCTGAGATAGAAAGTAAATTCTTCTTTAGACCAGGTACATATAATACATCCTTCATCTTTAGGGGATTACCTGAATCAAGTTTGTAGCTTGCTTCACCAACTCCTTTGATCGGATATTGATAGTCATCTCCTAGGGATACTTTCTGAGAAGAGATCTTTTCTTCAATATTGGACAGAGTTTTCTTTTGTCCCATCATGTGCTTTGAAGCAACACTATCAATAAGCCAGGTGTCTTCTCCAGGAGTTACAGACCCAGATAGTGCAGAGAATAGCACATATTCTTCTGCATCTTCTTCTCTTGCTTGTTTTCTTGGAGGTCTTTCTTCTTCTTCTTCTTCTTCATCTTCATCTTCATCTTCTGCTAGATGAGCATGATATATTTTGTTGTTGTTGATCCTCTTCCTATATTCTTGCTTCTTTATAGGACAATTTCGGGCAAGGTGTCCTATCTTATTACAATGAAAACATTCAAAATCAGAATAGTCTCTAATGGGAGGAATTTTTCTTACCTTTTGGATTCTTCTAGGAGGATGAGACTCCTTGAAATTTATTCTCTTGAAATTTGATTTACCTCTCCTTCTTTAGGTGTGAGTGGCTAGGGCTTGATCATCTGCTTTTAGTAAAGCTTCTCTATTTGCCACTCTAGTCTCCTCTTGAATGCAGTCTTCCCATACAATGTCAAACTTCATGCTTTCTTTTCTGGCACACATCATCTGAATGAATGAATCCCAGGGTCTAGTGAGACCATTGAGAGCAGTCATGACCATTTCATCTTCATCAATCTTATCTCCAATAGCTTCTAGTTTCTCTTTGATCTGAGAAACTATTGAGAAGTAGTCTTGGATGGATTCTCCATGACTCATCTTGGTGCTCTTCAGTTAAGCTCTTAGATTCATCTTTCTGTTAATGTTTCTTCCCTCAAACATTCTAGATAGGGCATAAAACATTTCTTTTGGAGTCTTCTTGGATGACACTTGAGGAATCAAGTGATCCTTGATGGAGTCAACAATAATCCTTTGTGCCCTAATCATATCCTTTCTGTGCTTCTCCTTGGCTTCAACTTCTTCAGGTTCTGCAACTTCTTCTTTGACATACTTATCAAGGTCATTCTATTGGAGAATGAGACCAATCCTGTATTTCCATGCTTGGAAATTCTCTATGCCTTCTAGCTTGCCCTCAAGCTTAGTGCTTGGGGTCATTTTATCAGAAAATCACAAAAAATTGAATTCTTGCAGAATGGGAAACTGACCTTACCAGGAGATGCGCTTGAATGAGATGAGATGACAGGTGTGCTTAGATTCTGAAGACTTCAACTCTTCACCTTTCAAATCATACTTGCAAGATTCAGCTTCTGCAGCTTTCGGGTTCAACAGTTTTCTAGTGCAACTTTCAAACTAGGGTTTGACTTTTTCAGAGACTCACACATCCAAAAAACTTGATTCCAGGCTCAAAATATGCGCTCTGGGAGGGCACAACTTTCTATGCAAGTAGTTTTTCAAGACTCAAAAATTTTCCTGAAAACCCTAATTCCTTCTGTGGAGAGAGAGAGAACTATTTCACCTTGTGAAAGCTGTCCTGTTCAGCTTAGCTCTGATACCATGTTAAATTTTCATATGCTTAGCTAACACATTAGTATTTCATTTCATTTTCATAACAAACGCATATAAACAGGATCACTGAAAGAAACAGTATCACAAGAACAGCACAGATTTATCGTGGGAAAAACCTAAAGGGAAAAACCCAGCAAAAACTTCCTCAATATAGATGCCCCAAAAAGATAAAAGGTAAAATCAACAAGGAGATCAAAGCTTGATCCTTCTCCTTCTCCAGCTACTCTTCTCTTCTCCACTAATGTGCTACACAAGTGAGAGTGTGTGTCACAAATGAGGAGCGCTACACCTCTATTTATATTCATCCGTTCACTTAAGTTAACTCATCTGACATGTAGGCTTGAGTTAAATCATGTAGGCTCAAGTTACACATGTAGGCTCAAGTAATCACACTGGGATGCTAATGACCCACCCTTACAATTATAGGGGACTACCTCATGACTCTTATCAGTTCTTCCGATTAGAAGCACCAGGGTACAAATTAATACAAGTGGTTCTCCCGGTAGGACCATCGGGGACCACAAAGAAATACATATAGAATATTCTTTGAAGTTACAATATTTCAACAGTACCTACACTTTGTCCTCATCGGGCTGTGCAGGACAGTGGTCCACGGGAGCCGAGGATGTATAGGTGGTGCTAGATGATGATTCGTGAGGGTGGCAGCAGAGTGGGATGATTTTTTATAGAGGAGTTGCTGGAGTAGTGGCTTCAGCTTCCTGTGGTGATCGAGGAGTACCCGTATGCAGGTATGGATTTCTGAGGAGACCTTGAGATGCCCCGACCTCCTGGTCAGGCATGGGGACCAGCTGGTATGTATGCTTGATGTTTTTATGTTGATATTTATGCATAGTATAGTTGAGCTGGTTAGTGATTTTCATATTGATGTATGTAGACTGATGGTGTCCTTTCCCACCACATGGGCATTGGAGGCGGGTTGTTACCGTACCTCCTGCGGTGGCTTCTGTGGTGACCCCTTTCATGAGCTCCCACAGGCGGCAGCGAGACATGGATGGACTGGTGCCGTATCTGGATGAGCTTCCTACTGGGGTGTCAGATGTTGGCTGGCAGCATCTGAGTACCAATTTTATTGCTGTGATTCACAATGTTAATCCTCCTGAGCTAACGGGCCTGATGAGGAAGATGGAAGTGGCTTGCGAGCACTTTCGCCGGACGGCGAGAGGTGGCCTTCTTGTAGAGGATGCATCTTCTTCGAAAGATGATGAGGCAGAGTCAGATGATGGGTCTGAGTTGGATTAGTAGCCTTGTGGGGCTGTTCCTAGTGCATTGGTGCACTTAGGGGTTTTTGTGTCACTTATGTATATCCTATTGAGAAAGCATTGTGGCTTCTCGTTTTTGTATTGGACATGTTTTGGACATGCGATTGATAGATTTATATCTATATATATTTTTGATGCACGTGGATGCACTTTTGTGGTTTCATTATGTGAGTCTTTTTTATTATGTTGTGGAATGCAAATGCCTATGTGATGTATTATTACATGGTGTGTGTATTTTTAGACATGATTACGCATTATGTTATGGTTGTATGTTTCCTATATACTGTTATGGATGTGCCAATTTAGAATATCGTTAGCCATTTGATCTGTGACACTATTTAGGTTCCTGGGAACATGTGTGAATGTGATGGATTCAAATGTTCTGACCATGTGTTTAGTGCGTAGGTACTTTCTAAAGAGGCAGGTATCACAAACTCGATAGTGGTTGTTCAGTTGAGAAACAAGCAGCTGGGAGTCTAAGAAGACATCAAGATGATGAATTCCTAACTGTCGAGCGGCGACCAAGAGGCCATTGACACCATCATACTCTGCCTGGTTGTTGGTTGCGGTGCTCACGCATATTCCATCGATGTGAATCAACTCGTGCGATGGGGAGTAGATTACCCATGCAGTCAAGGTGAGGTTCGGGTACCATCTGCTTGCTCCATCTACGAATCCCATATACCGCTCTGATGTGAGCTCCGTCTGAAGTAATGAGAGGAAACAATATATAAGAATCGATTGGGAAAAATGCATAAAAAAAAATGGAAAGTCTATAATACAATTTAGAACGCTGTCACTCAAAGGGGTGACTATGGGGGAAAGTTGTTTGGACTTTCCCAGGATCAACGGTCATTCCTTTGTGTGACATGATGAATCCTTGGAGACAGCCCTTGGGGACATAGAAAACACACTTGGATGGGTTAAAGCGGATTTTGCACCGGCGACATTGCATGAGGACTTGTCGCAAGTTGTCTATGTGTTGTGTGTGGTCTTGCGATCGTGCGATGAGGTTGTCGAAACAAAACAAGATTATGTGAACGAGGTCGTGGAAGTAGTGTGTCATGGCATGCTGGAAGGTGGCTCCAACATTTTTGAGGCCAAAGGGCATGACTCGGTAGGAAAATGTGCCTCATGGGGTTGTGAATGCTGTCTTGTAATGGTCTTCTTTCCGGATTTGGATTTGGTTGTAGTCGAAAAATCCGTCCATGAAGGAGAAGGCCTCATGTCTGGCGCATGCGTCGATGAACAGTGTGGGGAATTTGTCTTTGGGACATGCCCCATTGAGATCACAGAAGTCTGAGCAAATGTGAATGGTACCTTGTTTTTTAATCACGGGAATAGGATTAGAAACCCAAGTTGTGTATGCAATGGGATAAATGAAGCCAGCTGTGCGCAGCTTCTCTATCTCGGCTTTCACCATAGCCACTTCGGATGGATGGATGGGCCATTGCTTTTGGCGTACGGGTGCCACATCAGGCCATGTGTCGATGTGGTGCTCCACGATGGATGGATCTAAGCCATGCATTTCAGTGTATGACCAATCAAAGATATCGCAAAATTCTTGGAAGAGAGCTGTGTAGGCATCGACCTCTTCCGGGGAGCAAGATTCCCCCAACATTATTTCTTCAATGATCTTAGAGTTGGTTGAGAGGTCGATTTTAATGGTTGGTGAAATGTTCGCCATGTTCCCTTCTTCGAAGGCATCAGGCGCTGGGATTGGGTTCTTAAACCAGTCAACCTTCCCATGGATGAAATCTTTGGTCTCCATGGAAAACTGGTCGGACTGCGACACAAGTTCTTCTGGGAGGAAGAACGAGCGATGGTCCATGTCATCCCATGGGTATTCTAGGGCGGTCAGAGCTTCAAGTATCTCCTCATTGTTGCTGAAGCAACGAAGAGATAGGTATGATGGACCATCGTTGGAGATGGGGATGAGTTGGTCGGGGGAACTAGACATCATGTAAATGGACATGGTGTTTGACGAAGGAGGTGGTGGGTGAACTTCTTTGACCAAGGTGATAAGAGACTCAAGGGAATAGTGATGGAGGTCAGTGAGAGCCATTCGAAATTCGGGTAGGCCTTGGCAATGGTGGAAGTAATGTCCATACAAGCCGCAAAGGGCGCAAGCATGGTTTGTCCTTAATGCCTTGTTCCTGACTAGTGGCACGGTTGGGAGTTCAACCATAGGGATGTTTTCATTCGTACCCATGGCATCCAGATGCGCACGGATCACTGGAATTTTAGGGCAATTCTGAGTTGGATGGCCCTATTGTTCGTAGACGGCACAAGGTGGGACTTATCGTGGTTCTGTGGTGGATTTGGTGTTCTTTCCCCTAGCCATTTTGGGTTGGGCGGTGCAGGTGCGGGTGTGGCGGTTGGCTCATGCGGACTGGGTGGGGGGTGAGACTCAACCGCAATAGGTTGCACCAGGGTTAAAACAACCTGGGGCATTGCTAGTTGAGCTGGTGGATCAAGATACCACACCAGGATCCCCAACATAAACTTGGGTAGGCTTAAGGTGGCCATGACCGGCTTGCTCATGACACTAGGTGGGGGAAATAGGAAGGGAATTATATGGACTGGAGAAGAGCCCACATAACTCCCAACTGGTTGCATGTGGGGGTGAGGTTGTGGTTGCGGCTGCGCGTAATGATGCTGCTACGGGTGATGTTGCAGCTGCTGTTGGCGTTGGGGCTACGGATGATGTTGTGGTTGTGGTTGGGGCTGCGGTTGTGGTTGCTATTTGGGTGCAGTGGTGCTTGATGAGACCATGCACAAGTCTGCAGTTTGCTTTTGTGTCAGTGGTGGTGACACTAGCGGGAAAGGAGCCGTCATGATGGGATTGATAAACAACCCAGGGCCCACATTCAATGGTGGGGAGGCTTGTGTGTTTTCAACCACAGTGTTGGTTGCAGGGATGATGTTAGCATGTGTGGTTGCCCCTTGCGGCTCAATGGTGGTGATGGTAGGGATAACGTTGGCAGGTGCTGTTAACCCTTGCAGATCATGGTAGGTGAGCTGTTCAACCATCACAATCTTCCCTTCGTGGGGGAACATCATGAGGCAGAAGATGGTTGACACGACGACTCGCATGGCGTACAGGTAACTCCTTCCGAGGAGGAGGTTGTAGTCTAGTTGAGCATTGACAACTTCGATGTCAATCAGGACTGTCTTCTTGGCTAACATGATGGGGACATGAGGGAGGATTCCTTTGGATTTAGTGGGGTGTCCATCATAAACCCGCAGAGTCATGGAGGACGATTGCAGAATTGGTGATCCAAGCTTCTGCCAAACCAAGGTAGACATGATGCATGTGGATGCCCCCTCATCCACTATGCATCGGTGCACAACCAAGTTCTTGATGAACACCGGGATTTGGAAGGAAATAGTGGAGGGCATGAGAGGCTCTCCATTCCCCATGTCAAATGTGATTAACTTGGAGTCGGAGGGGTCTACAGCCCCTAGGGCGGCTAGTAAGTCTTTCCACTACATTGGGCACGTTTTAAGTACCTCAAGAGCAGACATGGCGGTTGGCGTTTGGGCCAAATCATCCACAATGCTATAGCTGAATGTAGCTTTAGTTGTGGCATTATTGGCAATTCTACGTATGGGGGGGTGTGGAAACAGGGGTTGCTGAAGAGGTAAGTTGATTGTTGTAGACGTGGATGCTACTGATGAGTCAATAGGTTCGGTGGTGGTACCGTACTGATTCCATTTGGTTTGCAAGTTGACCTCTTCAATCATCATGTCTAGCGGGTGGTGAACACCTGTTTCAGCCATGGGTGGTGCCCCCAGAGCGTTGGGATTGGTTTAGGGAGGGGGTGCGGTTGCCACCATTCCTTGGACTGGCAGTGAGTTTTGAAGCACCATAGGAGGAGGTCCTTGAGGTGTCGGGTTGGGTTGTGCTTGGTTTGTAGCGTTGGCAGCCTGTTGGGCCTCATTTCGAATGGCCTACTTCGCACAACCCATGAAGGGACACTCGAATGTATAGTGCCCATAGACCTCATAGAGTGCGCATGGTTGGTTTGTGCGCAATGGAGTGTTACGTCTTGGTGCATTTGGTCGTGGGGGGTTCTGGGCTAACCGATTTGCCGTGACATTGTTGGGAGGATTTGGTTGTTGAACACCTCCCTATGGTTGGTTATTGTCTTGGTTGCGGGGCCGGTTATTCCTAGCTTGCCCTTGTTGATTGTTGGGGGCAGGCTGGTTGGGACGATTTTGTTGTGCAAACACCTGTCCCAACGGAGCAGGAGGAGCAGGATCGGGGGCTTGAACTGGTTGCACTGGTGGTGCATAGTATATTTGTGGAGGTGGTGGTGCCACGAATGTGGGAATTTTCCCCACATACTGCTGTGTTGGCCAAGTCATGGCCTGAGCCTACTGCGGTGGCGCAGGTTGTGTATAGGAAGTTGTCGCTCCGGACTAAGACATCATTCTAGCATAGTCTGGAGCTTGGTTTTGGTAAGAAACATTAGTGGTGTTGCTTGGTTGTGGTGTAACGGCAGGTGGTATCGGTCGAGGCTATGGTTGATGGGATATTGACACTATGATGCCGTCTGTAGCATGGGATGCCCTCGGTGCATCGCGGTAGGAGGTACTTGGACGGGGAGCGTCTGGAATGACAATATACAGGTATCCAGAATGGGAATAAATGAGATCAAATTGTTGGGCCTTCAGTATGGCCTCTTCTTCAGATAGGGGACATTCAGATGCAATGTCCTTTGCAATGGGTGGGAGCAAAGTCTTAAGGAACCAATCCAAGAAGAGCCTGTTGTCTAGTTGGATTTTTCATAAACTACAGCGTCGCCGCCACTCATGGATATGGTCAGTTATGTGAGTGGTGGTGCTTTAGAGACAGGATAACAGGATCTCCATCCCCTTGTCATATCTGACATGGAGTTGGAAATACTGTAGGAACATGAAGGCTAGGGAGTTGAAGTTCGGATACTTGGATTGTGGAAGCTCAATGTACCATTTGGCTGCAACACCTGTAAGGGTGTGTTGGAATAGCCTTAGCTTGATGGAGTCGTCTACAATACTGTTGGATGAGCACCATAGATGGAATGTCATTATGTCATTTTGGGGACATTCCCCGACTTTGGCTTCAAACTTGGGGATGTCTAATGGCAGCTTAGTTGGCATAGGTGGCCAAAAATCTTGGTGGCGGATGGGGTCGTTTGTTAATCTAGCCAAATCAGGCAAGTTCAGATGAGCCATGAAGGGCAGATTTGATCCCAAGTTAATGTGGGATGGGGCTGCAATGGGGGTGGGGTTTGTAGGTGCATAGTGCATCTGGACAGCTGGGGTGGCTTGTGGTGGCACCATTGCAGATGGGCCAATGTCCCCAAGTGCTGTGTGGGGGGTGGTATGGGTGGTGGGGGAATTTCCCCCATGTATGACAGTAGGGGCAATGTAGGTGGCCATTTTACTTCCCCCCTGTGTGGTAGGAGGGGGAGTGTGTGTGGAGGGGCCACTACCCCCGTGTGTTACCATTGGGCCAACTTGGATGGTCACTATGGGTGGTGGCAGTTGGATAATGACAGTTTGAATAAATATGCTTGGGCCACTTGCCAAGTTGTGGGTGACAGGTTGTGATGTGGACATGGGTCCACTTGCTAAGGTTAGGCCGAAAAATGGATTTGGGTTTGCACTAACCATGGGGCTTGATGGTGCGGTGTGGAGGTCTGGTTTAGACTGATATGAGTTTGAATCAAAATCAGAGGCGGTGTGGCCCTCTGATGGTGTGAGAGATTGCTAAGAACGACTTTGACGGTGCCGATTAAGTGTTACAAATGGTGGTGGTTCACCTCTTAGGCGTGAGGAAGATCATGGAGGATCAATTGTGTTCGATTTTGTGTATGAAACTGGTGGGTATGAGATTTGGACCACCAAGACTGCCATAAGACAGCGCTTGGCTTGTTCCTCATAGGTGCTTCTAGTCAATCGGAAGGGGTCGTTGCCCATTTCGCTTGGCAATTCCTCTCAGCGGCCAGCTACTTTGGGGTTCCTGTGGTACTCCTCATAATGAGTTTCTGGGCAAAGCCCAAGTACTTCCCACAGTTGAAGCAGTCAGGGACTTATGTCCTCAAAGACTGTAGAATTGATTGAAATTAGTGTAAATTTGGTAAATTTTAAGGCTTACTTAGCGTCATGAACTGAGTTGGGTTAATTATTTGGTATGGTGTGTTGGTTTGGTTGTTTTTTCTGGTATTTGGTTGCTGCAATATGGTTTATGAATTCATCATGGTAGATTTCATGTCATGGTTTTGTATGCAAGCATAAACATAAATTTGTAAGCAAGTACAATGATTAACCCTGATTGTTTGCTAGCCTAACTAGATGTCTACCTCATAGTAACATTCTTCTTCAACAAAGAGAAGGTGATGGGCTCTCAACACAATGGGACTAATCCCATTCGTAGATCCTCAGGTCACCTCCCGGATGCTAGGTTGGTCAACAGGGAGGACGCTTAGCATTGTGAGAAGCCCTCCTTCTCTATCCCCTCTACCTTCCAGGTCACTCGGTTTTAGTGGTTTGGGAAAAATATCATGGAGTTCCTAGATCTATACAAGCTTGCCCTTTGTCGTATCCCATAATACCCCAGAGGGTGATGACTGGGTAGAGGAGAAAGGGGGAAGCAAGATGGTTATTTTTAAGTTATTTTTAGTTAGACTAGTTCATTTTATTAAGCCTTAATGGTTCATTTAACATTTACACATTGTTCATGAAATTATTTGCAGAAAATACAAACTGAAACTGAAAATGACCTGCAATGGTGGACAGAGGCAGCTGGGCCACACTAACAGTCCTCTGAAACTGAAAATTACTATCTATTAAGCTTAAATTTAACTTCTGTGTGACAGGCCACACATTTCTGACCAAATCTAGCGAGGGGGCCGCGAGATTTTTTCAAAAATGAGCGAGGGGGCCGCGAGATTTTTTCAGAAATGAGCAAGGGCGTAGCATAGAATGCAAAAACAGCCGTAACCTGAGTTTTTGGGCTGAAGTCACATTTATCGGGGGATTAAGTGCGCCCTGGGTGCACCTGTTTGCTCATTAAGAGCACCCCAGTCTCACCTTTTGCCCCGATAAGAGCGCCCTCCTCCATAATATGGTTTTTTGGTGAGACAGAGTCAGATCTGGCCGATAGTGATTGGTACTAGGGTCAGTCTGACTTGGTTTGGCCTAACAGAGGCTTTGGAAGTGGTTAAAACAGGAAATAAACAGGATTTAAGACAGATTTAACATAAGATTCCTGAAAAACTAGGGCAAAAATTTTAAAAACTTAAAAATGAAAATTTTGGACCACGGATCCTGTGGGATCGACTTGGTATGGTCGCCAAAGCTGTAGTGAGGATTTCTCCTCACTGCAGGAGTAGGAATGACTCCCTTGTGCCTATAGGGCATAAGGGTAGGTTCCTACTGTTGCAAAACATGAAAAACGAAATAGAAATGCAAGTAAACATAACAGTAAATTAAACTAAGCTAATCTAGTGACAGAAACTAGAACTAAACTAAATCATAAGCAAGAGCAGAAAGAAGAAGTGGAAGCTTTGTGAACCCCTCTGCAGAAAACGGGTTAGGGTTCCACCTCCTTAAACCCTGCAAAACAAACCTAAGCTACAATGGAGAAACCTGCAAACAATGTTAAACAAAACCTGCAAGAAACAATGGTTAGAAGTCAAAGCAATCTAAATAGCTAAGAAGCAAACAAAAAAAACACAAATATACCTTCTCTTAGTGGGTAATGGGCCACCATGCCCTAGCTCCTAGAAGCATCTCTCTCTTGGTTGGGGGAGCAATGACTCAAACGGGAATGGATGTGGAGGAGAGGGAATGTGGGTGGTTTGAGAGGCAAAGGTCTCAAAGCATCCACGGGCAGCATAACAATAGGCAAGGGAGAAGTGTTTCGAGAGTGACCCCCCACCCTCCTTTTATAGTTTTTCCAAGGGATTTTAGGGTTTTAAACCCTTGGTAAGGGCTTTAGCCCCTTCTTCCCTAACTTTATCCCATTTTAGGTTTTTACCCCTTTTTGAGGGCTTTAGCTCCTAGGGGGATATTTTGGGCTCTTTTTTGGGGTTTTTAGCCCTTTTCTTCATCCTTGGGCTCTTTTGAAGGTGTGGGGGTCTAATGGAAGGTCTGATGGAGTGATATGGGAGTTTTGAGATGGTGTCCTTGGGTGGTGTAGGCCGTAGAGATCTATGCGGGGGATTTTTGGGTTAACAACCCCCCCCTCAAAATAAGCAGGAATCAGGAAACAAGCTATACTACTTAAGAGAATGTTTTTTCTCTTTGAGCTAAAACTTGTGAAAAAATTGTTGTAATTTGCAAATATGTGGAGAAGCCATGCAGAATGATGCTTCTTCTATGCATCAAAATCTTGGGACTGTGCATGTGAACCTTTCCATATTCTTTCGATCTGTTGAATGTTGCTTTTGTCTCTTATTTCTAAAAGAGGAATGGAATGATCCATTTTGTTCTGCAGTGGGTCAAACTGTGGATCATTCGCTATCATCAAGTAACATCTCTATGGAATTTTGTTGCACCACTCTGTAGGTAGTGAATCTGTGTGAGAGAGTGCAACATGTTCATTTTGATACTAGGACCTTGTTCTTCTTCTATCATTTGGATTCCCAACATCATTCCTAGCCGCTTCAATGAGATTTTGGGCCCATTTAGGCTTTTGATTAAGAGTAGGAGTTAGATTTGGATCTAGATCATATTGAGGTACAATCTCAATATCAATATCATGTTGATATTGTTCCTGATCTTCTGAAACTGGAATTTTAGACAATGTATCATTATCTTCAAATGGATATGAAAGAGAGTTTTTAACTTCCATTTAGAATGGCTGTTGAGATTGTGTTGGAGTTGATCATGGAAGAAAGTGTGAGAATTCATATGCCTTGGAGGCATGGTTTGCAACACCCTTCGCTATAATATTCCCAGTTGAGATATCTGAGATATCCACCGATTCATTACTAAATACAACTTGCTTTGATGAGACAATATGTGTCATCTGCTAAACAAATAACAAATTTGCTGCAAGAGAGGTCACATAGAGTAAATTATTGAACTCTCCATGCTGGGTTTAAATAGAACCTATACCTGTTACTAGGATCTATGAGTTATCCCCCATATGAATGCTAGGTCCTCCTGAGAGATTTAGAGTGGTGAAGGATTCCCTGGAGGCATCCATGTGGTTGGATGCTCCAGAATCTATCAAATAAGACTTCAACTCAGTGAGGCTTTCCTTCAAGGAATGACATCTCTCATGATATTCTATCAGTTGTCCAACATCAGACTTCTTTTCTCCTTGTGGAAGAGCAATATTGTTTTGCTCAAGGAGTGTTGACAACTGATCGACGATCTTCTTCATGCACTGGCTCTCTGGATGAAAGCCTCTCATACAATATGGACACTTAGTCTTCTCGAATTTCTTCTTTTTCTTGGAACTCGAGGCTCCATCAAAAGATCTATGATTCTCCTTTGGCTTCGAATAAGTGTTTTTGGTCTCCTTCCCTTTGTGCTTCCCTCATTCTTGCGTATTGTTTGAGTCTGTCATCAAGAGTTCTTGATTCTTGGAGGTTTGAATCACTCCCATTTGAACCAATTTATCTTGCTCTTGTATTAAGGACTCAACAAAAGCATCTAGAGAAGGCCTCTTCCAGTTAGGGATGGAATATCTTTTGAAATGGAATGTAGAGACAAATACTGATTACTCTGATCCAAGCTTGCTCAGTACTGATAGCACAAGCTGCTCATCTTTCCTCTCTAATCTACATTGTTCACATTGCAGTACTAGTGACTTGTATTTTGTGAAGAATTGTTGAATACATTCGAAAATGTTGGGATGTAAATGAATGAGCTCATTCTCCAAAATATGCCCTCAAAGTTCATTTTTTTTTCCAAACAAAGATTCAAGCTTATCCCAAGATTCCTATGAAGTCCTTAGCACCTCAAGGTGGAGCAAAAGATCCCGGGAGATATGAGTGCACATGAAGCCGAAAGCCTCATCAGGTTGATTAAAAAATTTGTTCTTCTCAACACTGTTGAGGCTCAGTTTCTCTACCCATAGTCATAATTAACAAACCAAGCTTGTGCAAGGATACCTGGATATCTTCTCTCCAATAAATGTAGTTGAAGGGTATAAGGATTCAGGGTATGAGAGTCGAAGACTCCATCTTTATGTATGCTGGATTCCTCAATAAGCTACATAGGTACCTACAAATAACACTGCAAAAACCAATTCAATTCACAATCATGTTAGTTCAAGGCTTTCCACCTCGACATGTACACTTTCTTAGAGTCTGTCACACCTGGATATACTTCTATGGACAGAATCCAGAGGGAGAAATGCTATGATTCCAAGATTTATGTGCAAACTCATCTGCTTCTAGTGTACAATGGAGATCGAACAAGACTTGATGCTAGACTGAACAAGGATCTGATACCATGTTAAATTTGTGATCCATTAATCTACAAGCAAATGAGAGCAATTGAGAAGTAGAATTATGTAGTGGAATAGCAAAGACAATGCACACTAAACAAGCCAAATTTGAGAAAAATCTGATAAGAATTGATCAGTTAATTACAACATTAATCTTTATTCATTAATCAGAAAATACAATGATTATGCAATAAATAGAATTCAAATTCCATGGATAGGATTCAAATATACCATCTCAATCTTACTAAATAGCTAACTAAAGCTGACTGAATAACTAACTAAATATAACTGAATAGCTAACTCGGTGTGTCTAAATCATTGTTGGAGGCTCACTAGTCTAACTTCGGATGTCTAAATCAGTCTACAATTAGTTAACTTATGAGGTAGGTGGAAAAGGGCGCTACTGTCCCTTCATGCATGCATAACTAATGCTAGGTTAACTGAAAGTGATCTAACTAATTGTAACTAGAGGTTGACTCAGCATAATTGCTTACCTACCACATCCAACTAATGGAGGTTGTTGGTGGGACTCAGAGTGGGATCCTATAATGTAGGTATTGGCATTGGTAGCACCAATCGCACCAATGGCACCAGTGGCACCATTGGCACCAATGGCACCAATCTTAAGGGTGGCACCAAAACTCCAGTAAGGTGAAAAATGACTTCCTAAGCTAGGAAATATGACAAAAGAAACTATATTGGACAAAGGAGGATTATTAATCCCAACAAAATGTACCATAAATAGTGTGAAGGAAGTCATGTATTTGACCTAATATAATACCCCGATTTTGACCCCATGATGTTAAAATTGTACATTGTCATGTCCCAAATTTTTCATTGGTCACAATGTCCTAATCACATTTTCCATATTTATTAGAGTTTGTCAAATTGATGCTAAGGGTCAAATAATTGCCAAGGAGGAAAATTACTAGTTTCCTAGGTTGGGGGTGGAAGCTTTGGGATTTGGAATAAGGGGGACAATGAATGATGTTTTAACATTAGAATGTAATAAATATTTAATAAATAATCTAAATAAATAAATACAAGAGATAATTGAAGTGGCAATGGAGCATGGACACACATGGAGACTATGGGGCCCACACAAGCTAGAATTTATGTGCCACATGGCATCCCCCTCTTGAAATTTCAAATCCATTGGAAGAATAAAGGTTATTGGATGAGTTTTAAGGCTAATATACTTGTCCATATGCATTTAGTTTGAATTAGAGTGGAAGAGTAACTCCCATGGAAGAGGAAGAGGCATTTTGGAGCTACTGAGACACTTGGACTAGATTGCCTAGCTCTATGACAACAATGATGAAGATGCCATGAAACCTATGAAACAAATCAGATATGAAGGCTTACATATAGCATATATGACATTTCAGGTCAAAATAGATCATCCAAGATGCCTCTCATGTGATTTGGGGAAGCTCAATGGCTTCCTACTCAAATTGGGGGAAGATGGAAGGCTAAGAGAGGGAGGACACATGGCAAATCATGAGCACACACCCAAATTCGAATTGGATTTAGTTTGTGGATGGATTTATAACCTTATAAGGATAATTATGTTTTAAAATACATTAATCAACCAAGAGAATAGCTTTTGATCATTTGAGAAATTGTTGTTTGTGAATTGTGAGAGCTAGTGGAGGACTAGTTTTCTTGCCTTAGCCAATTTTGAGGGTGAAAGATTCCCATCCAAGTTGGTGTTTAGAGAGGCCACTCAGGTATTTCATGGAGATTTAATGAAGTATTATTTTCGGGTGTAATATACAGAGAATCTTGTGTATTATTATATTGTATCACTTTCTCTCAACCATTTCCAGTTTTTATTGCATATTCTTGCTCATGGAGGGATTGCGCTTTGGGTGAGTTAATGATTTATTTGGGGAAGATTATAATGACCATTATATTATGTTATGATTTATATGCTATGTATTTCACATTCATAATATCTCAGGTCGAAACACCCAAAATAATTCATGTAAAAATGTTGAACACTAAAGAAATAATGTCATTTCCCCACTATCTCGTTGTGAACCATTGTAATGCTGATGATTTCAAATTGGGAGAGAATTTAATTGTCCATTTATTATTGTAATAAGTTAATTATGATATTTTATTCATTATTATAAATTTTAAATTCTAAATACCCAATATTTGTTTGTCAAATTGATTTTTAATGAGCAAACAATGACCATTTCCATTCTATTTTGATATATGCCATGGTGATGTTGATTATTTCGAATGGAGGAATGTATATATGATAAATGTATGATGTATGGAATTTAATTAATGTGTATTACAATTCTAATTTTCAGTACTAAAGAATTGGAAGCCATTTTACTCATTTTTATTGCATTGGGAGAAGATTTGGTGCATTTTCCCCAAGGGTTGAAATTGTGATTTGGGAGCTGTTTTGGAAAGAGTCATAACAACCTATATAAAATAAAAAATGATGCATATGAGAATTTAAAAATATCCCTCACACATCCCATGCCTCTATTCATAAATTTGAGTGACTTTGGGACCATTTGAGAAGCCATTTCCGATAATTACTTAGGGGGGAATTGGAGCCCCAATTTGCTAGTAAAGACTCCTACTTTGAACAGAACATTAAACAATTTTGTAGAAGTAATTGGATGGTAATAAAACATCCCTGAACATCATATTTAATTTCTAATATCATTCATGTACAATTTGAGAAAATTTGGGAGCATTTGGGTCAATTTGGAGGTCTAGACATCAAATCTAGTTAAGGTCCCAATTGGGAAAAAAGTGAAAAAAATGGTCATGTAATAAAATTTCAAAAAGGGACATTACATACATGATGTAAATATTATTATTAAATCATGGCGAGGAGCTCAAGGCCAAGTCCCTTCCATCGATTCAGTGTTTTATGTATCGATGATTAAAATCGATGCCGATGGTTCTCATGCTAGCTAAGCACAATATATTTGAGATATCATGTAAATATACAATTTAATAAAATACCCACAACTAGCTATGCAACACAATGAGAGATGGGGGCATGATTTCACAAGGAATAGGGAGGGGAGTTATTCAAACCTTTGAGTCAATAGGGTGAGGCCAAATGTCAATGAGAGAACCCTTAATCTCTCAACTACCCTTTTTGTCCTTTGTACTCAATCATTCAATTCCTCTAGAAGTTGCTTGAGGCATATAATGCCTTGGGTAGGGAGAGGCATGGACGTCGATTTTGTGCTTGAGCAAACCTGTAGTCTGGGGAACCCATATTATTGCTTATGGGGAAAGAATGACTAACAATGCGTGCCCATTCCATATTCCTTAGTCATGCAGAATGATTCATCACACTGGAACTAGGGTATTTTTTAAGGATTTTAATATTATACTTTATAGTATTCTAGGTGAATGTTCTGGATTGAAAAAACATGTTTATAGATAGGTAGGTGAATCTTAAATGTGAAACATAAAATTAACACTAAAATGTATAATGTTTGGTTAATATTATGATAAAAAAACATATTTTATGTAAATATAGGCAATATTAGACACCAAATAGTGAATTTATTTTTTGAAAAAAACACAAAAAATAGCCAATTAGCGAAATTTCGCGACTAAAAATTACCTTGACTCGAACCCTATCCTCATATAAAGAGTTTTCACTCCTGGACGCAGTGAGAGCTAGAAGGGGCATTCATTTCACATTCTGTAGTGTTTCTCTTCATCTATCCTTGGCTAGAAACCCTGATTTTGGGGGTTACAGAGTGGAACTATGTGTTGCTGTGTCACCTAGTGGTATTAAGTCCAATCAAGATTTTATTTAGAGAAAATTTGGGGTCTAAAATGGGACTTATAAGAAAACAATCTGAGAATAAATTCTTGTGAGTTGGAATTCAAGAACTAATAGAATTTCAATAAAATGATTCAACCATAATGTTTGACTTGAGATATTTGTCATAAGAAAAACTACTTTATGTGTTTTTACTCAAATTTTGAGTGGGAGGGCTAGTTGGATGTGGAATTAAATTCTACATCCAATGAGTACCCACACTTCATACTTTGACAGACCCTGCTACCCCAAAAACAAGAAATATCTGAAAAACGTGATGATGATGTTTTTTTAGGTATGATGATGTTTTTCATCATGTTTTTTTCAGGTATTTCTTGTTTTTGGGGTAGCAGGGTCTGTCAAAAGTATGCAGTGTGGGTACTCGTTGGATGCAGAATTTAATTCCACATCCAACGAGCCCTCCCTCTCGAAATTTGAGTAAAACCACAGGGATATATGTTGAAAATACGAAAAAAAGGTAGTTTTTTCATTTCTTCCTCCAAAATTAATAAATATTATTTTATTATTTTAACTATTATTTTATTATTTTCCTTAAGAGGCCCATTTTAGAGCTCAAATTTCCTCTAATGGGTGTTCATGGGGGTCATTTTTTTCCCTGAAAGGCTTTAAAAGTTTTTTGAACCGAGTTTTCTCTCCCAGGGTTGTTTACCCATCTCCCTTGTTCGTTTTGGTTTCCCAACATTTTCCTTCACGCCCAACACTTGTGTTTTGCTGTTATATGTATCCTGGTTTTCATCTGAACTGTGTATAAGACTTAGGAGTGGAAGAGGCCCATAATTGGCTTGATAAACCTAGTGGAGAGAGGAAACTCAAATAAATATAAAAGGGGTTGGTTACTCTTCTATTCACACCCGAGAAAACACTGGAAAGGAAGGTATGGCCCGGGGGACTGTGTAGCAGAGAAGGGAATACTTACTTGTGTTGGGTGTGCATGCATTGTGGAGGACAAGCTAAATAGATGTTGTGGAGGTGTCCATAGCTCTGTGTTTGAGCTCACGAGCTTAATAATTCTTCCTTTCCACTTCCTTACCATCCTGATAAACCCAACTGTAGGTTGTCTTGGCTAGGTCTTGATATGTATTTGGCCATGTGTGAATAACTACCTTAGAATCCTGATAAACCCAATTGTATATGGGCTTGGATGAGTAGCCTGATAAACCCAATTGTAGATTGGCTTGGCTAAACAACCTGATAAACCCAACTGTAGGTTGGATTGGCTGGGTCTTGATATGTATTTGGCCATGTGTGAATAACTGCCTTAGCATCCTGATAAACCCAATTGTATTGGCTTGGTTGAGTATCTTGATAAACCCAATTGTAGATTGGATTTGCTGAACAACCTGATAAACCCAACTGTAGGTTGGCTTGGCTAGACCTTGATGTGTTTTGGATATGTGTGAGCTTGTTGTTCCCTAGTTCCTTTTGGAAATCATGCCCAGCTTGGGGGTGGAAGTTGTGCTGAGAGATTAATGAGCACAAATGGCCTATGGTTGGGTGGAATGTTGCAGTGCCATAGCTAGTTGCGGGACAACTCATTTTCAAGATAAGTATTCTCTGGTTTTAATTCTGCAATGTATTTGTTTAAGAATTATTATGAATGTGTTAAATGCTTGTTAGAGATTCAAGTAGAGATTACTTCAGCTGTAGTTTCCTGCATTTGACATAAGCATATGCCTTTTAGTTTCCACTGCATTTTTCTTATGTTCATGGGGGCTAGATGCCCGGTTACAAAATAAAAATGTAACTATCTTAAGGTAAAAAGTGGTTTTCTACACCTTGGAGTCCGCTGCGGAATGTGGAAGGAGAAAGGTGGAGAGAGGAAAGTCAAAGGGCAAGTGTAATGTATTTTGCGATTTTCGCACCCTAGAGTCCGCTCGCGGAATGTGGAAATAAAAAAAACAAAAGATAAAGGTAAGTATTTTGAGTTTTTCGCTACCCAAAGTCCCACAGAATGTGGAAGGTGGAAATCAGAAAACCAAAAGATAAAGGTAAGTATTTTGAGTTTTTCACTAACCGAATTCTGCTAGCAGAATGTGAAAGGTGGAAAGAAGAATGGGAAAATGAACAATTGACGATTCTGTATCTTAGGTTTTCACTACCTAGATTTTTCTACAGAAAGAAGAGAGTAGAAAGCAGAAAGTGCGCAAATGATGGGGTCATATTTTGGGTTTCCTCTACCTAGAGCCCTCTTTGGAAAGCAGTAAGGTAAGAATAATAGTGGGTGATTTACAAAGTTCCTCCTGCCACAAGCTGCATTGGGGAATGTGAGAAGAAGGTGGAACGCAGAAGACAGAAAGGTCCTGTTAAGTGTGAAAAGGAGTTTTATGGCTGCGGAAAGAATTTGTTAGCAGAGGAATGACTGTTACAAAAGCATTTAAGCTTCATAATGAATATTAGAGGATGTTACATGACCCATGAATGTGTTTTAATAAAGATATTTAAATAATTTTTTATGCATGTTAGTTAGGTGTATGGATACATGACATAGTGGTATCAGAGCAGTGCAGTCGCGTCCTCTCCGATGGCGAGAGGGGAGGGGACGTGACAGAGTGGTATCAGAGCTATTGGTTACAACAATGGGCCTAAATTGGCCAAGTTTAATAGTTCACATAGATAAAATGACAGCGATCAGTCGGTACATAATTGTAAATTTCTGATAAAATCACGCAGCTAACAATTGTTTTTACGAACACATTTTGCAGAATCTTAGTCACATCAAAGGAAACATTCCACTTAGTGCATCTTGGGAAAGCTAGTTTTGGTTGGGCCATGAGGATCAACACCATGAATTATGTACAGGATCCCTATGAGCTTGAGGCAGATGCCATGGAGGAGAACATACGGGTTGAGAATGCTAAAATAGAATCCAATGGAAGAAGATATCAAGAGACTCCCCTAGATATTGTAGCTACCTTGAGGAGCCTAAGGGTGGGGTCGCAAAGTTGCAAAGAATACTATGGGAGGATGATTAAGGCTTAGGGAGAACAAAATAAGCTGAACGAAGCCATGCTGCAAAGTTTGACATACATCCAAAGGAAGATGAACTCTGGGTATCTAACAACAAATCCAGAAGGGAGTAGGAGTAGTGCAAGAAGAAATCCCCGCAAGAGGTCCAACATCTCTAGAAAAGGTATTCTAGTGGATCATCTAACTCTGAATAATCTGTTGGGGGTTCAAGCTCTTCATCTCATAGGAATAAGAAACAGAGACATTACCAAAACAATTCACAAGGGGGAATTTAAGAAGGAAAAGCTTCCTACATTTGATGGTGAGGTAAAATCTGTTTAAGAAGTTGAAGCTTGGATTATTGAGATGAGAAAGTATTTCCAAGTCCAATTCTACCCTGGAAATATGAAGAAAAGGGTAGTCATATTCAACTTAAATGGAAGAGCATCTATATGGTGGGAGCACCTCGATAAAGAGAATAAGATTAGTGACATAAAGATCGTGTGGAGGTAGTTTAATAAATATTTCAGGAAAAAGTACCTCTTTAATAGGTACTATGATGATAAGATTAAAGAGTTCCATGAGTTGAGATTGGGACAATTGACCATGGAAGAATATGCAAACAAATTCTTAGAACTACTAAGGTATGTCAGGTATATCCGAGATGATAATGTGAAAATTCAACGTTTTCCAAGTGGGATACCTCAATCATATAAAGATAGGATTTAGTTTGATGAACCTCGAACTCTAGAAGAGGCTATAAGGAAGGCAAAGTATTTCTATGAGACAAACAAAAGCAAACCTGATTTCCATAAGGCATGGAAGGACAAGAAGAATGAGAAGTTTGACCAAAGGAAGAAAGGTTTCAAACCCTCTCACTTCCAAAATCAGCAAAGGAAACCATCATAAGTTGTGACTAAGCCAACCAGAATGATGGGAGACTGATCCAGGAGGATATTGGTGGCCAACCACCTATTCCTCTTGGACCCCCACCACTATTTCTTTTAGTTTTCTAGTTTCCTTAATTGTAGCGCAATTTACTATTTTTGGCAGTTTTCGGGTCCTAAACTTTTGGAGCCGTTTTGAGGCCCTAAATGACGTTTTTTTGGTATCGAATGGTCGGGAAAAATGAGTCCATTTCAAACTTGATATTTGTTGTTTTTGGATGTAGTCCTTAAACAGATCTTTCTAACGATGTATCATGCGCGTTAAACGAAGGTAGTATGCTAAAGTTACGACCCCGGGAAATTGATGTACCAAGTTACCCAACGAGGCCCACATTAAGGCGCTTCACCTCCTATGGTTAGGTTTTTCGATGTGTAGAGTTTCTATTGTTTCTCAATAATATATAGGCCTTCGAGCCTCATTGTAACATATAGTTTAGAGGCATGTAGCCGCCACATCTCTTCTTAGAGATAAGCTACCAACACTCTAGCTAGTTTATTTCCATTCTGTATGTAAACAAGTTTCAGTTATTGATTAATGAAATGAAGTGTTATTTCTGCTGCATTTTTGTTTCTATGGTTATTTGTGTATTCTATTGCATTCCTACATAAATCTAGATCAGTGGTATCAAAGCAATCTTCTCTTTCTTGATCCTTCTTTGCATGTCCCCAATGAGGGCGGGGTATAAAGAGTTAGGGATCGATATGGTTAAACCTTTGCAAGATCAGCCTCGCAAATCCCAATGGCTACCCATGGGGGACGAAAAGAAATATGAGGGCACAGAAGATCCTATCAAAATGTTGCTCAAGGAGGCCCTTGAAAAACAAAGGAACGTGATGATGGATAACTTCATCCAGATCCTTCAACGACTTCCCACTAGCGGAGCATCTGCATCTAGCATCCACTCTGGAGGTGCATCCCCTTTTAAGGTACAAGTAAACTTTGACATTCCCATATTTGATGGTTGAATAGATGCATATGTTGTAGATAAATGGTTGAATCTATTAGAAGGATATTTCTTCGTTCATGACTTTTTTGACCGGGAAAAGATTACTTTTTCTCTACTCAACGCCACCCCCCATGTCAAGGACTGTTGGGAAACCTACTGTGAGAGAAAGGATGAGGAGGAACCCTCTCTATTCTCAACCATACCCACTTGGAATTCTTTTCGAGATGCCATAAAGGGACAATATTATCCGGTGGGGAGCTATGGGGACAAGTACATCCAATGGACTACGCTACGACAACAAAGAGATCAAGATGTGCATGAGCTGACGAATCTGTTCCATACCCTGCGCACCAAGTTGGGTGTCAAAGATTCAGAGAAACATTTGGTGCTGAAGTACCATAGTTGTCTTCACAGATACATTCAGGAGGAAATGGAGTTCCTTGACATCTCCTCGCTTGGTACGGCATATCGGTATGCTGCCAAAATTGAGCAAAAATTCAAATAGAAAAAGCGAGACTTTGGATCTGCGAATCAGAAGCAAGGGAAAGGTGCCCCCAAACCGCAGAACCAAGGAAACAACCAAGGCATGGAGACTCAAGAAAACTTGCCAAAGCTGCAAGCAAAGAGCAACACTACAAAGCCGAAGAAGGAAGCGGGAAAGTGGTGTGAGTTCCATAAGAGCCCCACTCACAACATAAGTGAGTGTCGGGATAAGCAGTCACTGGTGGGTAAGATAAAGGCTTCTGAATCAGATGCATAATTTGACACTGAATCTGAACCCGAGAAGGGGAATGACAGAGGGAAAAACATTATCGATGCAGAGCCTAATGCCACCATTTCCACCACGAAGATCCAAAAGGAAGAACCAGAAGATTCAGAGGAGGAGGAGCGTCTTTTCCACTCCCAGATGTGGGTAAAGGGTTCCCCGCTATAGTTCATTGTCGACAGTGGGAGCCAAAAGAACCTGATTTCAACAGAGGTCGTGAAGTAGTTGGGTTTGCCGACCAAAGCACACCCACAGCCATACACGATTGGGTGGCTTCACCAAGGATGAGATCTTCACGTCAGCCAGTAGTGCCACCTTCCCTACAGCATCAAGCCCTTCACCGATGAGGTATTATGTGATATTGCTCCTCTTGATGTTTGTGATGTATTATTAGGTCAACCATACTTATGGAAGCGAAATGTTGTGTATGAGTCATGGCCTCACGCTATTATTATTACGTTGGGAAATAATTTGTACAGGATACCAAAGGTACCACCCCCTACCGCTATCTCTTTGGTTACTGCAAAACAATGCAGTAAGCTCATTTCCAAAACCGAGAAGTTTGTTTTCTTGATGATCCGCCCTTAGGGAAAGAAGAAGATCACGGCCACAACCTCCAAACAGGGCCCCTCCACATGACAACAACAAATGGACAAGGTCATGGAGGAGTACCGGGACATATTCACCTCACCCACCGAGGTGCCTCTCCATTGTCAGGTCAAGCACTCCATCAATCTGACCCCAGGTGCGCCGCTACCCAATGGACCGATCTATCGCTACTATGTTCTAGAGAATGATGAAATCAAGAGGAAAATTCAGGAGTTGCTACAGAAGGGTCACATCCGGCCAAGTTCATCGCCCTATGGGAGCCCAATCGTGTTGGTACAGAAAAAGGATGGGACTTGGAGACTCTGTATTGACTATCAGGCGCTGAACAAGATCATTGTCTGGAATAGGTACCTGATCCCATAGATTGATGACCTCCTGGACCAGCTTAAAGGGGAAAAATATTTTAGCAATATCGACTTAAATTTTGGGTATCACCAGGTACCGATCGAGTCGACCGATGTGTGGAAGACTACCTTCAAAGCCAAGGAGGGCCTTTTCAAATGGTTGGTTGTGCCTTTCGGACTGACGAATGCTCTTGCAACCTTCATGAGACTGATGGACGACATCTTCCAGCCATTCACCAACTCATTTGTAGTAGTGTACTTGAATGACATCCTGATCTTTAGCTAGACTTGGGAAGAGCACCTCCACTACATCCGACAGGTCCTCCAAACATTGCGGCAGCACACATTATGTGCCAATTTGGACAAGCGCACTTTTGGCATGACCCAGGTTTAGTATCTGGGATACATTATTGATGACTGTGGGGTACATGTGGATCCAACCAAGATCCAAGTCATTCAGGATTGGCCAGCCCCAACTACTCTAATAGAGCTTCACAACTTTTTGGGCCTTACTAATTTCTACCGCAGGTTTGTGTTGGGATTCTCTCATATCACTTGGCCCTTGAGTCAAGTCACTAAGGGAGGAGCGAAAGCATAATTTTCTTGTGGTCAGAAACTCAGTAGAAGGCATTTGCAGAAATGAAACATCGCCTCTGTTGTGCCCCAATGCTCACATTACCATACTTGAAACAACCATTTGAGATCGAGACAGATGCCTCTGACTATGCTATTGGGGCAGTCCTTACTCAACAAGGGCATCCAGTGGCATATCATAGTGAGACACAGTCCGCAAATATCCCACTTATGACAAAGAGATGTATTCCATTGTACAGGCTTGCTAGCAATGGAAGCATTACATTTTGGGGAAGGAAACGATCATCCACACAGATCATTGACCCCTGCAGTTCATGTAGACACAAGGGAAGTTACAGAATGATCACCATCAGAAGTGGTCCACATATCTACAACAGTTTTATTTGAACATCAAGTACAAGAAGGGAAGCACCAATAATGTTGCAGACTGCCTTAGCCGACCACCGATCATGGCGATAACGATCGTGCTCAACTCTCATGGGCATGAGAATTTTGATTGACCGCTTCTCTACAAGAGCGATATAGAATTCAACCACACATACCAGATGCTCTTGGAGGGAAACCAAGTTCCAAAATTTCACCTCCAGGATGTACTACTGTGTCACATGGGACACCTTTGTGTTCCTTCAAGTGAGCGTGCCAAGATGATTTGGGAAATGCACTACAATCGGGTTGCTGGGCGTTTCAGGGTCAAGAAAACAGTGGCAGTATTGCAGACGTATTTCTATTGGCCAAACCTTCAACAGGACATCAGGAAGTACATATGATCCTGCACTACTTGCGCCCTTGCCAAACCATCCATCAAGAAGCAAGGCCTCTATACTCCGTTTCCTACCCCTATTCGACCTTAGGAATCCATCTCCATGGACTACATGTTAGGCCTTCCTTCTACTAAGCATGGCAATGACTGTGTGTTTGTGGTCATTGACATATTCTCAAAGATGGCCATAATGGCGGCCTGCAAGAAGAATATCACAAAAGAAGCCACTGCTAAACTCTTCTTTGAATGAGTGTGGGTACACTTTGGTATCCCGTATTCTATAATCTCAAACCGGGACAGCAGGTTCCTTATTACATTCTGGTCTAGCCTATGGTTAATGCTAGACACCAAGCTCATAAATTCCATAGCTTTCCATCCCCAGACTGATGGCCAGACAGAGGTCATCAACCGGATGATCGTACACATTTTGCACATGTACAACTCAAAGCATCCATGTACATGGGATGAGAGCCTCCCTTGTGTACAACACAGCTATAACCGGGCCCTCCACAGCTCAACCAACCACAACCCCTTTCAGGTGGGCTTGGGATTCCAACCACTATGTCCCATTGACGTAGCCATGCCATTTGTAGCTACTCAGGTTGATTTAGCTCATATCCAGTCTGAAGTTTCCAAGGAAAATAGCTTAATTGAGTGCATTCAACACATTCTCCAATAGGTTCATGACATATTGGACAGATCCAATGCTAAGTACAGGCAACGACATGATTAGCATCGGGTGCAACACAACTTCCCAGTGGGTGACAAAGTGTGGCTACATTTACAGAAGGAGCGCCTCGCTGTACCCCACCGCAAGCTTCGCCCGCTCCGATATGGGCCATACACCATCACCAAGGCTATCAGGGACAATGCCTTTGAGCTCGGTATTCCACCATTCCTTGGTCTGTACCTAGTGTTCAATGTGGACCACCTTTGGCACTACTTTCGACCTCTACTGGACACATCAGACGTGGTAGAACAACTCACACCAACAAAGTTAAATCCCGACTGCATGGAATAAGCCACAACTGATCAGATTATGGACACATAGATTAAGAACACCTGCCAGTAGAAGATCCAGCTATATCGAGTTGTCAAAGCAGGCCAACTCCTTCACCAGGGAAAGTGGCTCACTGGGGACAAAGTTCAACAGAAGTTTCCTCATCTCATGGAGGAACTCAACGCAATGGGGACCATTGCTTCCTAAGGGGGGGGGAATGATCCAGGAGGATATTGGTGGCCACCCACCTATTCCTCTTGGACCCCCACCATTGTTTCTTTCAGTTTTCCAGTTTCCTTAATTGTAGCACAATTTACTATTTTTGGCAGTTTTCGGGTCCTAAACTTTTGGAGCCGTTTTGAGGTCCTAAACGACGTTTTTTTGGAATCAAATGATTGGAAAAATATGAGTTTGTTTTGGACTTAATATTTGTTGTTTATGGATGTAGTACTTAAAGATATCTTTCTAACGATGTATCATGCATGTCAAACGGAGGTAGTATGCTAAAGTTATGACCCCGGGAAATTGATGTACCAAGTTACCCAACGGGGCCCATATTAAGGTGTTTCACCTCCTAGGGTTAGGTTTTTGGATGTGTAGTGTTTCCATTGTTTCTCAATAATTTATAGGCCTTCGAGCCTCACTGTAACACAGAGTTCAGAGGCATGTAGCCGCCACATCTCTTCTCACAGATAAGCTACCAACACTCAAGCTAGTTTATTTCCATTCTGTATGTAAACAAGTTTTAGTTATTGATTAATGAAATGAAGTGTTATTTCTGCTGCATATTTGTTTCTATGGTTATTTGTGTATTCTATTGCATTCCTGCATAAATCTGGATTAGAGACTGGCCAAGAGATCCAAGGGATCCAAGAGAACCACTCCAATGTTGGTGTTGCTAACTTTTCCTAACTCACACGACCCAGGTTCTGCGTATCCCGTCAACCCAACAAACACCTAAGATACTGGCCCGATAGAGTAAGCCCCATCAGCAACACCCGCAAAGCAGGCGCAGTCTCACCCAAGATATCTCTTTGATGGGTAACCGTCGAAACCATGTTTCCACGGCTCGTCGAGGGATTATAGTCCCTTGGCGTGTGGCCAAGGAGCTTGACCAAGTCATGGATATGGAGTCTTTTCCATCGAACTGTAGCACACATTGCGCATATACTTCCCTAACCACTAATGATGTGACATAGATTCGACCTTAGCATTTGAAACTTAAAGGGATATATGAGCAAGCTACTTAGGCAGGCGCAATAGAACAACCATGCAACAATGATTGCGCTGCAACCATAAACTAATATTCAAAAGCTGCGCATAATAACCTATTCATGCATTCAGAATTCTATTGATAGTGCAAAATTCATTCAATCATGACAGGACTTGCATCTTAAATATAAACAACATACACAGGAAATCATCAACACACAGGAGAATTCATGAGGAAAGCCATCCGGGAAAAACCACAAGGCGCTCTTCATCTGGCATGAGAAATATATGGCTCCTTCAGCCTGCATTTGACTATAGACTGTCATAGATCTAGATTTCTGCTCAGACTCTCTTTTTCTCTCATGTTCTCTGTCTTATTTCTCCTAATCTACTGCTACCATCTACTGATCCCCACACGGCCTAGATCAACTCCTCTCGCCTCTACACCTCTCTAGTAGAGCTTCTCTTCTACTGCACTACCTCTCACTACATCTTGCATACTTTCAATGAATCTACCACTCGGATCTCCTGATTTCCCTCTACTAACCAATCAAAAGAAACTAACAGTGATCTAACAGGATACCAAGAGTGAAATCATAGAAACCATCCAACCTCTAACTACTGAATCCCTCCTATTTATACTATTTTACATGACCATGTAGAGTCGGCTGCATACAGGCAATTCGTTAACTGTCACCATTAGCCACTCCCTAGGCTACAGATGTGGTGATCATTACTTGACACAAGGCACTAATGGCCTTACTTATAGCATGCGTTCACTCGTGTGGCATCCACCAACTTAAGCCGACTTCAGCACCCATGATGATCATGTTGCTTTCGGCCATTAAAATACACTTGTGCTACTACTTTACCCTACAGGCATCTTCCTTCTGCGCAGTTTCCCTTTTCTGCACAGGTGACGTGATTTTCGCATATTCCTTCTTCTGCGCAGCTTTCCTCATCTGCACAATTTCCTTTGTCCATGTAGTTTCCTTTGTCCGCACAGTTTCCTTATTTGTGATTTTGCGGTGAACCAATTCTTGCGCATTTCTTTGTTTTCGCTTATTTCTTGCATGCTTTCCCTAGGCCCAACAGGCCCCCAACACTCACATGTGGCTTGTCCTGAGCCACGAAGCAATGGGGATAGGTGGCGCAACATGCACAACCTCTTTTTTGCTGTTGTTTTTTTTTTTGCGGTATTTCGTGTACCGTGGGCTCATCCCATACAGAAAATTATTTATATGACGAAGCTTAGAGTTATACAATTTCTTCTTCGGCATCGTACGAAGAGTCTATTTCGAGAGGTCTTTCTTTTTTTTGCTCCACCTCTTCTTCATGTTGTTCTTCTTTTTCCTCTTCAGTGTCCTTTCCTTCTTCATCGCCCTTTTCCTCTTCAGCTTCCTTCTCCTTTTCTTCTTCCTTTTCCTCTTCCTCTTCAGTTTCGTTGTCCTCTTCAGCTGCCTTCTCCTCTTCTTAAACATATTATGGTGGACCTTCTAGTGTAGATTTCTCTGCGCTTCCAAGCTTCTGTTGGAATTGGCTGAAAATGGGAGTAAGCATTTCTATCTCCCGACGGGCTTCTTTTTCCTACTGCTCTAACTCTTGCACTTGGTCAGAGCTAGGGTTTTCTAATGATGCATTGGCCACTGCCTACATCAACTCATGGATCCTCTGCTAGACAGGTTGAATTAGCCCTGTCACCCTTTCATCTTTAGCTTGTTTCTCAATCGTCTCTTGGTTGCACTTGCTTTCCTGCTTACGTAGGGTTCTTACCTAATCCTGAAGCTGCTTGAGGTCAGCGCCTTCGACAATCTTCTCCTTTATTGGCAGCTTCTTAATTTCTACCTTTACTGCTACTACCTGTAGTTCAACTTGTCGTGCTTGCTTGGCAAGCTGCTCCACAATCTCATCCTTGATGAGTTTCTCCCATATTGCGACAATTGTTTCCATTGCCTCCGTGTAAAACTCTTCGGATTCCCTAATCCAACCAACAACTTGATGTGTCGATTGTTGCCTTTGCTGCACAACTTCGGGGGGCATGCTCAGTTGCTAATTGGTCTTTAATTTCTGAACCTACTTCTTCATCTCTATAGCCAGTTTGGATAACTGCCTCATCTTGTGGACAGGTTTTGCCTCCTCTTCTTCCTCATCCTCTGACAGCTCTGTGATTGCCCCCCTTATGGCTTCTTCCAATGAAGCCTGTCTCTGCGCTTGTGCTTCCAAGTCTTCCTGTTGCTGCTTGATGACCTATTTGAGCTTCTGCGCTTTCCTAGCTTCCTGATATGCAACCGCATTTTCTCGAATTCTAACCTCTGTAGCTGTGACATGCTGAATGGAATAGATTTGTGGCAATGTCAGCTTAGAGAAATACAAAGTTAATGTGTCCAAGCTATGGACACTTGCCTCTTTTTCTGCTTCTTAAGGGTGGGAGCAGCACCGGTGTCGCCAAAGTGTCTGTTGGGTCTACACTGTAGGTTTTAGCTTGCATGGTGTTGCACACTTTTGTGATGGCCTCTACTATCCAGTTAACTTTTGCAGTGAGCGAAGTCGTCTGGTTGGTTTTCCTACGCATGATATTACCCAAATTATTCTCAGCTACTTTGGCGATCGCCTCTCTTAGAAGAGTCAGATCCTCTTCTACTATGCTAAGTACTTGGGGTCAATTAGCCCGCTGCTTTTTCCTGTGTGGGATGCCTAAAGCTTCCGCATCTTCCTCCATGGTCTCTTTTCCCTTTCTTTTCCTGCTTCTTTCAGCGTGCACCACCTCCTCAGTAGGGATGTCTTTGTCGCTATTGTTGTGTGGGTCTTGTGCTTGCTCTTCGTCTTCTTCTTTTTCTTCTTGGGAATCATCCCGATGCTTCTGGGTGTTTGTATTGGTGAGGTCCTAGGGAGGGTTCTGCTGCAAAACCCCCTGCTATGCTTGTTGTTCCTTAGGAACCTCCACACACTAGCCAATCCATTCTTTGGACCAGTCTTTGATTTCCCTCTTGATATCTGCATCTCTGATGATGAAGAAAGTTGAGAGTGCCTGCTTCTTGGGGTCATTGCATGGATGCAGGATGATGTTGTGTGGCCCTACTTAGAAGTGAATGAACAAATACCTAACCACCATCACAGGTTTCAGTTGATACTGCTTGCGCACGATCTGTCTAAGTCTTTCTCCTTGGAGAAATAATTAAATATTTGTATTCGCCTTGCGCTTGTTGTCTTTGTGGTCCCAGAGGTTCAGGAAATTTGTGCTGAGGAAGTCCACTGGGACATCCATGGGTTGATAGTCCGGTGGAGGAGTCCATGCTATGAAGGAGATCAGAATCAGAAGCCACGAGTAGTGGAACTTTGCCGTGAGAAGTTCCTGCATGTCAACTGCGTCATCCAACAGTTCATTCAATAGGAACTGGGACCAGTTAATGTGCACTCCTTGCATGCACTGTTCTACTAGATCTACTATTGCATGAGTGAATTCAGTAGGCCTCATCTTGTGCATCACCTTACTACATAAATTTTTTTTTGCAGACCTTACAACAATGTCAGTGATAGAGCTAATGAGGTAGCCCTTTCTACCGTGGAGAAGTTGGTACTTGTCCCTCATGTTATTTTTGTCCAACTTTTCCCAGTCTTTCTACAGATACAGGGCTGGATTGACTCCTTGCCGTGGGAGACCCATGATGTCTGAGACCAGTTCGACCATTACCTCTATTGGATTTTCTAGCCAGAGGTAGCCTCCATGGAAGCATACCAGGAGTTTCTTAACATACATCCCAATCGAGGTAGTTCGATAGAAATGCGGCATAAGGAGCAGGTTTAAGATGTCGGATTGCTCCAATCCTTGCACCCATTCCATTGTAGAAACTACGTTTGCATTCAACGGTACACTAGGCACTGTGACCATGAATCAATTTCTTTCCAGATCCTCTCATTTCCTAGTGTTGTAGTCTTCAAAATTCAATTCCTGAAGTTTGGGGGTGATATCTGAGGTCAGTGGGACGCCATTTGGAATGATGGGCTCTTCGAGGTCATCCTACGCATCCATTGTCACTCTTTCCATGCATGGGACCCTAGGTGACACATATGGGGGCAACAAGTTCTTTTCTTCATCGATCATCTCTGTTTCCAGTGGTGGTGGTGGTGGTGGAACCGGATCGGCTCTACGAGCTTTGGGTAGCTTCACTAGGGGAGAAGAGGAAGTGGGGAGGTCTGTACTTGACAGACCTCTGGGCACATAAACTTGTACCCTGGTTAGTTGCACTGGTGGCCGGGTTGTAGGTACCTACGTCAATTGGCCTCCTGCCGGTGGTGGGCATGGTAGCCTCTACGATGCCTTCGGTTTGGCCTGTGTATTCTTCATCTTCTTAGTTGGCTGGGTTGGTGTAGGGACATAAGAGACCTCTACTATTGGGTAGGGTGAAGCTAGTGAAATAGTGGAGTCTTCACTAGATAGCTCAAAAAACATGGGCTTCGGCTCTGAGGTAGGGTTTTGGTTCACTCTGAAGGTTTCTTGGCTCAGTTGGCTCGGCTCTCTGGTCTCTTGGCTTTGCAAGGCAATGTAAAGGTTACCACGATAGAGGTGAATGATATTTATAGGCGATCGAGCATCCAGGCTGTGACTGGATGTAGTGATGGGGCGTCCAGTGGAGCACATGGGCTCATCCGTCGTCATCTTTACTTGCACACTTAGGTTCAGTTATGTACTTGTCAGAGCAGTTATGGTTAATACGTCGGATGGGACCAAAAAGCACGCCGCCATTCTCCTCGGACTTTCCAAATTAATGCTACCAAGCTGTCATGAGTGCCAAATATTTTGGAATCCTTGTGCATTTAACGATCCGTTAGTGTTTTCTAGTTATTTTCCATTGACCGCCACTTGTCTCTTAGCTGGCTTGTTGTCAGGTTTACAACGTACCACTCTTCAGCGCAACTTCCTTTTTCCGCACCAATTTGCGTTGTAGATGCTTATTTCACGGCCTTCCTCCCTTAAGATATTTTTTATTTTTATTTTTTTGTTGTTGTGCACCTCAGCCTTATGGGGCCGCACCATAGTCATCATGGTATGGTTTTAATCAGCTTTCGTTGATCATACCAGCAACTAGTGTTCCATCCAGCTTATGTAGTTTTACCCTGTCTACTTCAGTGATGTACACAACCACATATGGGCCTAGCCAGTGTGTTTTGAGCTTACCTGGGTGCTTGAGGAACTTACTGTCATACATCAAAATAAGTCCGCTGACCTTGAATTGTTTTGTTCTGATTGGGGAATCATGCCACGCTTTCTACCACTATTTTTCCACATTTTGATTGAAGCCTGCAATGAAGCGTTCTTCTTCCATTTGAATCAGCTACGCAAGTCTTTCTTCTACGGCGTCGGTATCTGTCATTTCTATTAGCACAGAAATTTGTAGGCTCGACACAATGTACTCCATGGGTACGACTGCTTCTTGTCCATAGACTAAACGGAAAGGAGTGTGTCCAGTTAGTTGTTTACATGTTGTTCCGTAAGCCCATAATACCACTGAGACTTTCTGGTCCCAGTCATCTCTACGCACATTACAGACCTTTGTCAAGGCGTTCTCCAGTATCTTGTTGAAGGCCTCAATAGTTCCATTTGCTTGAGGATGGTAGGGTGTTGTCTTCTTGTGCTGGATTTGGAATTCTACAGTCAATTCAACAATTAGTGTATTTACAAAATGCATACCTTGGTCATTAATAAGGATCTTTGGGAAACCAAACCTTGTTACTACATTTTCAAAAAGAAACTTTGCTGCAGTTGCTATGGTGCAATATTTCACAAGTGCCGCTTTTGTCCATCTTGTCAAGTAATCTGTAGCAGTTATAATATAGCGCACACCAGTCTGTTTCCCTGGCAGACGAATAGGGACGACAAAATTCACTGCCCATTTATCAAAGTTCTGTAGTGTAATTTGTGGTGTAAGTGGCATTTCATCACATCATGATGGTTTCCCTATTCTTTGACATTTATCACAGTTACGACAGTACTTCCTTGTATCCATATGTATAGTTTCCCACCAGAGTCCAGCTTGCAAATTATTGCACATCGTTTCCTTCCCTCGGTAGTGTCCTCCCGAGACACCCACATGCACTTCAGCCATTATCCATTGCCTTTCATGATCAGAGAAGCATCTATGCAGTATTTCATCGAGTCCCAACTTATATAGTTGTCCCACAATTAGCGTGTAGTCTACGGCCTTGACAACTAGTTGTTTCTTTTTCCATGTTGTATAATCTTCAGGCGCATAGCCTATATTCAATAAGTGTATAATAGAATCAAATTCTTTATCGACCACATCGATATAAAATAGCTGTGCATTAGGCAGATTCTCCTCTAAGCTATTTGGTTATTCACCACTTTCAATGCGCGACAAGCGGTCTGGCCCAAAATTTAGTCGGCCTGGCTTTACAATGACTTCAAAGTCAAATTCTTGAAATAGGAGGAGCCACCGACAGATATTTCCCCCCAACACTGGCTTATTGACCAGGTACTTCAGCGTAGAATGGTCGGTGACCATTTTGAAGTGTCCACTCAATAGATAATGTCTGAAATTTTGTAGCACATAAACCATTGCAAGCCCTTCTCTTTCAGTTGTGGTATAGTTTTTCTTTGCTGTTGATAGTTTCCTACTAGAAAATGCGATTGGGTGGTCAATTGCGCCCTCTCCTTGTTGGGTTAATACTATACCAAGCGCAATTGATGATGCATCAACATGTACATGGAATTCCTTCTTCTAGTCTGGGAATATTAATATCGGCGCAGTGGCCATTTTTTTCTTTAGCTTATCCAGAATCCCTTGGTAGTCTTTGTTCCACTCAAATTTGGTGTCCTTCTTCAGCAGCTTCTCCATTGGTGTAGCTATCTCCACGTACCCTCTTATGAATTTTTGATAATATATGGTATGTCCCAATGTGGATCTGAGTTGTGTGATCGATGTGGGCAGAGGCAGGTCCAGAATAATTGCCACCTTCGCGGGATTGACCAAGATCTCGTCGCGGCATACTACATGGCCTAGCAATACACCAAATGGTATGCAAAATATACATTTTATCAAATTTATTGCAATTTGATACTGGCAAAACCTTTCCAGCATCATGCACAAATTCTCAATATGGTCTCTTACTACACCAAAGACCGTCCATTCATCAAAGTATACTTCAAGAAACTTATGAATGAAATCTTTAAAAGCAGAAACTACTATTCTAGAGAAAATAGCAGGGGTGTTTTTAATGCCAAAGGGAATTACCGTGTATTGGTAGCATCCCCATTCTGTTACAAAGGTTGTCTTGTGGCGGTCCTCTTGTGCAATTCTGACTTGATGGTAGCCCGAGAATCTATCTTTGAATGAGTACATCTCTTGTCTGTCGACACTCTCCAAGACCTCATCTGTAAATGGTGTTGGGAATGGATCATGTAAGCAGGCATCGCTTAGCTTCCTTAGGTCAACACAGATCCTAACCTCGCTTGTCACCTTCTTTTCCTGAATCAATATGGGGCTTATCCACTTCGACTCTTCAATAGGTTCAATGATTCCTGCTTCCAGCATGCGATCCAATTCTGCTTTCACTTTTTCTTTATAGAACAGATTTAGTTGGTACGAGAGTCATTTTACCGGTCTTGTATTGGGTTTGAGTGAAATTTTCATTTCGCCCAAATCTAATACTATCCCCTTCATTCCCTTGAAGTTCGTCGAGAATAGGTCCTGGAATTCATGTGATAGATCAGTGATTTTGGCTACTGTCTCTTCGTCCCAATAGTATCCAATGTTAGCAAACTTCGGATTGTCCTTTGACCCAATGTCAACTTTCTTGATATTTAGCGGCATGATGAACTGCTCATTGGAAATGTCGTTTCCTTCTACTGTGCGTGATCCTTCCGACTCTGGAATATTGATGTTAGTTGGATCATCCTCTAGGTCTCCGGAGAGGTTATAGTAGGTCATCCAGTGCTGAACTGTCTAACAACACTGGTGGGAATGCACAATGCAAGGTTGAGAACATGCAACCTCCAATGGGATCTCAGTGAATATCTTCTCCTTAATAGTCTTCAGTGCAATATCAACTATTGGTTGCTCGTCTGTGAATTGGAATGTGCAAGTGAAATTCTGTGCAACTTTTTCCCATTCCCTTGTTTCTTGGCGCAGCTCCATAGATGTGTACCAACCTCTGGGTGCCATTTCGAGAGTATGAATGAAGTGGTGAACCCACTCCTGGCGCGGGTAGTTCGAGAACACTGCGGAATTCTGCTCCAAGTGTTCAAGATGGTCTGATAAGCCTATATACTTTTATGTCACAGTTGTGACCTCATCTCCGAGCCTTACTTCCAGTAGTCGTCGACACTACAACCATTTAGTTATTGAGCTTTTGTGCATATCCCACCATCTCGCAGGTGTATATTTTAGCACAAATTCCAGCATAGATAGTCGCTATGGCTCCATTACTAATTCCTCAAACTTAGTTAAGAACTTTTCCAAGTTAGGCATTCCTTCATATGTAGGTAGCGGTCATGACTAAGTTCCCATTCGTTGGGTAGACTTAGTAATCCTGGCACTTCTCCTCATAGAGACTTCATGTAATCGATTCTGCCAGTTCTGAAGTGCCACGCCTAAGTATGATGTAAATGAACTTGCGCATCTCTAGCTCAGGTTGCCATCTGCAGTAGGATTAATGTAATCCTCCCCAAGGGCAATGACATTATAGATGTTATAATCTGATCAGGTTTCCCTTCGTTGAACACAGGTTCAACGTATATTTGTCCTTGTAGCGGGTCGAGGGACACAACTACCCTCATCTCATCATCTTCAAACAATAGGATCATTCTTTTGAAGTTTATAATGGTTTGATTTCCCATCGCCCAATCGATCCTTAGCAGCGCAGAATATGGGTTATTATCATCTACTATATTGATGACCTTGAAGTCCGCAAAAGTGCGCAATCCTTCAATATCCACTGGGACCTAACTCAATCTACCAATGGGCAGGACCTTTTCTTGATTAGCAAGCCGTAATTGAATTGGGGACCATTCTAGAGGTGGCTTGCCCATTATTTCACATGTCTAGTGCATTAAAATGTTAACATCAGATCCTAGGTCGAGGATGATATAGTCCATGTCATAATCACTAATTTGCATTGACATCCTGAGTTCGCGTCATGTTTTGAACTTTGTCTTGACACTATTAACCTTCTTTGCTGGCTGGTCTTCCTCTGGAAGAATTTCTATCAGTGCTTCCAACTCTGCAAGTGCATCCTTACCCTAGATTAGCACCAAACAACTTGACAGGAATGGTTTGATCTTACTAACCTTATATGCACCCTTTTTTGCAGTCTGTCATTCGAATATCTTCTGGAATCTCTTAGGCATATCTTTCACTTGGCCTGGGGTGGATGGTTGTTTCGTTCCTATGAACTCTAGGCATACATCCATGAATATGCGCTTCTACTTTTTGACATCAAGCGGTGCTTTCTTTTGTGTAGCAGGCCATACCTGTGGTTGTGTTTGCGCCACAAGCTCTGTCTGCATAGCTTGATCTGCACCTGTCACACCACCTCCCCTGGTTACCACAGCTACACTTGGTTCTCATGGTTCTATGACTATCATCTGTATGTTGGCATTAGAATTCGGTTTGGGAGCATTCATCGCAGGATTTGGGGCTAGGTCAGCTGCTCCAACCGTCCGGGCTTGCCATCTAGCAATAAGTTGCAGATATTGCTCCACATTGTGATCTTGTTTTCAATATGAAAAAGTCTTCACAGGTTCAGGGAAATCTCTAGCAAAGTGGCCCTGCACTCCACAATTGTAGCATACTACTGGTCCTCTCCCTTGACCAAATCCTCCTCCTCCTTAGCCCCTATAATTCCCACCCCCCTTCAACTGAGGTTGTGGTGGTTGTGGCAGGTATTGTGGTTGTTGATACTGATGTTGATACGAGTTATACAGGGCCGAATTCTGAAACTGTGGTGCCATTTGAAACTGTTGCATAGGATGAAACTGAGGCACAGCCTGAAACTGTTGCGTAGGATGAAACTGAGGTGCAGCTTGAAACTACTGCGCAGGATGAAACTGAGGCGCAGACTGGAACTATGCTTGTGCTTGTTCAGTCTTTATTTTCTCCTTGGTATTCATTAGATATGCATCTACCATTTTCTCTCTCATAAGTTGGTAGGCCATACAATATTTTTCATCATGGCCTACAGATCTACAAAATTTACAATACAAACTAGCTGGGGTACATACCGTCTTGTGCAGGAACCTGCAATCTACATCGCGGTGTCCCCTTATCTGGCATATGTTGCACCAGGGTAGTCCCTGGGTACTTAATGGGTTTGGTGCATTGGACGAGATGTAGTTCATGTAAGCCAGACAATCATCTTTGGTATGTCCATTGGTCCGACATCACGTACACCAGAGGTCTTCCTGCACCTCTTTCCCTCTTTTTATGTCCTGGAGTTGAATTGTCAGATTAGCCAATTGTGACTGAATCTGCATCATTCTTGTGGCACCATATCCAATAGGTGAAGCCTCTAGCTTCATTTCCAATTCCAATGCCTTTGTTTGCATCACAATATTTTGTTGCATGAGTGGTCCCCTAATGTGTGGCAGTAGCACAGCAATAAACCACTCTTTATGCTGCACGTCCGACATCTGGAAGATTACTTTGGCCATCAGCGTTTTGAACTGTTGGTCAAAGTCCCATACTGTTTCTGTCGGATCCTGTTTAATCTTCTTGATATCGGTTATACATTGGGACTCATATTGTGGCTTCCTAAATTATGAGATCATTACACATCGAATCTCCTCAAGAGTCCTCTGTGGCTTCCCTAGTCGTACTAAATAGTACTTCATATACTAATCTAACGCATGGCCCTGCAGAGTCGTAATCATTTGTGCTTTTCGGATGTCATAATAGTTAACGAGGTGGAGTATCCATACCACCTCGCAGAGGAACCAGTGTTGTTCTAGATCCTCTGTTCCATTCCCATTGAATGTGGGTAGTCTAACATTTGTTCCCTCCATTAGGGTAGTGTTGGGTTTGTTCACTGGATTCCCCAGATTTGTAGGGTTTACTGGGGTCACTGATGGGCCTCCTTGCACACCAGTCCTGACACTAGGGTTACTAGTGTTCATGAGCTGTTCAGGTGAGGAACTTCTAGGTCTCACTTCAGGTGATCTTCTTGGAATGTCGTAGTCATGTCCTGTCCTTGGCATTTGTGTAGACTCTTCTGATTTTTCTCTCTCATAAATCAGACTATACTCCTCCTCTTCATCTTAGGACCCTTCATCTAGGTGTGACTTCCACCCATATTCACCTTCCCTGGGCAGGCTATAAGCCCTCCTGCCTCTTGCTACCTTCCTCATCTTCCCTGACCGAAACCTCCTTCCACTTCTTAAGAATCCAATGTCCAAATCGCCTATTGAGCTTCTTGAGAACATTTTTGCTTACTACCTTCCATATTACTTCTAAATTTTACACAGCATATCCCCTTCATAGACTACGCGGCTCAATCACTGAGTTATAAAATACCCTTTTCATAAAGGATCATTTTAATCCATAAGTTTACAAACATAAGGTACCTTCCCCGAGGTCCTTTGAAAAAATGTCTCTCTACCTCTCTATATGAGGTTATCACTTCAACATCAAACTCGGTAACATATCCTTCTAATATGCTCCTAATCCAAAAATCAATAGCTCTGGAACTAGGGTTACTTTCTTGAGCTACTTCTTGCATTAACTGGTCGGTCCACTCAACTACTCTTATTGTCTGGAAGTTAGTCTGTCGTGTTGCTAACTCTGACAACCACTCTTGCAATATAATGGGAAATTCTACGAAGAAAATTTCATGGATATTTGAATATAGATATCGCTGCAACTAGTTCTCAGGGCCCAGCCACAAACCCTCGCTTTCCTGTTGGTATTCTCTAGGTAGACCCGGGTTTACTTTATTATACCAACAAAACCCCTAGCTCACTGGCCCTTTTGGCGACAGACCACAAAACGGCCTCAAGTCTCACCCGAAGTGATCCTAGATGGGGTGGCTGAAGAATCAGGTTTCCTCAACCAGGTTCTGCAGCATATTGGGTTCTTTGACTCTACTTAACCAGCTAAATCTCTCAGCAAGGGCTGTCTCTCTTCTTGGCTGACTCTGCTATGGAACTGACTCTTATCACATCGCAGCTTCTAGGACGATGCAAAAACTTTCTCTTCCTCTCAGCTCTTAACCTGCGATATCTCACACCTCAACTCCCCCGACAGTGCGATATCGCCCTTCCTACGCTACGATATTTCCTACAGTAAGACTCAATATACTCATCAACTCTCAAGGTCCAGAGGCTTCCTTTCTGGGTATAATAGCTCATTTAACCTTCATTAAGATGTTAAACAACCTCACTTAAGCTTCTACAGTTTAACATGCTTAACATCAATTACACTCAACTCGCTGAACTAACTATACAGAAGTCACTTAACACAGTAGCTGCTACTGTCATGAATCAAACACTGATAAAATCATATACAGAGTACTTGACACATTCAACTTGCATTTGACCTTCTATGTTACTGTAAACTGAAGGATAGCATACATACATTCATTAACAGATAAGCAGAGTTCATGTAACAGATAACAGATAGCAAATAAGTAGAGCACAATCACATGAAACAATCGCACAACACATGGATGTACGTGGTTCACTTCCAGGGGGGAAGCTACGTCCACGGGAACTATGTTTATATTATATCTTGAGAGAGTAACATAGTACCACTGCAACCTCTTATGCATCTTGAGATCTTCTGGGAAACTCCACGCACACAGCTGGGAGCCCTTCTCTCTTAGATTTTTTCTCTTCCTATATTGCTTTCTTCTTACAATATACTCCTTCTCGCTCTCTCTCTCTCAATCTCTGTGGATTGTTACATTCATGCTCAAGGAGCCGGCTACTGGTTACAGTAAGATAACTATAGACTTAAGACAGAACCAGAGCTCGACTCTTCCTCAATGTCTCACTATACTGATGACAATAGTTACAACCTTATCAACCAACTATCCAACCCGCTAGCTAGCTGGCTGGCTATCTATCTATCTATCTATCTAACCCTTCATAATACAAAATACATGCTTTAATAGGTGGCCCTAAGGTCTCACCATGATACAAAATTGTGGGCCTATCCCAACAGTAACCAAAAACCCTAACTGTGACAGTCGGCCTTTCTGTACTTTGTACTATCGCTTTCTGGTCACACCGCAACTTCCTGCAGTCTTCCACGATTTTCGGCGCTGATCGCGGGTATGGGCGCTTCTTCCTCGGTCGCTCCCCTTCTGTCCTTTGTCTTTAATACCTTGACCCATTGCTCCTTCTTCCTTTATGAGGGTAGCTGAGCCATCCTGTCGTCACCGCTGCCTTAAATGCAATGGTTGAGCTCTCTTTTCGACCGCTTCAAGTACTATTTCCCTTTGACTTTCTTGTTCCAACCGCTGCGATTTTCGGCCCACGATCCGCGGCGGGAAATGCACTATGGCATCGTACCTTTATCGCATCGCCAAAACTATCTTTCCTCCAAAAATTGTCCATCTTCTTCCAAAAATAGCATCTTTTCCTGTAGCTACGGGACCCTGCTCCAACAGTCCCCTAACACTTACTTGTGCCTCATCCCCGAGCCACTGACATTGGATTTCTTTTGCTGTAGCGTCTCCTTGGCTTCCTGCGAAGTCTTTACGAATCTCTCCTTGAGTCCTACAATATATTTTCCCATATCTTCGACACGGTCTTATGCCACTTCAAGCATGACTTGAGTAATCATGGAGTCTTCTATGCTGTCAATTTCACTCTTGCTTGCAATGAACTCCTTGACCTTCTCCTCAACCACATCGACCAGCTCTATGATTTGTTTCTGATACGGTTGAAGCATATTATTGAATTGTATGTCTTTTTCTCGCAACCGCTGCGCTTCCTGTTGCAAACGGTTCATCTCTGTCATCTTCTTCATCTTTGCAAGAGCTCCTAAGCTATTGACTTCTTCCTTTATTACTGATATTGCATTCTCCATGTTCTGGATGCTCTGCTGCAAATCCAGTCTATCTGGGAGCTCTTCTAGCTCCGACCATGTCTTCGTTGCATCAACTAGCAATGAATCTGCATCATCTATACGACACTTCATCTGTGCTGAAGTGAGTCTAAATGCCTGCGCCCTTGCTTCCTTGTCTGCCTCAGGTGTGCCTGGTGCTCGAGCCTCAAGCTCAGAAATCTGCGCCTGGTGGTCTTCCTCCATTTTGGCCATTGTCTCTTCCAGAGGCTTTTCTCTATCTGCAATTATTCTTACTTTTTTCATTAGAGGCAAGGCAAACTCTATGTTACACTGGGGTAACTCCAATGCGATGTTCTGTAGGACCTGACTAAGATCTTATTCTCTTTCTTCATATACTCTTAACTCCTCCACCTTTGTCTGAAATCCTGCGGTGAGCTTTGCATTCTGTTGTCTCAGCTGAGTGTTCTACTTATAAGTCACAAGCTCTCTATCCTTGAGCTCTGTGGCTATCTGCTGTCGGATCATCTGTAGTTTACCAATAGGGAATCATGCCAGATTAACCTCGACAGGTTGTCTAACCTGTATCTGCACATCAATCATCGAATTAGGGAATTGGATGCTCCCTGACGGTATCAGAATTGTATTGGTGCGATCCTCTGCAAATAATTCCTCACGGGAAATCGATGGTTGTGATCTTTCTCCTGCTGTCGCCTTGACTGGCTGAGTTTGCATCATGGCAGTCTTCTCAGTTAGTGCTTTCAACTCCAGAAGTTGCTTATCTATCATGCTCTGCAGCTTGTCCTGCGATGTCTGCATCTCCTGAAATGAGTCCCCCATCTCTTCCTTCAATCTCGCTGCGATGAGATCATAGTCGTCGTCTGTTAGTGCGGTCTCTATAGTTGGCTTTGAGGCTTTGATTTTTTTCCTCTTTTGTGCCGCTGGTGGCACGTCTACTACATCTTTCTTCTTTTGTGCCACTGGTGGCACTTCTACTGCATCTTTCCTCTTAACACCCACCTGACCTTTTCCTTTGTCTATTGGATCTATCGGTGTGGTATCTGCTGGTATATTTCCTGCTGTGGCATCTTCTAATGCCTTGTTCCACGCTTCATCAAAACCTTTGATGACATCTTCTACGTCCTGCGCTGTCATCTTGAACAATCCAATAGCCAAGTCATCCGTTCTAAACCCTTTAGGCCTCAGATAGATTGTATGCCTGTCCACAATGAAATCAATTTGATTATCATACATGTCAACAACCTCTATGCTGATCCACGGTGTCTCCTGGATGACTCGCTTCAACAGCTTATAGTATTCATAGAATACTATCATATTGAGCTTTTTCTTGGCTGGGATGTTTCTTTCCCATAAGTTCGCATAGCGTGCGCCTCTGCACTCTCCGCCTCGTAGCTGTAGAAACTGGGTATGGGGCGACTCTCTCCACCCAACGAATGCACATAATATAAGTAGCCATGAGAAGTGGAAGGGGTGGTTTGGCTCATCCTACACTGCCAAACAATCTGTAAGAAAAATATTCAGTAAAAACAAACACCAATTAAATTGTTCACCTTCTGCGACATGCACGGCAAGGTGAATTACTGATCCTGTGACTTCTTTCGGGTGAACTTTGGTTAACAGTCTGCCTGCAAGCAAACTGGTTGTAAATCTGAGTGTATCATCTGCTAATGCTGTGAGTTCATAAGCCCGACCTCCTCTCTGTAGCTTATACTTGTTAACTAAAAGTGGTGGTAGCTTAGTATCCTTGCTTTTCCCTGGTATATGTGTCTAAGGGTCCTTACCGCTCTTGGACAGCCCGGTGATGCGGTGTATCAAATCGACGTTCAGGTCAACCCTCTTACCCAACCAGAGGTAACCTCCATGTACACAGGAAAGTAGCACTTGCACAACGACATTAACCTTTGCACCTCGTCCAAAATGTGGTATTTTTAACAAATTGAGCAAGCATGACTGCTCAAGAATTTGGACATGTTCCATAGGAACAAACTCATTTGCATCGGTCCTCGAGTTCCTCTGAACCATAAGATACTGATACAGCCAAAACTGAGGATATGTCTTACTGTCTCCAAGGTTATAGTCTATAAATTTGAGAGCAGGGACATATCCTAACAGTTCTCCATCTTCCTTGACACGAGGATTAATCGACGATAGCAAAATAGAAAACTTAGCACCCTTAGGAATGGTTACCTCTGGTGCGTCCTCAACTCGTGGAAAAATGTATATTGTTGCCACATGAACTTCTTCTTCCTACTTTGGGCTAGAATCTTCTACTATCTGAGCTGGATTCTTCATCCTTGGCATTTGCCTGACCTGTGGTGCTCCTAATTTCACAAATTTGGGCGGCGTCGTCATAACAGACTCGAGGCCACCACGCTTGAATCATCGCACGACGTCTTCTAAAGGTTTCTTCTCAAACATAAACTACCCAGTGCGATACTCGGGATTGGTAATGGCCGCGAAAATGGGGAAACCAACACTCTGTAACTGGAGTATCTCTGCACAGGGAAAACTCTACAAATTACTCTATAACTCTCAAAAATCGCAAAAGTAACCCTTCTGTCTGAATGATCCGTGTATTTATAGTGAAGGTGGTAATCTTTGAAGCAACGGTCACTTAGGCTGGACCTATTGGCGGCATTTATTGCATGGACAAGACAACACCCCGTGCCTCGCTCCTCATTAATTGCTAAAAACGCGTTCGAATTTCCCTCGAAAATTATGCGCAAGTGGCAGTCTCGACCATGATTTACCAAATCTCGGACAATCATTGTACTGTTTCCAAATCTAGGGCAACGTATACCTGTCATATCTAGATTAATTGCTTGTCAGAGGTGAAGTGACTGGCCCTCTTTCCTTTTCAAAAATCGTCTTAATTGCACGGGGAACGTCACCTCGCTGCGATGTCACATCACATCGTCCTTAACCAAAAAGTTGGCGTGAACTCTGTAACATTCAAAAACTCCGCAGTCATCCTATGACTTGCGCAAAATAAACTTTCCTGCTGCGATTCCTCGTACTCAGAAATTTTTCAGCTGGTGTAGATTAGTTATGGGTGCGATGCCTCCTTTCAACTACACTGGACATCTGCAACACTTAGTTCTATGAGTTAGGGCTGGGAGGTGGAGTGGCTATCACTATAAAGCTTAAGCCTACTGCCATTAATCAAAGTAGGAACAAGCTCCCCGTTCAATTTACTGAGCTGAACAGCACCTCCGTCTGTGAATTGTTGAATCTGATATGGCCCCAACCAATGTGTCTTGAACTTCCCTGGAAACTTAACAAACTTGCTGTCATAAGGGAGCACTAGGTCTCCTATCTGAAAAATATTGCTCTTGATGTGCCTGTCATGCCAAGATTTTTCTCATGCCTTATGCACTTTTTGATGAAATCCTGCGATGAATCTGTCTTCTTCTAAGGAAAGCAGTTGCGCTAATATTTCATTCATCGTATCTGTATCAGCGATTTCAGTAATTTGAGCAATTCTTAAACTGGGAATAATATATTCCATAGGCATAACAGCCTCTTGTCCATACACCAAGCTGAAAGGTGTGTGTCCTGTAAGTTTCTTGCATGTAGTCCTATAAGCCCATAACACAGCATTAGCCCTGAGGTCCCAATCATCTCTTTTGTTGTTACAGATCTTAGTAAGAGCATTTTATAGAATCTTGTTAAAATCCTCCACCATACCATTAGCTTGTGGGTGGTAGGGAGTGCTCTTATGATGCTGTATCTGAAATTCCTCCGTCAAGGCCTCGATAGTGTGATTTAGAAAGTGTGTGCCTTGATCACTCATCAAAATTGCTGGACATCCAAATCTACTTATGATGTTTTCAAAAATGAACTGTGCAGCTGTAGCAGCATCACAATTCCTTACTGCTTTGGCCTCTGCCCACCTGGTGAGGTATTTTGTTCCTGTGATGATGTATCTCGCACCAGTTCACTTCCCTGGTGGGTTGATAGGACCCACGAAATCTATAGCCCACTTGTCAAATGCCCGCAGCGTAATCTGTGGTCGCAGTGGCATTTCATCTCTCCGCGAAGGTTTTCCTACCCTCTGGCAGATATCGCAGCATCTACAAAACTCCTTAGTGTCTTTGTGCAAAGTAGGCCACCATAATCCTGCAGCTAGAATTTTCTGAGCAGTCGGCTTTCCTGCGAAATGTCCTCCTGCGGTACCTGAATGTGCTTCTCTGATAATGGCCTCTTTCTCGTGCGGCATAATGCATCTGCGCAGGACTTCATCTGGACCTAACTTATATAAATGTCTTGCAATCAAAGTGAAATCTGCCGCTTTAACAACTAATTGTTTCTTTTTCTACTTAGTAAACTCAATTGGTGCCCACCTTGTAGTGAGAAAGTGAATAATATTCGTGTAATACTCATCTGTGATATGGATAGAGAACAATTGGGCATCTGACAAATTATCTTCTAAATTACTTGGTTCTTCTCCTGAGTCTATCCGCGACAGGTGATCAGGTCTGGCATTCAATCTCCCTGGTTTTACAATAATTTCAAAATCATACTCCTAAAATAGGAGTAACCATCTGCAGATCCTTCCCCCTAACACTGGCTTATTGACCAAATACTTTAAAGCAGAATGGTCAGTGAACATCTTGAATGGGGCACCCAACAGGTAGTTCCTAAACTTCTGTAGAGCATACACCATAGCTAATCCTTCTCTTTCTGTAGTGGTGTAGTTCTTTTCTGTGGTAGATAAATTTCTGCTTGAGTACGCGATAGGGTGATCGATACCCCCTTCTCCTGGCTGTGTTAAGACAATCCCTAGTGCGATGCCAGATGCATCCACATGTACATGAAATGGCTTGTTCCAATCTGGAAATACTAAGATGGGTGATGTAACCATCTTTTCTTTAAGAGTGTCTATACTTTGCTGGCATTCCTCATTCCATAGGAATTTCACTTCTTTCTTTAACAGCTTTTCCATAGGTGCTATGATCTTTGCATAGCCCTTGATGAATTTCCTATAATACCCTGTATGACCAAGCACTGTCCTCAATTTCTTGACTGAGTTAGGTGCTGGGAGATTTACAGTGATGGCAATCTTTGTAGGATCTACCATCAAGCCTTGTCTGTAAACAATATGACCCAACAAAATACCAAATGGTGCACAAAATATACATTTCTTCAAGTTAAGAGAAATCTGATATTGCCTACATTTCTCTAACATGAGCCTTAAATCTCCTATATGCTTTTTGATTAATCCAAATACAATCCAATCATCAAAATAAACTTCTAAGAATTTATGGATGTATTCCTTAAAGACAGAAACTACTACTCTAGAAAAAACAGCTGGTGCATTTTTAAGACCAAAGGGCATTACTGTATATTGGAATGAGCCCCATTCTGTCGCAAAGGTGGTCTTATGTCGATCCTCTGGATGGATTCTTATCTGGTGATAGCCTGAAAATCCATCAGTGAATGAGTAGATCTCCTGTCCTCCCACATTGTCTAAAACTTCATCGGTAAAAGGTGTCGAAAATGGGTCATGAAGTGATGCGTTGTTGAGTTTGCACAAATCGACACAAATCCTGATTTCTCCTTTAGTTTTCTTTTCCTGCACAACCATGGGACTAACCCATTCGCTTTCTTCTACTGGCTCAATGATGCCTGCTGCTAGCATCTTATCAATCTCATCCTTAACTTTTTCTTTATAACGAGGATTTAATCTATATGGACGCTGCTTAACTGGCCTAGCATCCTCTTTCAAAGGTATCCTCATGACTCCCAAATATCCTACTATTCCCTTCATCTCTATAAACTTAGTGGGAAATAAGTCCTGATAGTCATGTAACATATCTATGATGTGTCCTGCCATTTCATCATCCCAATAGTCTCCAATAGAGGCAAACTTTGGTTCTGTTTCTGTGCTAATATTGATCTTTTTAATTTTAATAGGCTCCGTGATAGCTAGAATCTCTAGCTTTGGTCCATCAACTTCGCGAGTCCCTTTTGACTCTGGAATGTTGATACTGTGAGGATTCTCATCCTCATCACTTGGCTCTTCTGCGAATTTGTAACACTCTAGCGCATGTTCTAACTGGATGGCCCAATCAGGCTGAGCATACACTGGTAGGGTACAATCATCAAATATCTTAGTCTTTATAATCTCTAGGGCCTGATCAATGCTTGGATACTCAGATTCAAAAGTGAGAGTGAGTAGAAAGCTGTCTATAATAACTTGGGACTGTGTCTAAAGTGTGAATGAATAGGTGAACCCATTCATCCTCTGGAATGTCTGACCAATTCTGTTCACAAATCTTAATATGTGACCTGGGGTCACTTTCTCCTGTATATTTCTACTGGAAACGCTCCTTGTCAATAGAGAATCTGATCGCCATCAATCTCTTAAAATCATCCCATGATGCGATATTTTCTTTATGTGCATGCCACCATCTTGCAGGTGTGGCTCTTACTGCAAGGTCAATAGCTTCCATCCTTTGCTCATGAGGGATTTCCTGCTCAAACTGCTCTAAAAATTCTTTGACATCTGCTAAGCCATCAAACGACAGAATATCCTTAATCTCTGTTCCAATCCAGTGCAATGACTTAGTCATAAATGCACATTTGCGAGCTGAAACTTCATAAAGTATATTCTGCCAATTTTCTAAACCAACATCCGAATCCGATGCGCATGAGCTGTTCAATCGCCAACTAATATTTCCTTCTGTGGTGGGGTTGATATAATCACTCTGGTTAGCAGTCATCTGATAGAGGCTCTCCATATTACGTACCTCTTCCTCTGCTCTGATAGCTTCAATGTATCGGGGACCCTGAAAAGGATCCAATGGTGCGATGACTCGAATCTGTTTATCCTCAAAGGTCATTTGTCTTTTCTTCAAATCGATAACAACCATGCTTTCAAATGCCCAATCGATACCTAATAAATCTGGATACGGTCTGCTATCGCCAATAATTTCTATAACTTCAAAATCTGCAAAGCTGCGAATTCCATCAATATCAACTGGTACTTGCGGTAATCGACCCAGTGGCGATACCCTCTACTGATTGGCTAAGCGCAGATGGATAGGTGATCTGGCTAACTTAGGGCTATCCATCTATTCCCATGTATGCTTAGTAAGAACATTTACCTCTGATCCTAAATCTAGGATTACCTCATCCATTTCAAACTCTCCAATTTGTGCTGTGAGTCTCATTTCTCTTCCTGTTCTTGTATGGCCCATAATACTATGAACAGCATGCTGCGTAGTGCTCATGGAAGAAGACTGCTGATACTGATCTGTGATGTGTTGAAGCTCTTCTATGGATTTTTCATTTCTTACGAGTTTCAACCAGCTCCATAGGAAGGATTGTACACTTCCTGTCAGCTCATCCTCTTCACACCTTCCAGATGTGGTAGCCTGGGATATCTGCACAGGACTAATGCCACAAGGTTTTTGCTGTGGTACCCCCTGCGAGGCAATATCTGTGATCCTAATGGTGTAGGGTTAGTAAAGAAAGTTTTAGCTTGCTAAAATGTTTCTTTGTTCTTCTGCAGGTTAAGTGGAGTAGATTTATCAGTGGCTTTACGCACCCACTTCGGACCTGTATTCTTTTCGGCATCCTGCGATGTCCTGCTTGTAGAAGCACCACTGCGAATCACAATATTGACTCTTGGTTCTGGTTCTTTCTACTCAGCAGCGATAAGCTAAATATTATGGTTTACTGCTGGCTTAGGATCCTTAATATTGGCTATCAAGATAGGACATTCTTCCATAGTATGATCATAGGACTTGCAATACTTACATGTTGTAGTAGGGTTCTGACAATCCCTAGCATAATGTCCTATGGCTCCACAGTTGTAACAAACAATCGGTCCATGGCTGTGGCCAAAGCCTCCACCACGGCCATCATGAGCTGGTTCATGCGGTGGGCCTATTACTGGTCTTGATGGCTCTGACTGGACTCTGTAGAAGTCATGTTTTCTCTCTATCATGAGATCATAAGCTCTGCAATTATTTTCATCATGTCCTACTGACTTACAGAAGTTACAGTATAAATTCTTAGGAGTTTGTACATACTTCTGAAGTAAAGGGCATTCCTATGGTCTATGTCCTCTTGTTCTACAGATTTCACACCATGGCCCTTGATTCTGTACTAAGGGGTTAAGAGCCCCACTTGCTAGATACTCAACAAATATTGGACAGTTATCTTTAGTATGGCCATGTCCTTTACACTTTGTACACCATAGTTCTTGTTCAACCTCTTTTCCTTTCTTAATATCATGTAGCTGTAAAGTGAGATTGACTAACTGATTCTGTAAATTTGTCATACCTGCACTAGTCTCAGCTAGAGGTGAAGCCTCTAGTTTCATTGCCATCTCCAATGCTTCATCCTGCATATGGAGTTTTTGTTGCATTAGTGGAAGTGTGATATGAGGGAGCAGTGCTGCGATGAACCATTCCTTATATTGCTCCAGTGCAAACTCAAAACTAACTTGGTCTATAAGAGATTTAAATTTCTGATCGAAATCCCGTACTGACTCTGTGGGTAACTGTTTGATGTCTTTAAGTTCTGTGATACATTATGATTCAGACTTGGGTTTCTTAAATTCCTTAATCATTGCGGTCCTGACCTCTATGAGTGTTCTGTTCTGCACTGATGTATACTTCATATACCATGTTAAAGCTCTTTCTCTAAGTGTAGTGGCCAATTGGACAAGCTTAGTATTGTCATCCTGGATCTGTTTAATGGTCCATACAACTTCACATAGGAACCAATGTTGTTCTGGGTCTTCTACCCCTGTACCCCTAGAGGTAGGTAATTTCATGTCATCCCCCATTCTGTTTCTACGAGGTGGATTATGATTTGCTGTATTAATACCACTTGGCAGTATGAATGTAGATGGTGTGGAGGTAGTATGTACTGTGTGTGAACTACTAGATGGAGTTCCTGCAGGATTATTCTGAGTCCCGGGTGGTTTCTGTGGGGTATAAGGGTGGTAATGGATACCCCCTACTGGTCTTTCTCTATTACTTTGACTTTGTTCTCTAGTACTGTCTGAACTGTCTTCAAAGAAGGAATATCTGAAATCTACTTTATATCTCTTACCGCTATGTGTACATCCAATTTCTTCAGAATCACTCTCAAACTCTTGTGACATTACACTTACTTAACTTATTCATCTGAGAATATATCCAGTACTCCTTTTTCATACAATAACATCTTAAGGAACAGATTTAAAGAGTTCAAGTACTTACCACGATATCCTTTGAAGAAGTACCTCTCTGCTTCGTTGAAACTCTTTCTTTGATCAACTGCAAACTCTGTAATGAAACCTTACAGCAACCTCGCAAGCCAGAAGTCTACTGCCCGTGAAATGGGATTATCTACGCTTTTCACAGTGTGAATCAACTCCAGTGTCCAGACAATGTTTTGTTTCTTCTTGAATACATGCTTATCAGTCAACTTTGACAACCAATCGTACAACTCATTTGCATAGGTCGCAAAAAATATCTCATGCAGGTCTGTGAAGATATGTTTCTGTAACTAGTCCTCTGTACTTAGCCTAGGACTCTTGTTTTGTTTCTCAGCAAATTCTCTTTCCTTAGACTCAACCCATTGGTTAAGTTCTTCTGTAGTAGGATGCCAATAGAACATTAGCTCTTCAATTTGTTCAAAACCGGTGACATAACCATTTGGCTGGGCTTCTCTGGGTAGACCCAGGTTTACTTTATTATACCAACAAAACCCCTAACTCACTGGCCCTTTCAGCGATAGACCACAGAACGGCCTGAAGTCTCACCCGAACTAATCCTAGATGGGGTGGCTGAAGAATCAGGTTTGCTCAACCAGGTTCTGCAGCATCCTGGGTTCTTTGACTCTACTTAACCAGCTGAATCTCCAGCAAGGGCTGTCTCTCTTCCTAGCTGACTCTGCTATGGAATTGAATCTTATCGCATCGCAGCTTCTAGGACGATGCACAAACTTTCTCTTCCTCTCGACTCTTAACCTGCGATATCTCACACCGCAGCTCCCCCGACAGTGCGATATCGCCCTTCCTATGCTGCGATATTTCCTATAGTAAGACTCAATATACTCATCAACTCTCAAGGTCCAGAGGCTTCCTTTTTGGGTATAATAGCTCAGTTAACCTTCATTAAGATGTTAAACAACCTCACTTAAGCTTCTACAATTTAACATGCTTAACATCAATTACACTCAACTCACTGAACTAACTATATAGAAGTCACTTAATAAAGTAGCTACTACTGTCGTGAATCGAACACTGATAAAATCATATACAGAGTACTCGACACATTCAACTTGCATTTGACCTTCTATGTTACTGTAAACTAAAGGATATCATACATACATTCATTAACAGATAAGTAGAGTTCATGTAACAAATAACAGATAGCAAATAAGTAGAGCATAATCACATGAAACAGTCGCACAACACATGGATGTACATGGTTCACTTCCAGGGGGGAAGCTATGTCCACAGAAACTGTGTTTATATTATATCTTGAGAGAGTAACACAATTTCGCTGCAACCTCTTATGCAGCTTAAGATCTTTTGGGAAACTCCACGCACACAGCTAGGAGCCCTTCTCTCTTAGATCTCTTCTCTTCCTATATTGCTTTCTTCCTACAATATACTCTTTCTCTCTCTCTCTCTCTCTCTCTCTCTCAATCCCTGCGGATTGTTACATTCATGCTCAAGGAGCAGGCCGCTGGTTACAGTAAGATCACTACAGACTTAAGACAGAACTAGAGCTCAACTCTTCCTCAATGTCTCACTATACTGATGACAACAGTTACAACCTTATCAACCAACTATCCAACCCGCTAGCTAGCTGGCTGGCAATCTATCTATCTATCTATCTATCTATCTAACCCTTCATAATACAAAATACATGCTTAAATAGGTGGCCTGAAGGTCTCACCATGAAACAAAACTATGGGCCTATCCCAACAGTAACCCAAAACCCTAACTGTGATAGTTGGCCTTTCTGTACTTTGTACTGCCACTTTCTGGTCACACTGCAGCTTCCTGCAGTCTTCCACGATTTTCGACATTGATCGCGGGTATGGGCGCCGCTTCCTCGGTCACTCCCCTTCTGTCCTTTGTCTTTAATACCTCATCCCGTTGCTCCTTCTTCCTTTATGAGGGTAGCTGAGCCCTCCTGTCATCGCCATTGCCTTAAATGCAGTGGTTGAGCTCTCTTCTCGGCCGCTTCAAGTACTATTTCCCTTTGACTTTCTTGTTCCAACCGCCGCTATTTCTGGCCCGCGATCCATGGCGGGAAATGCACTATGATGTCGTACCTTAATCGCATCACCAAAACTCTCTTTCCTCAAAAAATTGTCCATCTTCTTCCAAACATAGCAGCTTTTCCTGTAGCTACGGGACCCTGCTCCAACATTTCCTTTTGCACGAATATCAATGTCTTCGACTCTAGCCAATCCTCGACTTCACTCTTATTCGGGTGCCACAAAATTTTCCTCATTTTTATCGATAGGTCCTGCCAATGGAACCATTTGTTGGCCACTTTTCCTAACTCGTGCGACCTAGGTTCTCCGTAGTCTGTCAACCCAACAAACACCCAAGATACCGACCTGATAGAGCAAGCCCCGTCGGCAACGCTCGCAAATCAGGTGCAGTCTCACCCGAGATATCTCTTTGATGGGTAACTACCGGAACCATGTTTCCACAGCTCGTCGAGTGATTATAGTCCCTTGGCATGCAATCAAGGAGCTCGACCAAGTCATGGAGATGGAGTCATTTCCACTGAATTGCAGCGCACATGGCGCATATACTTCCCTAACCACTAATGACGTGATACAAATTCAGCCTTAGTATTTGAAATTTAAATGGATATAACAACAAGCTACTTAGGCAGGCACAATAGAACAACCATGCAACAACGATTGCGCCACAACCATAAACTAATATTCAAAAGCTGCGCATACTAACCTATTCATGCATTCAGACTTCTATTGATAGTGCGACATTCATTCAATCATGACAAGGCTTGTAGCATAAATATAAACAACATACACAGGAAATCATCAACACACATGAGAATTCACATGGAAACCCATCCAGGAAAAGCCACAAGGCGCTCTTCATCTGGCATGAGAAATATATGGCGCCTTCAGCGTGCATTTGACTGCAGACTGTCCTAGATCTAGCTTTCCGCTTAGACTCTCTTTTTCTCTCATGCTCTCTGTATTATTTCTCCTAATCTACTGCTACCATATACTGATACGCACATGGCCTAGATCAACTCCTCTCGCCTCTGCAGCTCTCTAGCAGAGCTTCTCTTCTACTGCACTACCTCTCATTGCATCCTGCAGACTTTCGATGAATCTACCACTCAGCTCTCCCTAATTCCATCCTCTAACCAATCAAAAGCAACTAACAATGATCTAATAGGCTACTAAGAGTAAAATCATGGCAACCAACCAACCTCTAACTATTGAATCCCTCATATTTATACTATTTTACATGACCACGTAGGGTCGACTGCATACAGGCAGTTCGTTAACTATCACCATCGGCCACTCCCTAGGATACAACTGTGGTGATCATTACTTGACATGAGGCACTAACGAACTTACTTACATCATGCATTCACTCATGTGGCATCCGTCGAATTAAGCCGACTTCAGCACCCACGATCATCCTGTTGCTTTTGGCTGTTAAAATACACTTGTGCTACTGCTTTACCCTGTGGGCATCTTCCTTCCACGCAATTTCCCTTATCTATGTAGGTGACGTCATTTTCGCATATTCCTTGTTATGCGCAGCTTTCCTCGTCTGTACAGTTTCCTTTGTCTGCACGGTTTCCTTGTTTGCACTTGCACAACGGACTGATTCTTGCACATTTCTTTGTTTGTGCTTATTTCTTGCATGCTTTCCTCAGGCCCAACAGTTGGGGATGTGGAGGAAACCATATGTGTAGGAACTGTCTGCATTAGAATGGGAATGCAAGTCAAGTTCACAACATCCAAGGAGCTGAAACCGTGGGCCAAGTGGCGAGGACCATCCCTAGAATCTACGCAGCACTAGAGGACTGTCGGGCAGATCATCAATCAACTATGGTTGAAGTTGAAGGTAAGATTGCTGAGCAATCTATTTATGTTTTGATTGACCCTATATCTACTCATAGTTATATCACTCCTAAAATTAAAGCATAGCAAATCATGGTTAGTTCAACTAGCCACTGGAGCCAAGAGAAAAGTTAGCGAAGTGGTAGAGAAATTTCCATTAGTCATGGATGGGATATTCACTTATGCAACCTTGAATATTCTGCCACTTGGTTCCTATGATATTCTTATTGGAATGGACTGGTTAGAAGCACACAAGGTTAAGCTTGAATACTACAACAAGACATTTGAATGCATGGATGAAGAAGGAAAACCAAGGGTTTTAAGAGGCATTCCAAAATTTATTTCTGTTAGGCAGGTTTTGGAAATACAGTTGAACAAGTTCTGTAAGAAAGTTTGTCTATTGCATGCAACCCATGTTTTGAAGGAAACAAAAACTGAAAATCCTGGGTTGGAGGACTATCATGTATTGCAAGAATTCAAGGACATTTTTTTAGAGGAGATTCCAAAACTTCCTCAAAAAAGAGACATTGACTTTATGATTGGCCTTGTGCCTGGAGAAACACTAGTGTCCAAGACACCCTACAAGATGAGCACACCATAATTGCTAGAGCTGGAAATGCAGTTGCAAGAGCTGTTGGAAAAGAAATATATCAGGCCGAGTGTGTCCCCGTGGGGAGCACCAGTTCTGTTCGTGAAAAAGAAAGATGGGACACTTAGGTTGTGTATTGACTATAGGCAGTTCAATAAAGTTATTGTGAAGAATAAATACCCTTTACCTAGAATCGATGACCTTTTTTATCAAATGAGAGGAGCAAAGGTATTTTCAAAAATTGAATTAAGGTTTGGCTACCATCAGGTAAGAATCAAAGATGAATATATTCATAAGACAAACTTTAGAACAAGGTATGGACACTATGATTTTGTGGTGGTACCATTTGGTCTAACAAATGCACCAATTGTTAGCACTCAGAATGTACCCAAGGTTGTAAAGGTAAATGCCAAGGTAACAGCAAAACCACTTTAGAAAGAAACTGGATTTTCTTTCCAGAGAGGGATCTCTCGAATACATATTTTACAAGGCCAGAAATATATATCAACACTCAAAGATTATAAAGGTGGTTGAAACAATACGCATAACCATTGGGCATGGGGTCACATATAAATAAATAACATAAAATCGTATGCACAGAAGCTCATCAGAGGCAAGGTAACCATTCAATCACAGTCATTCATTTAATCCATTTGGAGCAGAAGAAGTAGAGCATAGTACATCAATACAGAGCATCAAGATATGAATTCAATATTGACTTTAGAAGAAAGGTTTATAAAATATTTGAAACAATGACCAGAGCATAATAAATATGAATTCCAATCATTCAACACTTTGTTCCAAATATGAAGAAAACAGAATGGAGTGAACACAGGAAAAACAATCACAAAGAAAGAAGCACAGACTGTAATACAAATGGCGCAGGAATCTCTGATAGTATCTTTGCATTCAATTTCTTGCTCAAAAATATATGTCTTTCAAAAACATTCAACAACACGATGGGTTCCAACCCCCATCTCATAAAATAGATGCAAATATATACATAAAATAATTTGATCTTCCAAGAAGATTCATAACTGAATGATCGACTTAATTAAAGTCTTGTAACTAAATTCCTAACTTTTAGGAATAAACTACAGCTTCAATCCTAACAAATCATTAAGCTAAAATCAACTTGGTAACAGGTCGTCGTCCAGTCAGCTCCTCAGCATGCGCCATCTGTTCTCATGATTGAAGGATGTATTTTGTCTTTCCGAACCTTTCCACAACTTTCCATTGCTCCACATTTGGGGTATCATATTCCATCATCTCTCGAATTGACACTTCTAACTCCATGTAAGCTTCGTATGATACCTTGGGCAATCCTCTCCTGATGATTAGGAGCTTTTGTAAGATTTCGAAATCCTCTGTCAATTTGTCCACAATGGCTTTCCCTGTTAGGCCTTTTTTCAAATCATCAAATTTGGAATGATCCATGCGGATTTGAACTAACAAGCTGTGATAGTGCTCCTAAGAGAACATCCATCCTTCTTCGTCCCAAAAGAATGGTAGGCCGTCTTCAAATAACTCTTTGAAAACCTTCTTGAAGTTATTAACCTCTGAAAGCATTTCATTTGCCTTGTCCTAGACCGTCTTCATTAAATGGTGCTTATGGATAAACCTTTTAGTCCATAGTACTATTGATATTCTGTCCTTTATTCCCATATCATGTAATTTCTGGTATGTCAATGAATTTAGAAAATTCAGTGTGTTCTGGGCTGTGGTAAGGGGTCTTCTCTCCATGTGTTCATTCACTAACTTTAGTCTTTGGTGAGCCAAATTGATCAATATGTTTTGATCATCGATAAAGTTTAGATAGTGCCTGAATTTAGTGATTTCTATAGATAAGGTGTCCCAAATGATGTGCTTTGCCCCTTAGAGAGGACCTTTCCCAATGTTTCTTTCTTTAGTTCATTGAATTTCTTCTGCAGCTGATTCCTGTCTTGCAATATTTTATTTTTATTCTCACTTAATTTGGCCAATTCAGACTTGATCTTTTCATTTTCTATCTTTAACTCTTTTATTTCTTCATCTTTTAGGCTTACCTGGGACATAGGTATTGACAAGTCATCCGCAGAAAAGTCATTCAATGGTTTATCAATATTTACAATAGACAAGTCCTCATCAATAGGAGTCTGACTCATCAATTCTTCCATGATTTTCTTTTCCTCGTTTTGGTCCCTTTTCAACAAGGCAATTTGAGATATCAGTTCACTCCGTTCGGCTTCCCATATGTCCTTTTCCTCTTGTAACTCAACAGCTTTTCCTTTATGTTCCATCATCTCCTGCTGCATCTTGTCAGGTACACTAATCTTATCCAATCTTAGTTCCATTTATTCCACTTTCTTGTCGCTCACCATGGCCAATTTGAAGGTATTTCTTTCTGTATCTCGGGCAGAAATCAAGGAGGTTTTTGGATTGCTTAAAGTCCTTACCCATGGGAGCAAATTTCTTGTCTCTTCCAAAGACTGCTTTCGCTTCTCCATGTAATTGGCCTTAAGCTCTTCCTTGGATTTGAAAATTGAGCTTGGTTCTGAACTATCTACACTCTTAAAAGAAAATTGATTTACTTGTACAGATTTCGTTGGGACTAAAGAAACTCTCTTGAAATCATCAGAAACCTCTTCACTTGAGACTCCACCAACTTGTAACAATCTTGAATTTTTATGTAATCCATCTTCATCAACTTCCATGTTTTCAATTTCAGACAGACTCCTTTTAATCAAAACATTAGGACCCTCTGTCACTTGTGATACGGTAACTGGTAAAGTAGTTGCATCTCCATCAAACCCTGGAGTTTCCATAAACTGCAACAGATTTGCTGTTTCATTGAATCCTTCAATAAACTGGTGTTGAAATGGTTTGTTTTTGTTGGCCTGCTTCCTTAGGGAAATTATGTGGTGAGGGTCATAATTTGCCTTCGACTCTTTTTGAAATTCCATATTCTCCAATAACTTTTCAATAAACACTAAGGCGCCTTTATTTTTGAAAATAAAAGAGACAACATTGAGGGGGAATTTGATATTTGAATATTTTTTAAAGGCTCCAAAATATTCTTTCTCTGAATGCAACCTTTGCCTCATGAATTCTAATGCAAAAACTCTGGGAGTGAGAAAAGCAGGTAACTTATATGGTTCCCCAATGAATCCATATATCCTCAAAATAGTATAATCTTTATGCAGGAACCAGTCTCTGACTCGATCCTCAGGCAAGGACTGCATCAGGCATTTCATATCTTCTAACACACGGGGCAGCATTTCATCGAACAACATTTTATATATCTCTGACATGATTGAATTGGTAAACTCAAACATGCTGATTTGCTTGGGCAAATCAGAAGAGAAGATGGTAATCAAAAACTGTAATTCAGTGACATTTGAACACAACAACATGTTCAACAAGTAAGATTGAAATTTAAAGACCTGACCTTCAGGAATTCACTTAATTGAAGGTGTATTTCTTCTACCAAGTACTCATCTAGACTGAAAACAAGAACCGATTGAGACTCTGAACAAAATGAACTTATTTTTCACAAAAAACCAAGGATGACTTCAGTTACGCGACAATCATCGTCAAGACCCAAAATTTGACAGACCAGGGACGCTGTTAGAATATAATCCGTTAGGGATTATATATTGTAAATAAATAAATAAATATGAATAGTAGGAAGCCGAAAAGGCTGGGCGGAAGGTGAAACACAACCGTCATATGATTTGTATAAGTATATGCATTAACAAAGGAATAAATTGAGTCGGGAGTTATTACCTATCAGTGGTATCAGAGCTTGGCTGCCTGCCGTAACTCCTTCCTGGCTGCATTTCAGACCTGGCATTCTGCCTGCTCCATCAGTCTGCCAGTCGCATGCATTGTATCCGTTATTTTCTTGGTATACCTAACCCTAATTCTTGGTATTCTGCATACTCTCTATGAAATTGTTGTGTGCGTTGGGGACTTTGTATATTTCTCTGTGGCGTGGAGGTGAGCTGCCCTCCTTGATGACCCGTTGAAGTGTTGGAAAAATAATACTATGAAGATTGATATATCATACTGATATATGTTGAAGATTGATATTGGTATCTTGATGTTGTGATATATGTTAAAGACTGATATTGGTATCTTGATGCTGCGATTTTATGAAGATGTAATCATTGTATTCAGCGACTCACTAGAGACTGCAATTTTATGAAGAGACAACGATTTTATGAAGAGTTCTGTTGAGTGTGTTCTTTACCTTGTTGTACATTGAGGTATAGAGCAATATTATTAACCCTAATTATTTCACGCTGAAGCTTTGTGCTTCGACCTCTTTATTTGCATATCTCCACTCTCACTGTAAATGCGTTCTGGAATGTTTTCTGACTGGTCTGGTGCTTCGTACTCCGTGTGAGCTCTGAATCTTTCTTCCTCAATTTCTGAGTGAGCCATTGTTTTTATACTTGTCAAAATTTCTTCATGCTTCATGATTTCAACTTTACCACCCTCATTGACCTCGAAATTAGAAGACTTGTCCGCTGTTCTTGGGTTGCTGCATGCTGTGTAGTTCTGACACTAGTGCCCATTCATGGTTTTCGTTTCTGTTACGAGGCTCCTTTGCTCGCTGGCGTCCTTCCGTAGGCCCTCCTGGCCTTTTGTAGACATGGAATAGGGAGAGTTCACTCTTCTGAATTCTTTGACATTCGATCTGTGGCAGCCTGTATTCGTTCATGATCCAGCTCGTCCTTTGTGAAGAGACTGCTGGCTGCGTTGGAGGTAAAACTTTGGTGACGGTTGGGAATACCTAACCCTAAATTTACCCTAGACTACTGCCTACGTGGAGTGACTGATATATATGCTGCGTGGAGAGTGACTGATATATATCTTTTATGCTGAATAATAATGTATGCTGTATATCATGCTGACTGATATATTGTGATTGATATGCTGACTGATATTATGCTGAATATTGAAGAATAATGTATGCTGACTGATATATCATACATTGAAGAATCTTGTGAAAGCTATATGTTGTTTTGTTGGTGTTGATTGCATTGAGACTACTCGTGCAATTGGGAATATTGCCACTGAGCAATTTTTTCTGCTACTACAAGTTCTTGAAGTTGCCTGCGTGGAGTCTTTAGGGTGTGTTGACCAGAGAACTCATTTCTCTGGGTGCTGCTACAAGCCTGCTGCTGTGTATTTGAAGCTCGTATATTTTGTATATTGAAGAAGCTTGTGTATGCTCACCTGAAGCTTGCATTGTATTCACCTTAGCAGACACTATAGACCTGCAAGGTTATTGTTTTTCTATTTCTCTTTGTAAATTACACTAACATTTGTAAAAAATGCAATCTATAGCATCTATTGTTGGTGATGTCCTCACTAGCAAGGAAACATATCCAAAATGGTCTCGAAAGATCAAGAAATCAAGCAAGCCTGTTGAAGAATCCCTTTACTTTGTTCAGAAAATAGAGAATCAGTCCAAAGACCCTTCCAAGGGAGATTGCAGCAAGAGAGGACGAGGAAGAAGAAATTTCAAAGGTAGAGGGGGCAAAAACAACTTCAACAAAAGATAAGATTTGCAATGCAAGAGTTGTGGAAAGACTGGGCACACATCAGATTAGTGTTGGGATTCATGGGACTCCATCAAAGACAAGCAGAACCAGAAGAAAGATGATAATAAAAACCAAGATGCTAGTAAATCTTCTGATTCTTGTATTGTTGCACATTGTAATCTTGGAATTAATGAAATGAATTCACTTTCCTCTTACAAAGATTGTTGGCTGCTTGATACTGGTGCAACATAACACATGACATTTAGAAAAGACTGTTTTGAAGAACTTAATGAAACAATAGATGGCATAGTTTACTTTGTAGATAAGTCAAGTCTTAAACCAAAGGGAATGGGCACCATTCGACTAAAGATGCCTGGATTCCCTATTTCTTGTTGAAGAATGTTCTTTATCTTTCGGAGTTGCAGAGAAGCCTACTGTCCTTGGTGGAGATTCGACAGCAAGGCCATTCCATTCACATGTTTGATGAAATTGTTGAAATAAGAAAGTCCTCTGACAACCAAGTCATCATGACTGGACACGAAGATGGGAAGTTGCTGAACCTAAAGGGTTCATCTGCAAGAGTTCGGAACTATGCCTACCTCTGTCAACATGGAGAAGGTAATTTGTCATCTAGTTCATTGTGGCATGCAAGATTTGGTCATCTAAATTATAACAGTCTTCGTTTGTTGAGAAAGAATGGTGTATTTGGTTTTCCCACCATTCCCAAAGAGAAGAACAAATGCTATGCATGTATATTAGGGAAACATAGTAAGCTGCCATTCCATGAATCTAATTTTAGAGCAAGTAGGAAATTAGAATTAGTGCATTCTGATTTATGTGGCCCAATGCCAACTCCTTCAGCAAAGGGGAATAAGTATTTTATGACATTTGTTGATGAATACTCAAGAATGAGATGGATTTACTGTTTAAAGACAAAATCATAAGCATTTCAAACATTCAAAGACTTTCATGCATTGATAGAAAAAAAGCACAATAAAAAATTGGTACACTTCGTACTGATAATGGGAAAGAATACACTTCAAATGCTTTTGAAGATTATCTTCGCCAACATGGAATTGCACATCAGACTACAGTTCCCTACAATCCTCAACAAAATGGTGTAGCAGAAAGAATGAATAGAACCATAATATATATGGTTTGCTCAATGATGTTTTTCAAGAATGTAAAACTAATGTTTTGGGGTGATGCAATAAAATGTGTAGCCTATTTGAGAAATAGAAGTCCCTCAAATGCTCTTGATAAAAAGACTCCACATGAAATGTGGTTTGGCCATCTCCCTTCAGTCAGGCATCTCATAGTTTTTGGTTCCACTTGTTATGCCTTGATTCCAAAGGAGCAAATAAACAAGCTTGGTGCTCGAAGA
>LPNX010526730.1:0-52775 GCA_001517045.1 Pseudotsuga menziesii | reverse complement strand
ATAAACCTTGTGAAGGACACTGGTCAGCTGCAAAGAGGGTTCTAAGATACTTGAAGGGGACTCAAGACGTTGGACTCAAGTACTCTAAAGTGTATGACTTCAAAATTATTGGGTACTCAGACTCAGATTTTGATGGCGATAAGGAGACAGGAGTATCAACTTTTGGATACACTATGAGTCTTGGATCAGCAGCTGTCTCATGGAGATCACACAAATAGTCAGTTCTAGCAAATTCAACAACAAAAGCAGAATATGTGGCTGCAGCTGAAGCAACGAAAGAAATAGTATGGCTCAGGAAGATACTTGAATATTTGCAAGAAAAACAAGAAAATTCCACTCCATTATTGGTCGACAATACTTCTGCAATCAAGCTGGCTAAGAATCCTAGATTCCGTGATCGAACCAAACACATCAACACAAAGTATCATTTGATTCAACATCATGTAGAGGCCAAGACAGTCCATCTTCGACATTGTTCCACAAATGATCAAGTTGCAGACATCTTCACCAAAGCACTTGGACGAGAAAAGTTTGAAAGATTCAGAAACATGCTCAGACTTACGAACACCCCTTCAGATTAAGAGGGGGATTGTTAGAATATAATCCATCAGGGATTATATATTGTAAATAAATAAATAAATCTGAATAGTAGGAAGCTGAAAAGGCTGGGCGGAAGGTGAAACACAACCGTCATATGATTTGTATAAGTATATGCATTAGCAAAGGAATAAATTGAATCGAGAGTTATTACCTATCAGATACCACTAATTGAAATTCATTTTTGAAAATATAAACATGGTAAGGCGGGAAAAGACCATCTAAAGAATGACCCTCTTTCAAAATACTAGACAGGAATTCGCAACGGACTTCAGTGATACAACTTTTGTACAATTCAACAAGAATAGACTCATTTATAGGTTCACAGTTGTCAGGGTAACTGTCAGGCAGGTTTAAATTTTCGCGGACGACTTTGGCATTGAATTTACAGAGTATTCGAGAAGTATACTAACTCACAATGACTCTTTGAGAAGGGGAATAATTGACCGCGCACCACTCTGCGAATTCTGGAAAATGCAGGGTTTGTTCGAGAGCAAAATAATACAAAAAGGATTTACAGACATTCAAGACATCATTTCCTTGTAAATTGTAATGCCACAACCTTTCTTTACTGATTGATACACTTCCTATAGATAGAAAAGGGTCACACACACCTCTGTCCCTATCAACTAAATAATATTCCCTGTCATCTATAATACGGCCAGACCCTTGCAATTCCTTTCCTTGGTCCATAATTCAATTGATAATGCCAATTTGATGGACAAATTATGGGCGTTTAAGCCTTACCTGTTTATCGTGGCTCGAAATTGACAGTCGAAGGTTGACGAATCCGCAGGTATTTTTCACTCGTCCGACAGCAATAAAATAACCACAGAACAAGTCAATTTCCCTTTTATAGGACCCCACTCCGGAGCGTGCCTTTGGCGGTTTCCTCTAAACCGCTTTCGCCTTCGGATTACACCATGATTTGCCACGTGGACAGTGGTTTATATTCCGTAACCGCCCTTTACCTTTATCTGCCGCGCACCTTCCCGCTCTGGATCTATCTGTGACCGTTGATCGATTTCACCTTTATTTCTATGTCGTCAGATCAGGTGGCACGTATCCAATTCCGTTGAGCATCGTGGTCTTATCCATCGTGCAAATTTCTGCTCCGGATTCATCCACAATCGTAGATGTAATCTTCCTTTATTTCTCCACCGTTAGATCAAATGACACGCACTCAATTCTGCCGGGCTTCGTTGTTTTAACAAGCGCGCGAGTTCACAAAGTGAAGCTTATACAGACTGTAGATCTCATCCGGCTGGATTGACGACCGTTGATTCATATACTACATTAAACACCCGTATGTACTTATATTCCTCGCATCTCTTAGGGAGCGGATATAATACAGACCATTGATCTTCATCCTTTAGCTCTGCATCGTTTGATCCTGCGACATTTCACCACTTACAAGCCCTTTGTCTTACTCTTATACTATAAATTTTAACCAAAGTTTTGACAAGTGACCATTATTTTCTTTCCACTGTGGTCTCTTTGTTCCCCTTCTAAATAATGGTGTTAACAGCTGGCTCCATCTAGGGATGATATCCTCCCTGTGAGGTATCAAAGAACTCGTAGACCAGGTGCCTGTTTTTTTATTTTTCTCAATAACTTCCAGAAAACTCATCTTTTGTTTTTTGTAGATATATTATTTTTTGTTTTGAGAAAGGGAAAGCACGCCTCCTGTACCTTAGGGCCTTCACTGCAGGCTTCAAATACATTAGGCTTACCATTCATGTTAACTTTGTAAAGATAAATAAGTATTTACAGGCTATAATACAAATTTTACCTTCCTCCTTAGGACAGGTAATGTTTCAGGTACCTTCCATTGATGGGATTACTATCCAGAAGAACCCCATTCAGATATTCCAGCAGAAATGTGTTTTTCCCTCTGTAACCAACAACAACATAAGGACCTACCCACATATGGTCAAATTTCCCATGTTTGTCCTCTTTCGGAGCATCCCACTTCAGGACCAAATCGTCAATCTGAAACTGCTCTTCTTTGATTCTCTTGTCAAAAGTATTTTTCATTTTCTCCTGATGTGATTGCACCCTATCATAAGCTTTATTCCTTTGCTCATCTAGTTCAATAATCTGATTTATCCTCCTTTGCATATGATTTGGTTCTTCTTGTTGATCTTGGAAATACCTCATGACTGGGACACCTAATGATGCTGGAAAAACAACTTCAGTCCGATACACCAGTTGGAACAGAGACATGCCAGTCGCCCTTTTGGTACTAATCCTGTCAGCCCAGAGAGCATACTTGAGCTTGGTGTGCCAGGACCTTTTGTTATCTTCTAACAGCTTCCTGATGATCCTCACTAGGCTTTTATTAGAAGATTCTGCCAACCCATTTCCCTGCGGATAATAGACAGTTGAATGATTGAGGCTTATATGGTACTTGTGACAGAAATCAATCATTTTCTTGGATTTAAACGCAGCCACATTGTCTGTTACTATTCTTCTGGGGCATCCGAATCGAGCCAATATATTGTCTTCAAGGAAATCCATGATTACAGTCTCAGTGGCTCTCCCAGTGGGAATAGCTTCAATCCATTTTGTAAAATAATCTGTAGCTGTAAGAATCCATTTTTGTTGTCCTGATGAATTGGTGTTTATTTCTCCAATAAAATCCAAACCCCACTGCTAAAACGGAGCTTCTACTGTTATGGGATTCAAAGGGAGAGGAAGTACTTTTCTCTTTCCATCAAAAATTTGGCATTGATGACACTTACTGGTTTCTTTATACACATTTGAAAATAACATAGGCCAATAATAGCCTGCTCTTAGAATTTTGTTTGTCGTCACCTTCCAAGAATGATGCCCCCCACAATCTCCCTTATGAAATTCTTTGAATGTATGCTGAGCTTCATTTTCCAAAAGACAATTCAGCAACACTCCACCGGGGTCTTTCCAATAAAGATATTGATTTAGAATACAAAATTTTGCAGCTTTTAATTTTATAGATTGGGTTCTTGACTTACTCAACCCCTCCGGTGCTTGCAAATTTCGAAGGACATATACGATATCAAAATACCATGGAGAAGCCACAAAATCAGCGATTACTTCCACTTCTGTATCTAACTGATTAGCTTGATGAGATAAGAAATTAATTTGCAAAGCTTCATAGTTTGAATTAGCCATCATTTTAGCTAACCCTTGTCCTTTAATCAACTTGGTGGGTTTTATTTCGATATCATACTCGAACAATGTAGCAATCCATTTTGCTCTTCTACCTTCTGGATCTGGTTGTGTCAAGATTCCCTTTACTGCAGCAAATGGAACATGTGCAATTATATGCGAATGCAGAATATACACTCTGAAATCCTTCAGTGCTTTGACTAAGGCATAAGCTTGTTTCTCCATAATGTCATATTTCAATTCTCCATCCCTTAACATTTTGCTAAAAAATGCTATGGGCTGTTCCAAATTCTCATCATTTTTCTGTAACAGAACTGCTGCTATAGTATATTCTAAAGCATATGAAAATACTGAGAAGTCTTTGGTAAAATCTGGGCTCACCAACACAGGAGCCTCTGATATTGCCTTTTTTATTTCCCAAAAATACTTTCTAGCTTCAGCATTCCATTTTATCTCGTGACCTTTCTTCAACATATTTGTGATATTCATTAAGATCTCAGCAAAACTTGGCACAAACCTTCTCAAAAAATTTACCTGCCCCAAGAATGATTGTATCTCTTTTTTACTCCTGGGTTCACCCACCTTCAGAATTGCACTCACCCTTTCAGGATCAATTTTTATTCCATCTTTTGATATTATATGGCCCAACAGCTTTCCTTCTTACAATGCAAAATTGGACTTCTTTGGATTCAATGATATGCCAAACTTCTGAACATTTCATGAAGACTTTATCCAGATGACGCAGATGCTCTCTGTTAGATTTTGAATAGATTGTGATATCATCCATGTAGATCACTACAAAATTCTTGATTTCCCCTGCAAAAGAAATGTCCATGGCCCGCTGGAAAGTAGCTCCTACATTCATCAAACCAAAAGGCATCTTTGCATACATAAAGGTGCCCCAAGGTGTAGTGAAAGCAGTTTTTTCTTGATCTTCAGGTGAAACTTTGATCTCATTATAGCCAGAAAAACCATCCAACATTGAAATTATTTCAGCTCCAACTACTTTCTGCAATATATGGTCCATCTTTGGCAAAGGATAATTGTCCTTCATAGACACTTTGTTCAAGTTCTGGAAATCTATACACAATCTTATTTCTCCATTCTTCTTTCCAACAGGAACAAGATTTGCAACACACTTTGAAAACCTTAGAGTGACAATGATCTTGGCATCAAATAACTTTTTAATTTCCTTCTCAATAATAGGGAGCAACTTAGGGTTTATCCTTCTGAGCTTCTGCTTGAAAGGTTTCTCTCCAGGATTTATAGGAATAGTATGTTGTATGATAGATGTATCATACTCTTTTAGGTCTTCATAACTCCATGCAAATACATCTGTATATTTTTTCATTAATTTCACATACTCTTCTTTTTCTTTTTCAGGCAACTTCTTGGACAGCTTCACAATCTTAGGATTCTCTTCGGTGCCAATATTCTTATCTTCAACAGCATTCTCAACGGGCTTTACTTTGGGATTCTTAGCTACATCATTCTGATAAAAAAGTTTTTCTAAAGGAATTGATCCTCTTGGTATGAAATTGTTTTTTAACTGGATAATCTCTTTACCTCCTAAGGTTCCCTTTAACTTTTCAGGACCATTCCCTTCTCCCTCAAGCTCTTCCTCATCTTGAATACCCTCGTCATTGTCATTCTCAGTGTCAATAGGAGTATTCACAAATTATCCTAAGAGCTCTAGGAATCTTCTGATCTGCATATCATCTTCGAATACCTGCCAGTATTTAGAGTTATCAGGAATAGACAGTCTATTCACAATTTCCACCTGGTATTCCCTTTGACCAGCAACAGGGGTTTCAAATATTTCAGTGGCCACAGGTAAAGAATCGGCTACCAAATTTTCATGTCTGGGAACTACCTGAATTGCATGTTCTGTAAAGAAATTTCCCAACATATCCCATACTTCATTTCTATAATCCCTCATCCGAGGATGCCTGGTTTGATAGCTTTCATTTACTTGATTTATCACCAACTCTGAGTCCCCCAAGACTCTTATTTTTTGAGCTCACAAATCTTTCAAAGCATGTAATCCCAGTAACAAAGCTTCATATTCTGCCACATTATTTGTGCACTCAAATGTTAATTTATATGATAAATCTTTGAAATCCCGAATAGGAGAAATTATATACACACCAGCTCCAACACCTATTTTTGCAGCAGATCCGTCAAAGTACATAATCCACTGGCCTTCCCTTTTTTGCTTCGCTTCCAAAGCATCCTGCTCTAGCACTTCCTTTTCCTTATTCTCTTCAGACTTCTTCTACAATGCCTCTTCTATATCATGTGGAACAACATCATTAAAGAAAATGGAAGACCCTAAGTCAGTATCAACAACATAGATGTGATGAATTTCAGGTTTGTCTTGATTGCTCACTACATAAGGGGTCCTTTTTTCACTATATAACCTTCTGCTCCCATCTCGAACAGGAATTGTAGCATAAGACATATCCATCTGTAAACTACCTTTCAACTTAGAAGTCCAAGACCTTGACAACAGCACCCCGAACTTAGGTGGAATATCTTCCATGACTATAGTTTTAGATGGAAATTTATTTAGGGTTACCACCATATCTTTAATCAAACTAAGGCATTTCACCCTTTTAGAATCAAACGAGTACAAGTCTTTATAAGGTCTTGTTACTTCTAATCCCAAACTCTCTACCACTCCTTTCGGAATTAAGTTGTGTGATGCCCCTGAGTCTAGCATAGCATTGTGGACCACCTTATCATGCACGTTTAAACTCAAATAGAAAGGAGGGACTTCTTCACTTTCTAAATTTTCAACCTTTGACCCAAACGAAATAGCAGGGTTATCATCGTTCAACTCTAAAATGTCAGATTGCCATTCTCCTTGATTTTTGACCATTTTTGTGATAGTATTTCTGTATTCAGTGTTTCTCAATAACTCATTAAATGGAACATAGATTTTTAGCTTTGAAAGTTCATTTTGTAAATTGAAGCCAGAACCAATTTTTTCCACATCAACCGGAGCCGCCTGCTTTATTGCTTTATCTCTTTGTACATCATTTTCAACCTCTTTATTTGCAACAGACTCTTTTTGTAGTTCTTTTCCCTTTTCTACATTCAAAGAACTAGTGGAAGGCTGATTTGGGTTTGCCTTTCCTTTATTTATGAGGACATCCCTGTTCCTCAGTCTAATTTTCCTTTGCACATCATCCATAGCGTGTAAATAATCTCTTTGATACTGCTCGGTCTCCATTTCCAATTCTTCACTTCCATCTTCCCGTCCAAACATGTTATGCTCTTCCTCAGTAAGATACATCTCTAAGTCCTGTTCTCCAAAAAGATGAATCTCATTTTCAGCGGGATCGTCTTCATCAGCAACATAATTTTCTGAGAATGGTGGACGAATTTGTTGTTCTTCCTAATTTCTTGGATTTCTTACATCTCGTTGTCAGTTTTGGGGAGGAACAGGAGGATTCGGTCTTCTGAAATTAGGATTCCTGATCTAAGGCTTAGCTTGTTCTTTATTGAATCCCCTATTATCCATAGTCAATCTATCCATCAACTTTTCCATGGTTTTAAACATCATTTCAAATTTTACATCATTAGTAGAAGAAGAAGCAGAAGGCAAATTTTCTTCCTTTTTCCTTCTATCAATGTCTCTATGTTTCATCTTTCCACTTGCCATCATATTTGCTTCTACTTCTAGAGCATCTGTAAACATGGCAGCAAGAGTTGTTGATTTTCTTTTTCTTAATGAAAATGCAAAGTCATTATCAAAAGCTCCAGCATAATGTAATTTGGCTGCGGCCGCAAAAGGTTTTATGTCTTCCGGAATGGAATTATAAACCCTCATGAACCTGCTAGAAAACTCATGGACAAATTCAAAACCTCATTTTTTGAGACTATTATACTGAGATAAGAGCTGCAAAGGGTTCTGTTTATCATCCCACCTATCTAGGAAAGCATTTTGGAAAGCCTGAAAATTGACTATAGACCCATTTGGTAAATCTTTAAACCATTTCTTTGCCTCGCCTGACAAACTTTGGGCAAACAACCGCATTTTAACATCTGGATAATCAACTTCTTCTAAGTCAATGAAAAAGACTTTGTGGTGTGTACCAATGCATGCAATCAAGGACTTGGAGGATTTCTTATGCAAGACATCAACGTGGTATGCTATGAGTCAAGAAAGTTGAAGGAACATGAGAAGAACTATGCTACTCATGATTTAGAACTTGCATCCATAGTACATGCTCTCAAGATGTGGAGGCATTACTTAATGGGAAGGAAATTTAGCTAAGGATAGACCATTGTGGTCTAAATTAATATTTGTTTGATCAGCCAATTTTAAATGCTAGGAAAGCTATATGGTTGGAGTTTTTGTGTGAATTTTATTTTGAAATCAAAGATATCAAAGGAAAAGAAAACAAGGTTCCTGATGCACTCAGCAGAAAGGTACATGAAATTCATGTGGCATCTCTTAGCACTTGCCAACCATATTTGAGGAAACATATTATTAACCATATTGCAGAGGATTAAGTTTACTTGCAGATAAAGGACAAGTTGCAGCAAAAAAACCTTGAAAGGAAGTACGATGGATATAAATGGAAATAATATGAACTTCTTACTTATAAGAACATTATTTATATTGCAAATGTGGCATACTTGAGGAGGATTGTTATGGATGAAATCCATCAAGCTCCATATTCTGGTCACCCAGGATATTAGAAAACAATTGCTACAACCAGAAAGTAGTATTTTTGGCCAAGAATGAAAAAGGACATTGTTGAGTATATTTCCAAGTGCATGAAATGTCAGCAGGTGAAGGTTGAGCATCAACACCCATCAGGTTTGTTGCAACCTTTGTCAATCCTGGAATGGAAATGGGAAGTCATTTCCATGGATTTTATTATAGGATTGCCAATGACTATGAGACAACATGATTCCATCATGGTTTTGGTGGAAAAGTTAACAAAGGCATCACAATTTATACCTTTCAAGTCCACATATAAAGCAGATTCCATTGCAAAAAAATTCATGAAGGAAATTTTCAGATTGCGTGGATTTCCTAAAGCAATAAGTTCTGACAAAGATACCAAGTTTACTTCCAATTTTTGGAAGGGTCTTTTTGTAGATTTGGGCACAAAGATGAACTTTAACACCACCTAGCATCCTCAAACCGATGGAAAAATAGAGAGAGTAAATCAGGTGTTAGAAGACATGATTCGCATGTATGTAATGGAAAAACCATCCAAGTGGGAGGATTATTTACACTTGGTAGAGTTTTCCTATAATAATGGAGAGCAAGCATCATTGGGAATGAGTCCATATGAATATTTGTATGGAAGAAGGTGTAGGACACCAGTGACTTGGGATAATCCAGTGAATAGAATTGTGCTTGGTCTAGAATTGCTTAAGGAAATGGAACAAGAGGTTGCAAAGATTAGGAAGAACCTGAAAGCAGCCCAAGATAGACATAAGACCTATGCATATAAGCATAGAGTGCACATGGAGTTCGGTGTTGGGGATCATGTTTATCTTATAGTGAGGCCAAGGAAGAGTTCCTTGAAGCTTGGGAGTGGTGCCAAGATGTCACCTAGATATTGTGGGCCATTTGAAGTGCTTGAAAGAATAGGGTCAGTTGCATATAGAATTTCATTTCCTGCTAGCACTAGAGCTCATAATGTTTTTCATGTTTCTTTGCTTAATAAATATGTACATGATCCTAACCATGTGATTAATTGGGATGTGATCCAAGTGGAACCCAAGGGATATTTCCAAACTGAACCATTACACATCCTCGATAAGAAGGTCACAGTGCTCCAAAACCGAGCCGTTGGACAGGTAAAGGTGAAGTGGAAGCACTACGGTCTTGATGAGGCTACGTGGGAGATGGAGGATAGCATGAGAGTGGCACATCCATATTTGTTCAATTTTGTAGAGCACCGAGGAAAGTGCTAATGTAAGGGGGATGGGAATGTACACCCCGATTTTGACCCCATGGTATTAAAATTGTACATGATGTAAATATTATTATTAAATCATGGAGAGGAGCTCAAGGCCAAGACCATGCCATAGATTTGGTGTTTTATGTATCGACAATTAAAATCAATGCCAATGGTCCTCAGGCTAGCTAGGCACAGTATATTTTGAGATATCATGTAAATATACAATTTAATAAAAACCCACAACTAGCTATTCAACACAACGAGGCATGGGGGCATAATTTCACAAGGAATAGGGAGGGGAGTTATTCAAACCCTTGATTCAATAGGGTGAGGCCAGATGTCAATGGGAGAACCCTTAAGCTCTTAACTACCCGTTTTGTCCTTTGTACTCAATCATTCAATTCTTCCAGAATTTAGTTGAGGCAGTTAATGCCTTGGGAAAGGAGAGGCATGGTAGTTGATTTTGTGCCTGAGCAAACCTGCAGCCTAGGGAACCCATATTATTTCTTATGGGGAAATAAAGCACCTGTAATTCATTCCCATAGTAGAGGTGTTCATTTCACATTCTGTAGTGTTTCTCTTCATCTATCCTTGGATGGGAATGCTGGTTTTGGGGGTTACAGAGTGGAACCCTGTATTGTTGTGTTACCTCATGGTATCAAGGAGAGTCATAATTTGGGTGTTCATGGAGGTTATTTTCTTCCTTGAAAGGCTTTAAACATTTTATGAACCGAGTTTTCTCTCCCATGGGTTGTTTTCCCATCTCCCCTATTCGTTTTGGTTGTCCAACGTTTTCCTTCACTCCCATTACTTATGTTTTGCTGTTATGTGTATCCCGGTTTTGGTTTGAACTGTATATAAGACTTAGGAGTGGAGGAGGCCCATAATTGGCTTGATAAACCTAATGGAGAGAGGAACCTCATAGAAAGACAAAAGGGGTTGGTTACTCTTCTATGCACACCTGAGAGAACATTGGAAGGGAAGGTATGGCCTGAGGAACTGTGTAGCAGAGAAGGGAATACTTCCTTGTGTTGGGTGTGTAGAAATTGTGGAGGCAAAGCTAAATAGATCTTGTGGAGCTATCCATAGCTTTGTGGTTGAGCTCACTAGCTTATCAATTCTTCCTTTCCACTGCCTTAGTAGCTTGATAAACCCAATTGTAGGTTGGAATGGATGGGTCTTGATATGTATTTGGCCATGTGTTAATTACTGCCTTAACAACTTGATAAACTTGATTGTATATTGACTTGGCTGAGTAGCCTGATAAACCCAATTGTAGATTGGGTTGGATGAATAGCCCGATAAACCCAACTATAGGTTGGCTTGGATGGGTCTTGATATGTATTTGGCCATGTGTGAATCACTACCTTAGCAACATGATAAACCCAATTGTGTATTGTCTTGGTTGAATAGCCTGATAAACACAATTGTAGATTGGATTGGCTGAACATCCTGATAAACCCATATGTAGGTTGGATTGGTTGGAACTTGATGTGTTTTGGCTATGTGTGACCATGATATTCCCTAGTTCCTTGTGGAAATCATGCCCAACTCAGGGGTGGCATTTGTTCTAAGAGATTAATGAGCACAACTGGCCTATGGTTGGGTGGAGCATTGCAGTAACATAGCTAGTTGCGGGACAACTCATTTTCAAGATAAGTATTCTCTGGTTTTAATTCTGCATTGTATTTGTTTAAGAATTATTATGAATGTGTTGAATGCTTGCTATAGATTCACTTAGAGATTACTTCAGCTGTATTTTCCTGCATTTGATATCTACATATGCCTTTTAGTTTCCACTATATTTTTCTTATGTTCACGGGGGCTAGATTCCCAGTTACAGAGTAAAAATGTGACTATCTTAAGGTAAAAAGTGGTTTTCCACACCCCGGAGTCCGTCACGGAAGGAGAAAGGTAGAAAGTGGAAATTCAAAGGGAAAGTGTAACGAATTTTGGGATTTCTGCACCCCAGAGTTCGTCCACAGAATGCGGAACGCAGAAGGAGGAAATCAAAAAACCAAAAGATAAAGGTAAGTATTTTGAGTTTTCTGCTACCTGAATTCTACCCGCAGAATGTGGAAGGCAAAAGGTGGAAATCGGAAAACCAAAATATAAGGTAAGTCACATTGAGTTTTCCGCTACTTGAAGTCTGCCGGTGGAATGCGAAAGGGGGAAAGCAGAAAATGAATAATTGGTGATGCCGTATCTTAGGTTTTCGCTACTCGAATTCCATCGTGGAAAGCAGAAAGTGTTGGGCTATAGGGCAGACCCTGGTTTTATGCCTTTAACTTCACACCAACAAAAGACCCATAGAGTTGGCCCTTTCGGCAACAACCTGCGAACAGGTTGCAGTCTCACCTGAAACAACTCTGGGGTGCCGCAGAACCATATTTCTGCAAGCAAAAGAGGGATATTACTGTACCTTTAGCTTTTAACAGATTATAAATATAAATCACAGAGCTTAACATTCACTTATTTAGCTTCATGGTTAGATAAACAAACAGTGCCTTGCACAACCCTTTACTGGGATTTCACAGTGAAGTTATTATCTAGCAGTGATCTTTACTTATCAGATATATAGATATTAATGCATTAAAGAACACAACATAAACAACACACAGAACCACGACACAAGATATAACGTGGTTCACCCCCACTGTAGGGGTTACATCCACAGAACTGTGTTTTATTCAACTTTCTACAAAAACCACAGTTCTGATCTGCGCACTCAGCTGCAAATCTCTTCAAGTCCTCAAAGCCGCACACATAGCTGCAGGCCTCTGCGCACACAGCTGCATATTTCCTTAATCACCCAAAAAACCTATGCGCACACAGCTGCAGAGGTCGTCCACACACACAGCTGGGACTTAACCTTTCTTACAAAATTAGCCTTAGCTTCGCATCAATTCCTTTTACATAAAAAGCCTAACCTGACTTATTTACAAGAGTGCCTATTTATACAGCGCACTATTACAAAACCATGGACTTAAATCATGGGTTATTACAAAAAGAGGGCTTTGACTCAACCTTGACACCCCTAAGAATATTTTGAGTTGTAACTCCGCTTACAAACTCTCATAACCCCGTGGAGTTACCTAACTTAAGGACCGTTAAGGTGCGCGCCCCAACAGGACCCTAAGACTCACCAGTGTCCCGTCCTGGGACACTCTGCTGGTCTTCTGGCGGACAAAGATTCTTTGCAAGGATGGTGAACTGAGTATTGAGACTGTGCATGATGTCATCAGCTGCTTTCTCCTTTTCCACCAACTCCTGCAATACTGCGGATGATACTTCGCTGGCACTTTCCTGTGCGACTGCATCATATTCCTTCAGAATTTTGAATTGGCTATCCACAGCAGTACTTAATTCCAAAGCCTCACTGACAAGTGGCTGTATAGAGTTTTCCAACTCTATTACTTTCACCCTGCACGACTCAATTTCCTGCTGGAGTTCCTTGCTATGCTTTACTTTGAGCATTTTCTCCATAGGGGGCAGGGTCTTAATTTCTGCTTTTATTGCATCCAGTTCTGCTTGTCATTGTTTGATGATTTCTTGCAGCTGTCCTATTTCTAGATGTTCCTGAAGGGTTGTCCAAGCCTCAACATTGTCTCCGAGTAGCTTTGCTATGTTGCCCACAATATCTGAAATTTTCGCTGTTGATGCCTGAATGTCTGCTCGGCGTTGATCTCTGACCTCCAGTGGGATCTCCGGGATGATGCGGAGTTGGAGCTTTGCGATCTGGGCCTCATGTTCTGTTTTGAGCTTCTCGATTTTGCTGCAATACTGCTGTGTGTAGTCTTTCAGCCTGACTAATCTTTGTTCTGGTTCTTCTACCAGCTGTACGTCGAAGTCAGGAAGACTTCGGCATGCCTCATCCAAGACTCATACTAGGGTAATGCGCTTACGTTTTGTATCCCTCTTTCTCTACTCTGCTGCCTCTAGCTGCGCTGCGAAGCCCTGTTGCTGACTTATGGCATTTTCTAACTGTTTTTGCGAATATTGGTCTCATGCCTGAATTTCTTTCATAATGGTTGACTGACAGAGATGTAGCTCTGTCATAGATAGCTTAGTGTAGTCTATGCCAACCTTCATACTCATCGCCGAGCGAGATGCTGCATCTGTTAAGATAAGAGCTGCGCTCGATAATTGCCATTTGTTATCTCGGGCCGGCCATTTCCTTAGGTCTGGCTGTGCGCTCACTGGGGTGTTGCTGGCTGTAGTGCCAGTCAGTGATTTTGCTGCTAAGTCCTTAAGCTCCAAGATGTGCTTTGCTACACTGGTGATGGCATCCAGATGCGCAGCTGCAAACTCTGACCATTGTTTAGTGAGAACTTCGGTGGACTTTGACAAAGCCTCATCAAGCTCCGCACTTGTCACACCGGGCTCTTCGTCGATATTCTTATCCTTTGATGCCTTCACTTTCTTTCGTGATGACGGTTTGTCTACTTCCTCTGCATTCGGTGTCTTGCGCTTATGCTGCCTATTGGGGTCTGAGGTAGTTTTAACTGAGTCTTCTTCTTCTTCTGCTTCGTCTTCATTTCCACCATATACTCCCTGGTCGCTTTCAGTCTGCTACGACTCAGTTTGTTCGTCACTGTCTTCGGGGGCTTCTTGCTGCTGCGTGTGACTGGGGCCTGTGCCCATATCGGTGACAGGAGGGACAAGAATATTAGGTTTTGTCCCTACATCTTTTAACCATTCTACTAGCCACTGCTATACTATTGCGAGGATGTCATCTTTAGTCACTACATATGGCAATTTAAACCATTGATGCTTCTTATCTGCGCAAGCCTGGATAAAAATATGGTGCATATCGGCCCTGAAGTTGACTGCTCCATCATACTGAGAGAATAACTCATTACTGAGCCATGGGGTTTTTATAATCTCATACGAGATACTCATCATATAAAAGGCAAATACATAGTTTGTCATATGTTGGTGGGTTTTATCCTGTGAAACCCACAACAATGCGTATCTGGTTGCAATAGGCATGTGCGCTCTCTCCTGCGCGTCGCGAGCGTCTTCAAGGAATTCCTTCGCAATATACGCTGCCCAGTTGTATCTATAGCCTTCGGTGCAATTGATAGCAATTCTAATGACCGGGGCAGGCATTTCAGTTGGTCTGCATTTCCGCATAATTTTGCATGCTAAGAGCTCAGCTGCGAAGCGAATGTTCTGCTCTTGAATCGCGGAAGTGTGATACCCGTGTTTCCCCTTCGTCAGGCCAAAGCGCTCCTTCATGCTTTGTGCGAGCTTTGTATCTTCGTTCTTTGAGGGAAATTCTGTCCCCGAATCATGCTCTGCCATTGGTAAGCCTGTGATCCTATGAATGAGCTCGCCATTAATAAGAATTTTCTTGTCGCCGATCCATAGGTAGTCGTCATGCACTAATGCCAATAGCTGCTTGACCACGATGGTGACCTGTGTGCTGCGACCAAAATGGGGAACATCGAGCATTTTCAGCAAACCAGCTAGATCCAAGCCAGCAGCCCACTATTTTACTTCCAATAAGGTCACCCCAATTTCTTGATATTTAACGAAATGCAAGTATTGGGCAGGTGCGAATTGTGGAAACTTCCCACGGTCACTTGTGTCATGGTCAGCATACTTAAGCTGATCTATTTTCCCTGTCATTGTTCCAACCAACTACACACCTGGGGGCAGTGAGGGGGTGCATATAGTGAACCTAGCATTCCGCCGAGGTGGTTTAACTCCTGGTCGAATAGGCTGAAGAGATGGTGGCCGCTACGGTGCAATGTTCTCCTATGCTTCAATTGGGATCTCTGTTGAACTAGGTGGATCCATTCCGGGATCCTCCGATGTTTGCCCGGATTGTTTGTGTCGGTCTTTGTTTCACTTAGAACGAACTTCTGGCTTAAACTGTTTCCTGGCAGATCGTGTCTGCATTGGCGGGGTCGGTGCTAGTAGAGTCTCTTCACGGGCTGCAGGCTCAGGTTGGGGGGCAAAGATGTGCTGCAGACCCGTCTATTCAAATTCTCTCAATAGGTCCTGGAGTTCACGATCAACTGACATGGGTTCAATTGTGAAACTCAAGTAAATGCGGAATGCGATTTCCCCGTACCTGGGTGTCTTCATATACAATCCATCGACCAAATATACCATAAATGTGCATTGAAGGCGCCAAATCTGATAGATATCTTGTTTCCACGGTGCTAGATTTTGGCGGATATCATTAGGACAGGCAGTTAAGGTAATTAAAGTACCGGCGCCGCCAAACCAGTATTGTTCCAACGGTCGGCTTTTGGGCTGCAGCGCAACCAGGTCTGCAGATGCGTCACAATAAGGACCATCGACACCATATTGACCTTTGGCACATCCGGACAGATTTTGCAACCAAGCTGTGAGCTTCAATCCCGTAGGTCGGTACTTAGTTATTTCTTTGTCACCAGACATATCAGCATGCCGAAGCCTAACCGCCGGAGACCGGTTCTCTGCTACATATGCCTGGATTCGTAGAAGCTTGTGTACCCGTCTAGGTACATGTTTCCATGCTTCATAACAGTGCTCCAAGTGTTCCTACGGGCTGCTCTGCCCATCGAACCTGCTGTGCACCTCCTGGAGCTGATCCACAAATCTTAGGTAAAGATATTTCTGACAAGCTTCCCAACTAGGAATGTACTTCTTATGGTTATCCCTCCATCTGGCTGCTAGGGGTTTGAATACTAACTCCAGAGTCTCTCTTTTCTGTGGATCTGGTATCTGGTCTGAGAATTGTTCAATAAACTATTCTGGGTTGGACAAGTCATCAAAATTAGGTAGGACTCTTACCTGTGCACCAAGCCATCTAATAGATTTGGTAATTCTGGCACATCTATGTCCATGTAGCTCATAAAGTCTGTTCTGCCAGTTTTCTAACCCATCATCTGAATCTGTCATGTAGGAGCTGTCACACTGCCAATCCATGATACCTTCGGAAGTAGGTCAACATAATCTTCTTCCTTAGCTTTGATATTGTAGATGTGGTCCAAAGCATCCTGGTCTTCATCTCGTACTGGCTCTGTGTATCTCTCTCCTTGAGAAGGGTCCAATGGGACTATGACTCTCATGTCTTTCCCTTCGAAAGTCATCTTTCTCTTCTTCAGGTTGATGACTGCGTCATTATCTATTGCCCATTCAATGCTGAGTAGTGCGGGATAGGGAATGTTGTCATCAATTATTTCAATTACCTCAAAGTCAGCTAAGGTACTGACTCCATCAATATCTACTGGTACACTAGGGAGTCTTCCTAGGGGCACAATCTTCTGCTGATTGGCTAGTCTCAACTGTATAGGGGACCAATCAAGGGTAGGTTTTCCTATTTGTTCCCACGTTTGCTTAGTTAAGACATTGACCTCTGATCCTAGGTCCAAGATAACAGCAGTCATATCATACTCTCCTATCTGAGCATTCAATCTCATTTCCCTGCCAGTCCTCCTGACTCTATTAACAGCTTTTACCTGACCAGAACTATGCTGAGGTTTGCAGGAAGCAATAACTTTCTGCAACTCGCTTAAAGCATTCTGATTTTGGAGGAGCTTTAGACAACTCTGTAAAAAGGAGGACAATGTACTTACTTTGTCTATCGAAGCTTCTTGCGTCTGCAGCTTCTTCTGAGGGTGTTGCGCAGGTATTACTGATGTGTTGGGGTCAGCAAAGTCTCTGGTGGCTGCCATCAATGTCTCTTTTTCTCTGTCGACATCACGTGCAGGGATTTTTTTTGGGGCATTCCTAACCCAAGCCTCGGCAGGCTGTTTCTCCTTGTTCTGCGCTTTCGTCGTAGCTCCACTCCGGGTAACAACATTAATGGCTGGGGCAAGTCTTTGCTTGACGGAAATAATCTGAATATTCTGAGCAGGGACATTGTTTCTTTCCTGAATCTTAGCTATCAATTACGGGCACTGCTCGATCACATGATCTACTACTTGGCAATACCAACATGTCGTAGTTGGGTTCCGACAGTCTCTCGCTAAATGCCCACCTTGGTTACAGTTGTAACACACCACCTGGCCTCTTCCTCTGCCGGCCATACCACCTCAACCACGACCTCCAAAAGCACCTCTTCCTGATGCACCACCGCGGTAACCATATCCATCATTGCTCTGTCCCTCATTTTGTACCTGATAGGTGTCGTAGGTGCATTCTCGCATGAGGCCATAACTGGGACACTCATCTTCATTATGGCCTACGGACTTACAGAATTTACAATAGGAGTTCTTAGTTACTTGCCCATACCTCTGTAACAGATAACAGTCTTCAGGTCGATGTTGGCCTGCCATTCTGCAGAGCTCACAATATAGGACTTGCAGATTAAACAGGTTTGGCGCACCATTATTCAGGTAATTTCTTACCATAGGACACTGTTCCTTGGCATGACCTTCTGTCCGACATTGTGTACACCAAACCTCTTCGCGACCGGTTTTTCCTTTCTTCATATCGCGCAGCTCCAGAGCCACCGCTGCCAACTGCCCCTGGATTTGAGCAATACTAGAATTATCTTCGATAGGAGTGGTTTCAAGTTTCATCGTGATTTCCAGGGCCTCCTGCTGGTCAGCAACCTTCTGTTGCATGAGTGGATTTCTGATATGCAGTAACAATGTTGCAATGAACCATTCCTTGTGATGCACAGGTCTAATGGTGAAACTAACTTGGTCTAGTAGAACTTTGAATCTTTGATCAAAGTCCCACACTGATTTGCCACGCCTCTGCTGAATCTCTTTTAACTCAGTGATACACTGCGACTCTGATTTTGGCTTCTTAAATTCCTTTATCATTGCTGCTTTTATATCAAGCCAATGCATGGTTCTGAGTGCTGAAAAACTTCATAAACCAGGTCAGAGCACGGTCTCTGAATGAAGTAACCAGCTGCGCTCTTTTTGTATCTTGATCCGTAATGGTCTTAGCAGTCCACACTGCTTCACATAAAAACCAGAATTGTTTTGGATCCTCGGATCCAGTTCCTTTGAAGACAGGTAGCTTAATGTCATCATGCATGTGGGCCATAGTGGATCTAGGGGGGGTTGGAGGGGGACTGGAAGTAGGCGGGGGGGAACTTACTGGGGTAGGCTGACCTGCAACAGGAATACTTGGGCTAGGTTGACTCTCAGACTGCGACGGGTTCTCAGGGATAATAGGTCTTTGTTGCGGGGTTACATGAGGGTTTCCAACAGAAGGGGTTTCTTCGGGTTCTGACGTTGCAGGATTTTCAGGGGAATACTCGGTATGCTGACCCTGGGAATAGGATCTAAAATCTCTCTTGTACCTTTTTCCAGTTCGCAGCAAACCGCTTTGCTCGTCGAAGGTATTTTCACTTGTAAACATAGGTTAGTAATACGAAATCTAACAGTCTAATTCAATTAGCAATATACCTTTTTCAGCTAATAGCATTTTAATTCTCAAACTAAATGAATTCAAGAACTTACCCCTTGGTCCTTTGAAAAACTGTCGCTCGGCTTCACTAAAGGAAGTACTCGTGTCGATGGCGAACTCCGTCACAAATGCTTCGAGGGTTCACGTTGTCCAGAAATCAACAGCGCGAGAAATCTCGTTGTTCACCCTTTTCAGTATATTAATTCGTGCGGGGGTCCAAGCAAGAAATTAACGTGCTTGGAAGTTTGTCCTTCGCTCTGTTAGCCTGGATAACCACTGGTGCAACTCTATGTGGATACTACCAAAGAAAATTTCATAAACGTCACAAAAAACATACCTTTGTAGAAAGTCGTTTGCACTACAACGCGGATCTTTGTTCTCTTGCTCAGCAAATTTCAGATAAGTTACATCAAGCCAATCATCAATTCCCTTCATAGAGGGCCTCCAGAACATAGCCCTCGAGGTACGACGTAAACCCCTCTTGAGCAGATACTTAGTTCAACCGGCAACGGAACCAATTTGTTGGGCTATAGGGCAGACCCGGGTTTTATGCCTTTAACTTCACACCAACAAAAGACCCACATAGTTGGCCCTTTCGGCAACAACCTGCGAACAGGTTGCAGTCTCACCCGAAACAGCTATGGGGTGCCACAGAACCAGATTTCTGCAAGCAAAAGAGTGATATTACTGTACCTTTAGCTTTTAACAGATTATAAATATAAATCACAGAGCTTAACATTCACTTATTTAGCTTCGCGGTTAGATAAACAAACAGTGCCTTGCACAACCCTTTACTGGGATTTCAAAGCGAAGTTATTATCTAGCAGTGATCTTTACTTATCAGATATATAGATATTAATGCATGAAAGAACACACCATAAACAACACACAGAACCATGACACAAGATATAACGTGGTTCACCCCCAGTGTAGGGGTTACGTCCACAGAACTGTGTTTTATTCAACTTTCTACAAAAACCACAGTTCTGATCTACGCACTCAGCTGCAGAACCCTTCAAGTCCTCAAAGCCGCGCACACAGCTGTAGGCCTCTGCGCACACAATTGTAGATTTCCTTAATCACCCAAAAACCCTCTGGACACATAGCTGCAGAGGTCGTCGATGCACACAGCTGGGACTTAACATTTCTTACAAAATTAGCCTTAGCTTCGCATCAATTCCTTTTACATAAAAAGCCTAACCTGACTTATTTACAAGAGTGCCTATTTATACAGTGCACTATTACAAAACCATGGACTTAAACCATGGGTTATTACAAAAAGAGGGCTTTGACTCAACCCCAACACCCCTAAGACTATTTTGAGTCGTAACTCCGCTTACAAACTCTCATAACTCCGCAAAGTTACCTAACTTAAGGACCGTTAAGGTGCGCGCCCCAACAGAAAGTGAGAAAATGACGATGTCATATTTTGGGTTTCCTCTACCAGAGCTTGCCGTCGAAAGTGAAAGGTGGAAAGAGGAAAGGTAAGAAGAACAATGGGCGATTTTCAAAGTTTCACCTGCCGTAAGCCACATTGAGGAATGCGGAAAGAAACAGGCGGAATGCGAAAGACGGAAAGGTTTCGTTACGGTCGGAAATAATCTGTTAGCAGAGGAATGACTGTTACAGAAGCATTTAAGCTTCATAATGAATGTTAGAGGATGTTACATGACCCATGACTGTGTTTGAATAAAGATAATTTAAATAAATTTTTGTATGCATGTTAATCAAGCGCATGGGTACATGACAAAGTGGTATCAGAGCAATGCAGTCATGTTCTCTCCGACTGCAAGAGGGGAGGGGAGGTGACACCTAAATATAGGATACAACATGTTGTTCCTGACAAGATAGCGATGAATTTCCATTTTTGATGTTGTTGTTGTAGATTTTGAGTACACAAACTCAAAATTATCATGCAAGTAGAAACTAAGTAAAATACTCATTTAGGCAAGCAAGCAATAAATAATGATGAAATTGGAATAATTCTCTGGTTCAATTTTCTCCACTACTTGATCTAATCAATAGTTAATCTTGCAATTAATCCCTAAATGTTGAAGCAAAAAGTGACTATTAACATCTTAATTTCTCCCCTGGAGTTAATATTTAAACAAAAAAGCACAAAATTAGATCCTAAATTTATGGCAATGAGATTATGTTTAAGGAAAAAACGACAAAAAAAAACAATAGGTGGCAAAAACAAAATTTATGTAAATCCTATAAATGATTACAATCTATTAATTTGAAGAGCAATGGGCTCTCTAATATAATAAAATCAATTTTTACAATTGCCTATCTAAAACCTATGCAAATAACAACAACAATATGTGCATTTACATGTCCAAGTCATATGCAAACTGATGTAACATCAGTGTCTCTACGGCATTGCCATAGGTTGTAGGTGAGAGATTCCTTGATTAATTGCAACTTTTGAAATCATATACGTCATGGCAAAACCCAAACCAACTTGAATAGGTTTCATATGCAAAGTTGGATTTGAGTTTTCATAGAATGTTAATAATGCCTTGCTCTACGATTCTCTAACTTTAAAGTACAACTCTATGAAAATTTTGAAATGTAGTGAATACAATTGTACAATCCACATATAGATATATATGTTTTGTTGTTCACAGTGATTTTTTTATTAATGTGTTTTTTTCTTAAGTAGGGTGAATACCATACCCTTTCTTGCGTGATGACATGGGCTAGAATGCACTCTCCATCCATATGGCACGGAAGTGAAGAGACAATTGTATCTCTATTGTTGCTTTAAAGTGAATGCTTAACCAATTCCATCCATGGTGTTCGTAAATATTTTCCTGTATACATCAATAAGAATTTATCATGAATATAATGGACTCAAGCATATGATGAAGCGAGATATATCATGGTGTTCAAAAAGGTTCACATGTATACATTAATAAGAAGTTATCGTGAATGTAGTGTACTTAGGGATATAGTGCAACGGTTGATCATCAGGGTTTAGTGGGTTATTTTGATGGAGTCGAGCAGGGAGGCATTTGTGGAGCAAATGGTCATCAGATTAAGTCAATCACTATCTTACAGATTAAAATTCAATATTGGCTTAGGAACAATTTCAAAAGCAGAGCTTCTTGCGCTTTGGGGTTTATTGTTTTTCGCCAAGGAAAAGTAAATATCTCCTGTTATGATCTTTGGAGATTCAAAAGAAATTGTTGATTGGGCTCAGAGTATCCACGACATACACATAATTGAGCTCCATCACTGGATCAGACGGACCAGGGATCTCATTAATAATTTTCAGCAAACCATATTTAGTCATATCTTTCGGGAGTTGAATTCTGAAGTGGACTCATTGTCCAAACAAGCCATTGGCATTGGAATGGATTCCATCGATTGGGCACTATACCATGAGGGAACCAGAATTGAGCATGACACTCTGTCCATTAGCTAGTTAGTTAATTTGCTTCTTGAACAATATGTATCATCCAAGGATGCTAGCCTAGACCTAAGACATGAAAGTAGTATGTTAAGTTAGCGAATTTGACAAATCTGAAATTATGTTCGAAGGTGAAGATTTGAACCTAAAATAATGACGAAAATTCTGTATGTATGACACAACTTCTCATAATATAAAGTTGTACTTTTCGTGTTAAAAAAACTCAAGGATATGATGAAGCGAGTTATATTATGATTTTGTATCGACCATTTTTTGAAACAATTGTAAGCATGGAACACATATTCCTATTGGGATACGGTCTATATATGTGAATGCATTTTATATTCCTATTGGGATACATGTGTGAATACATTTAATATTCACATATATAATATGTGAAAACATTTAATATAATAATCTTAAAGTTTTAGATGAAATGTTCTTTCTCATATGGTAACAATGTCAACTTTAGATGGATAAAGTTTTGTGATTCCTTGAATTATTTAAATGAGGAAATCAAATTTTAGGATATTTGGAATTACTTAGTGAAGCATGTTGATGATAACATGGATTGACTTATTTTCTATCTTTAAAATAGTGAGTATAATTATTATTTTCAATTATAAGACATTTATGGTGGTAGAAATTTGGAACTTAGTTGAGTGTTGAGCACTTAAAAAGAACCATGTGTATAACATGTTAATGAACGATTAATGTTGTATCTTAAATAAAGAACAAATTGTGGTTGTATAATCATACGTGAGTTTGATGCAAGATAATGGTTGATATCATGGAAGCTACTAAGTATGATGAGGCTTTAAGAAAATGTCAAGTGTGTGCATTTAATATTGGATAGATTTACCATAAACCAAAAGAAAACTAATGCACATATCAATAGTCATCCAAGTGAGGAAACTAGTAGCATACTTGCTCAAGTGTGAAGTAATTAGTAAACTTGTATTGTACTTTCTCAAGTGTGTAGTATTTAGCCTATTCTAGGCACTATCATGCCTTGTTAAGTAAAGATAATGTTTTAAATGTACATGTTTAGTATAGAACCATAATAAGTTGAGAATAAATTTAAATGACAAATAAATGGCATTTACTTTCTTTACTAGAAAATGAATCCAATGAGTGCCACCTTAATCAAGAAATTAAATTTTTCATTGAAAAGTCACTTTTCAAATGATACTTTCTATTCTTTTGCATGTATGTTTTTATTCTAAGTTTATATTTCTATAACTTTGGTGGGGAACATTACCACCTAGTGACTCTTGTTCAAAAGTTGAGTTAGCCCATTATAATAATACATGGTGATTTCAAAAAAATATTGTTAAGATGCAATCTAATTAGAAATTAATTATCCTCTTACACACCATTATAACTTTACTATTCATGGTAATGAAAATTCTGTTATAAAGAGTATGAGATAATAACAATATAAAGCCTAATAACTTAACGAAATATTTTTTTATATTTATATTATATAAATATATCATATTTTTTTATCAGACTAATTATTTTAATTAATATAATTAATCAATTTATAAAAACATAAATACTTAAAATTTTATGCCTAATAACTTAACAAAATAATTTTTTATATTTATATTATATAAATATATCATATTTTAAAAAAATTATATATATATATATATATAATTTTAAGTATTTATGTTTTTATAAATTGTTTAATTATATTAATTAAAATAATTAGTCTAATAAAAAAGTTAAAATCTCTTCTCTTATGTAGTTGTAACTCCCATAACCTAAAAAATGGCCGAGAAATAATATTGAAGGTGACGGTGATAAAATATTTTAAAGATATGAATCTTTTTGTATAATTAAAATGTACTATGAATTTCAATAAAACAACCTCAAAAATCTATGAAAAATATGAATAATAATTTTGAAGGTGATTTTAAAGATCTGAATCTATTTGTATAATTAGAATGTACTATGAATGTTAATAATAAAAAAATTAATCTATTTCATTCTGGCTGTATTCAAGATGCAGTCCTAATACAATATGCAGTCAATATATATTGAATGAGAGAAAAAGGTCAATGGATGTGCGTAAGGTCTATAATCAAGATTGTCTATGAACTTCAATAAAAAAAATTACGTCAATAAAATTTTACGTGAACATTCAAGAAAATTTTACATGAACATAATTCAAGAAATAAATTATTAATCAATTATTCAAAAGCTTAAATCCCATGTAAAATATTTAATCACCCGCAATTATAAAGTGGGATTGTAAATCCCATTTCTTAAAAATATCCGACTAGTTAAAAATATCTGACTAGTTCGTAAATAAAAATTAAAACGTTAAATAAAAAAGATTCACGGTAATTTTTACTGAAATATAAAAATTAAGAAAAAAGTATTAAAAAAACATTCCCGTGTTTTCTTCTATTACACGCAGAAAAAAACGGTCTATTAAAAATTATTTAAGTGTTTTTCTAGCTGACCAAAGAAACAAAGTCGAGCAGAAACAAGAAACTAAAACTAAATGCCACTATCTCCATATTGAAATGAGATGATTCAAATACAGACGAACTGAGAAATACTTCATGAATTATCTGGAACTTACATTTGTATCATTGAATTTTACCGTATATATACTCAAGTTCTCAAAATATCTTGCCTCGCGAAACTCTTACAAGTTAAGAAATATTTTCCATTATTAAAACCACCAGAACACAATTTCAAAAAACCTCTGCAAATCTGTGAAAATTCTGAAGATAAGATAGATGGATCTTTGTAAAAAACATGAAAAGAACTTAGAAATCGCTTCAAAAATAAAATAAAAAATCAAACTCAAAAGATTCAAAGACAAGTGAGAAATACTTCATGAATTATCTGGAACTTACATTTGAATTTTGATACTCAAGCTCTTAATATCTTTTCTAGCTACTGAACCTCTTAAGAAGTATTCTTTTCAATTATTAAAAACACCAGAACACAATTTCAAAAATCTCTGCAAATCTTTGAAAACTCTCAAGATCAGATAACGCATCTTTATAAAAAATGAAAAGATCTTAGAAATCGCTTCAAAAATCAAACTCAAAAGATACAAAAGGCAAAAGACAGAAGTGAGAAACACTTTTCAAATTATCTGCAACTTACATTTGTATCATTGAATTTTGCCATATATAGCAACCAGCTCAAGCTCTCAAAATATCTTGCCTAGCTACTAAATCTCTTAAGAAATCGTTTCTAAAACTCTGAAGATCACATATATGCATCTTTGTTAAAAATGAAAAGAACTTAGAAATCGCTTCAAATATCAAACTAGAAAGATTCAAAGACAGATGTGAGAAATAATTCATGAATTTCTGTAAATTACGTTTGTATCACTGAATTTTGCCATATAATATATATTATAGTACTCGAGCTCTCAAAATATCTTGCCTAGCTACTGAACCTCTTAAGAAATCTTTTCCATTATTCAAACCACCGGAACACAATTTCAAAAAAACCTCTGCAATCTTTGAAAACTCTAAAGATCAGATATACGCATCTTTGTAAAAAATGATCAGATATACGCATCTTTGTAGAAAATGAAAACATCTTAGAAATTGCTTCAAAAATCAAACTCAAAAGATCAAAGATAAACGTGATAAATACTTCATGAATTATCTGGAACTTACATTTTTACCATTGAATTTAGCTGCATAAATACTCAAGCTCTCAAAATATCTTGCCTAGCTACTGAACCTCTTAAGAAATATTTTCCCTCATTAAAACCACCAGAGCACAATTTCAAAAAACCTCTGCAAATCTTTGAAAACTCTGAAGATCAGATATATGCATCTTTGTAAAAAAGTAAAAGAACTTAGAAATCGCTTCAAAAATCAAACCCAAAAGGCCATCATCCATGGCTGTCTGGCTACTCAGTGGCATTAAACTTAGTAACAGCCCTGAGGCCTTCGGATACCGCATGCTTGGACAACTCGCCTGGTAAAATGATCCTGGCTGCAGTCTGAATCTCCCTGGAAGTAACGGTGGCCTTGCTGGTAATAACCGTGAGACCGGAGGCTTCCGTTGCGAGCTTATCAAAGATGTCATTGAGTATAGAATTCATGATTTTCATTGCCTTGGAAGAAATTCCGGTGTCGGGATGGACCTGCTTCAAGACCTTGAATATGTAGACATTGAATGTCTGCGTCACTTTCTTTCTTCGCTTATTCCTGGGCTTCCTGGGCACGCTTGCCGACGATGGAAAAGATGATATCTCCGACAGCAGCTGGTCCGTGCCTTTCTCGGCCCTCGCCGGAGACGCTGGATCCATTAATGGCTGCCTGCCTCCCTCGACGTTTTTTTTTGAAAGAAAAAAGGGTTTCAAAAGACTATCACGGATGCTTCGTTTTCTGTGAATGGGTTTGGGGGATTTTATATGGAGATGGCGGGCATAGGAGAGAGAAATTAATATCATTGAGTTTGTTAATTCCTTACATTTAAGGAAAGAGAATAAAACTAGCAATTGCTCCAAAGAAGGTGCAATAATAAGTCGATAAGGTAGTTGTTAGCGGGTTAGCGAGGAAAAAAAAGTGTAACATTGAAGTGAGGTAGTGGGAGATTGCAAGTAATACCAAAAAAAATGGAGCACTTCAATGTATTGAAAAATCACAAAATTAACAATTTAACATTACATTATACAATGAAGATGCCATTGCATGGGAGAAATATATGTGATGAAGAAAAGAAGCCAATTTGTAGTCATAATCTGGAATTACTTGTTGTCCATGTGGTTCCAAAGTTCATAATTGTGCTAGCATAGGTTGTCAAAGCACCTTGGAAAACAAACATTTGACGACGGTTTATATAGTTTTAACTTCTCACATTAACAAAAGTCCTATTCAAGGAGTAGACATGATAGAACTGTATGGTTTGGCAAAAATGGTACAAATTTGAAGACATTTCCTGCACTTCACAAATACAGAAAAGAACATCAAGAAGAGTAAAAGCAAAGATTTCAGTATATATATACATTTGATAATTCAAGGTAATAACATAGTATTAGTGAACACTCTTGACAGTGTATGATAAGTAGCCAAACTAACGACTATCAATCCATCATACATCAATTGACACAATTGAAGACAATATAAGTACCCATGATACTGTTTTAGATGATACCATGAGCTACTAGCCACGATTCATTATCATCCAATCCATCAATAGATGATTGAAACAATTGCAAACAAAGTATTTATCAATAATTACATCTCTAGCCAAAACCTACAGATTCTGGAATCTTGACAAATCTGTAGATTCTGGAATCTTCTGCAATGGAGCTTGGAGGTACTGTTGAGTCTCTAGGAGATTTGGCAGTTAAATTTGGTGCCCATGAGGCAACAGATTTTGGCCTTATTAATGGAAAACTGGCATTACAGATTGCAAGCCCAGTGAACTCTTTTCCACAGAGCTTTAAATTGTTTCCATACCTGAACCCTTCTTGCATTTGTTTAAAACCTAAAAAATACAAGAGAAACCACACTATATCAACCCATTTTTGTCATAAAAATATACTAGAAACAATTCTTACACTCAAACATACAAATTGAGGTTCTGGTTATCCATCAACTCTTTGCATTTATGTGGACATATGTGTAGCCATGGATTGAATCTAGATGGTGCATCAGGTATATTAAGCTGTACACTGACAGTCCCAACTCATGTGAATCTAATATGCACCCTGCACTAGAAGGAAACCTTGCATTCATAGGTTCAAACTGAGGGTGCAGTGATCCATGATTTTTAGATAATGCGAAGCAGGGAACAACCTCCTCTAGGTTAGTATCACTTATATCATTCGTCATCAATATGCCACTGGCAGGTTGCCATAACTGAGGTGGAATACTTGCTGTTGCCTGTGAAAAGAACTTTCAGATAATAGCATTCATTACAAACTTTAAAAATAATTTTTAAGATACCAATCAACTTTATCTCTATCAATTAACTTGTATAACAACTTGTATACAAATTAAAAACATGATAACCTAGACAAAGGATAACATAATCCCCTTGCCACTAGTATTACGATCATTTCGCTGCCATTTCCTTAGCTTGTGCACAGCATTGGAAGCCAAAGCCAGAATCGCAACTCTTGAATTAGTATATATTAATCTTGAAATCTGCAGTTCATGAAATGATAAATTGCTTATAACAAATAACTAAATCCCTACAAAGAAATACTCTTGCCATAAGCTACAAAAACTAAAATGTATCAATTCTCACTTTATATACAAGCTCTACACAAGGGCATTGGGAATCAAAATCTGAGTATGTGCCAAAGAATGCTTCAAAGTTCAAATGTATACATGGCATGACACTTAGCTGAGAATAAATGTTTTGGAAACAGAAGCTTGTGTTACCAAGCTAGAAGTTTTAAAAAAACACTATCTAAACAAATTAGGAGACCAGTGTCCTCAATGCTCATATGTCCTAGATAGACTATTTATGACCCCGGAGCACTCATATTTTCTCATACAAAAGCAAACATGAGGGCACGACCCAGATTATATCGATGAAAAGGATACCTGGGGAGTACATTGATTGAAAGCCATAACAACTCAGTAGCAGTAAATAAATGGATAGGAGTGAATGAGGTGCATATTATGAAAGGTATAGGCTCATACATACTAAAGAGGGCAAGCGCATATCTACAGCCCTTATGTCAAAAGAAAATGGAATGACCAATGGAATTCCACAACAATGCTTTTAACAGTACAAATCAACTTTCAACATATTCATGAAACATTATACACTATCAGTGTATCAAAAGTTTAATCACAAGCTCAGACTGATAAAAGTTAATTTTTTGCCCTCAAAATCCATTATGAGCTACTCAACCTAGGATAATACAGACCTTGCTTGTTGGTAGGTTATCTGAGAGTCTCAAGGACCGGCACTGAGCTGGCTCGATTATTTCAGTCAACTTCCAGTTCTTGTTTTTATCTACTGAGTCTTCTGCCACCCTGACTTTATCTCCAACACTCCTCGAATCCACTCCATTCTGACAAACACAAAATTCAATCACTTTCAACTGTTTAGTGTACACATTTGCAAGCATTCTTGTTTTGAAGCTGTGCTTCTGTTGAAAAGAAACAGGATTATACTTATTCAAAAGAATAGAAAATCATTTAAAGTCTCCCTACAATACAAATTCCACAACCTTTAGTATATTTCTAAAACATTAAGGAGTTCACAATCAATGCCTTATGCAAGGTTTTTATCCTTGCAGTCTATCGATATCTTAAATCTAACTGTAGACATACCAGTGCAGCCATGGAAACTGTGGAAGCAACCCGATCAGATCCACCAACAGTTTGTACCGCAGGTGTGCTTACAGCTGTCAACTAAGTTACCATTGATGCCTGCACAAACAAATCTCAGTCTAGCCAGATTTGAAGTAAAGCTTTAAAGCCAAACAAGTATATGTGCAATTCTTGCCTTTGTATCAGAAGGAACTCTTGCTGGATCAAAGGTACGGTTATCAAATGAGCGCAATAATCGATGGCCATCAGCATTGACTAATATTTTGATGCCATTATCACTGGTTGAAACTACCAATAATCTTCCCTCCTTGTTGAAGCGGAGACGAGGAGTACTCTGAAAATGGACCAAAAATCAAAGCTAAATTAACTTGAAAGGATTTCTTTTGAGAAATGCATGTAGGTCAAATAAAAAAAAGTGTAAGCAACTATGTCAAACCATACAACTAATCCACCCTTCGCATCAACAGTTGTCAGTAGGCTTGTATTGTCCATATCCCAAAACTTAATCATAAATTCATCTCCAACAACCAAAAAGTGGTTCTTAGTCGTATCAAACTCCACAACATCTGTAGAACGCTTACAAAATCCTTGATAAGTACTCTTTATAGCCCCTTCACTCTCATCCCATTCAACAAGATAAGATTCACCTTCTTTGCTTGTTCCACATGAGAAGAGTTTGCATCACGTTCCCGATGTTTTTAGTCTCAATGTATTATACAGCTAATTAAAAACTGACAGAAATAATGCATGGTGCAAAGAAACAGCTGAAATGACATGATGAATCAACCTTGTCCCATCAGCACTATAAGCCATTGTAGTGCACCAATGACCAGGAGCATCATAATCAACCCTTGAACCTATTAGATCATATAACCAAACCTTTATCTTGCCATCAACAACTGTCAAAAAGATAAACTGATACATGAAAAGAGTAAAAACAATGCTTTAGCTTGAGGAATCAGTATATCCAGAGAATAAGTGTCTTACTTGAAAACAAGCATTCCCCAAGTCGTATAACAAAACTTAGAATCATAACAAAGAACTCATACCTGAATGTTTTCTTTATAATGGGGGCATACAGAATACACAGGTGCTTCGTGACCTTCAAAAGTATACTGCCTTGCACTAGTAATAGCATCCCATACCTGTAGCACCAATCAACTTTATCAACCTAAAATTTTTAAACTCTGCAACTCTATCACAATATAAAGTTTCATATGTCAAACCTTTATAGTTTTGTCATCACCACAGGTAATAATACACAATTGCTTGTTGGGATGCGAGAAAGCAAGGTCATTTACACCTCCAACATGGGCATCAATCTGACAAAAGAAATATTCTATTAGATGTGAAAAATGATGAACTCACTGAAGCAAACAATACAATTAAATACAATACATGAAGAAACAACAAACATCTTCTGCAACATAACCCTGATTTTTTTTCTGTATCCAAGTTCAGGTTCATAAATTATTACAAGAAGAAATGAATGGGAGAGGCCAAATACCTCCAAGTGATGCTGTAAGTTATTACCAACATGGAAGGAATATATGTGCACTATGTGCTTCGAATAAGCTACTCCTGTTTATTAGAAAACACAAAATCATACTTTGAATTTTAATTATGGGTTCAATCATCTTATCACTAAGAGAATATATAGACAATTTTAGTATCAACAGAAACTATAATCTTTATGGTATAATTGTATACCAAACAAAGAACCATCTAGACTCCACACAACACGATTGACAGATACACCAGGATCCTTGATGATTGCTGCCTGTTGTCCAGAAAATGGCACAATCAGATTAGTCATATAATTCCTCACAGAGACTAAATAAGTTAGACACAAGTTATATATACACTAATGAAATATATACAAAAATCACAAACAACAATCAAATGAACAAGTAAAGACCAGTCAGTGTAGATACCTAAAGCATTTTTAGCCTAAATCCACATAAGACACATCAAGGGAAAAAAAATAAAGGTTTATAATATAAAATGTGTTCGGTCCAGCAACAGTGATAAAATTTTCCTTGTGACCATAATAGAGGTGTAGAGGTCATATTTGTTACCTGCATGGGAGCTGAACAAGATCCAAGGTCCCAAACCTTGAAATTTTTGTGAGCTAGTTTTTCCTGTGAACCCACTTCCCATATACCAATTTCACCCACATGTGTACCAACTAGACCACAGTAACAATGAATACATATTAGCATCATAAAAATTCTCTAATTCTCTAATTTTTCAAATATGCAGAAAAATAATGGCACACAAGCCTTCTAAGACAGAATATGCATTCCTAAACATATGAATTGATCGAGATCCCAAACAGGAAAAAAAACACTATCACACAACAAAGCCACACCTAAAAGTATGGTCTGCTGCAGAGGATGAAAATCCATGCTCATGACTGGAGATCCCTGATTTAAAGTCCGTACGAGAGTCTTGGGAAGGTCATCTTGTGAATATAATCCGTGTGGAATATTTGGACCAGGATAGCTAACCTGCAAATTAGTTTTAGTTAATGCACCTAATCCTCAAAAAATACAGCTGCTCTTACAAACAACTACACAAATACTTGGATGGAATATTTTACCTATTGCATTTTTTCATTATTAATGAACCATAAAATTACATTAATTTATGTTTGACACCATATGAACTAAATGAACAACTCGAATTCAAAATACCTCATCACCAGATTGCCCAATTGTCCTTGCTCGTTTTAGAATGTGGTTAGAATCAGCTGACTGATAATCCCCCAAGGGAGCATTAGGAAGGGTCCTCGGGTGCTTCAACAAAGCAGCTACAGCAACAAATATTTATTCATGTTTGGGATGCTGGACTCATTTGCAAATATTTATCCATGTGAACTGACATTCAGATGGTTGTTAAGGAAGGTTTCAAACCATCCACTTCCATATCTTTGCATGGATAATATTAGAAAATTGTACAGGAGTGCAAGAACATTCTTCTCTGTCAACCAAAGTTACAAATATCAGCCAACCATCAGAACTCACTAATGTACTCTACAAAATTAGTAACAAGGATGATTAAAGGGATTTAGGGAACATGTCTCACTGCTATTCCAGTACCTATTATAAGAGCCCGGTTGAGGGAAATGGACAGGAAAACTATGAGTATCTGGTGGTTGGCACTGCGTATGATTTGTCTTGTTCTCCAAAGAGGAACCCTATATTGATTTCCCAACAGCTATCCTCTGATCAACACCAAGAAAGCACATGAAATTCCACTAAGCCCAAGCAGCAAAAGTGTAAACAGCTTCCATATCAATGATGCATGTTTTTGTACATATTTTCCGTGCACATATTAATTTAATTTTTCATGAAACAGTTCACTGCACATACAATTTAATTTGTCATCAAACAAATTTTTTTTTTATCAATCTTGACATTTAAAAAATTCCGCTATACAAATTTTTAAATATTTTTTCACCCTAATATATTTAATAGTACTACTTAAATTAAGGAGATACCTATAATTAATTGAAGAATTTTATCAACTGAACATATTATCACTTAAATTTGTTAAAGGCTAATAATAACAACAAAGTGTTATTGATTAATATGGCTAAACATTTCGATTTCACTGCCAAAACTACATATTTGATCAATATGATCCTATTTAAACTCGATGCTTTGAAGTAATTTTTTTTATTTAGTCTTATCCCTTTTCGTGTCTTAACATTCTCCTAATTTTGAAAGAATTCACATACTGAAAAATAATTAACAAAATTAACATACTAAATTAGGAAAAAAAAACAAATTTGCTATTTTAATATAATTTGTTTTAACTAAACATATTTAATTATATTTATGATTTCATAAAGAAAAGTTAAAAAAAAATTAATATACTTTGTTTTACTTAAATTGTGGTTAAGAGACTTTTTGAGATGAAGTTGTATTATTTTTTCTAACAGAGAAAACTTGCTTCTGACAGGAATTGTTTCTGGAAGGCCCATGGCATCTTCAGATTCTCAGATGAGCAGTTCTAATAATTTCATTGAAAAAATAGACCGAGAGGGGTTTTCTAGTATACCTCAAGAACAATACCATTTTAAGGGTTCATTTTCAGCAAATGAAGTCCAGTATTCTGACTTTGCTTCTAATAGGAGATTAGATAATACAAGAGATTCATTCAATGAGTTTGATTCATACAGGCCCCGACGAGAGATTTACAAGTCAAAGCTAATAATAGATGAAGGACATCAAGAAAGTGTTCATGGCTGCTCAATGGAGTATAATATCATTAATTTAGAATCCTTCAAAGCAAGGGGACATGAAAAGGAATTAGTAAAATTCAGTCACAAAATGGATACCGATCAAACCTTTTATGGAGATGATGAAGGGCCATATCTTACAGAGGAAGAGAAGAAAATAGAAAATGTAAGAAAAAAATTGAGGACCAGGCCTAGTGTTTCGAAGCAATGCCTCTGTAAAAGAGGTAGGAAGGAGGCCTTCAACAAGACACGAGCATAAGTAGTTGAAGTTGCGACAAATGGTGAACCAATTGTAGAATCTATTGAGTCATATATTGTAATTCATGGGACAGGTGGACAGCTCAAGGAAGAGGACGACCTAGTCAACTTATGCAGTCTTCAAGAGAAAGACAAATTGGCTAATAGGTTTACCTATGGTAAAATATTGGCTAGCCATACTTCTAGACAAGTTCAAATTGATTCTGCATCCAATATGAGGCCTCCAAATTATTATGGCAGTAGAGTTGTAGGTCAACAAACAAGTTCATATCGGTCAAGATCTTCCTCAAACTCATGGAGGAGAGAGACCAGTGAGACAAAAAATGTTCCAACACGTCGGTTTACAATTATGTATGGAGAACACAATTACAGGTCACAATCAAGGGAATCTTCTACGTCAGAAAGATATTAGGTAATCTTTCTTTGATCAACATAACAAAGATAAATTTAGCACTTCTTACTTGAAGTTCCATCTACGCAATTACTAAAGAGAGGTCTATATTTCCATGATGCCATTTGATTAGGTTTTCGCAATGCTTCGAGAATAGTTGGGTACGTCAATTGTTCCTTTGCTGATTATTGTGTTGGTTAACAGTTTTGACACAGAGATGAAAATCTTTTTATCTCTATTTGTTCCAGCCTTTAAAAATAGAAGGCACATGTTTGAGAGGTTGGGAATCTTTTTCCCTTTTCAAATTGTTACCTTCATGAATATGCATGGAAGGAAACTTGTGATGTTGTTGGTAAGCAATGATCTGTACATCTAAGTATTTGTGTTGTTCTGAGGGATCCTATGGATTGGTTGTTGGAAAGGATTCAAAATCAGATTAAATAGATAAATGTATGAAAAATAGAATGAAGTGCACATGTAGGGTGTGTTTCATAGACAGACCAGCTATGATTTCATTTGGATTTTCTGGTGTGCTCTATAGCATTTCTCATGCTCTTGCAATCTACTGAGCATGACAATTTGTAGCATTGACTCCGGTTGGAAGTGGGCAAATTTGGTAATGCAGAGTGTAATATTTTACATCCTTTTAATCACATCCTGCACTGCTTGATGGAGTACTTTGAATAGGGACATTAGCAGTCTAAATTCAGGTGACTCTAATATGCACCTTTCACTAAAAGCAAACCTTACATCCACATATTCAAACTGAGGGCGTGGTCATCCATCAATTTTCCATGCTTGTATGTGCCTAAATGTGTAATATATGTGTATATGCCTACCTAACCATCTAAATTGTGATATGCACCATACCCAATGGACATGTTTAAATTGAGGGTGTGATGATCCATCAACTCATGTTTATGCATGACTATATGTAACGGTGCCCTAAATCTAAATAGTGCATTGGTTGTATTGAATATGGACACCAACAAAGATCCATTGAAACTTGGATGACTTTTCTGTGATATGCACGGCATAAAAGACATGCTTCTCCAAAATGCATGAAAAATGACTATGGTTTGTTTGACTTAAACTTGCAGAATGAAGACTAATGCTATGAGTTATCATAAAATAACAAACTTATCAGTTATCCTTCTCCATATTCACAAACACCAGTAAGTCATGAGTTTCAAATAAGTGAACATGCAGTATAAAATGGCATGAGAATCAAAGTAACTAATGACTCCAGCTAGCCCATTCCTCAAAGAAATATATTTTATCCATGGCTAATTTTCCAGAAGTAGAGAAAACAAAGAGTATAATTATAATTATCGGAGAGGAAAATTTTGAGAAATGATATTATTTTCCCTTGTCTTTAGAAAGTTGGGAATAGAATCCCTTTACCTGGGAAAGCATAAAAAATAGTCTTGTATGGTGATCCCTTCATTTGCATCTGTTGCCTGATAGTGTCAAGTAGGTAGCACAAAATTGTAGAAAAAGAGGCTGAAATAATAACTATGGCAAAATAAGCCTCTGTCTTCTTCCTATATTCCTTTGGAAGAGACTTCTTAACTCTACCGTTTGAACAAATGAAGGTGTGAGAAACTAAAGTAACCAAGACTAGATAAATGTTAAACAAATTGATCTAAAATGATATTCCAAAAGTCATGTGCCTTGATTATGCAAACTTCTTGTTCATTCAAACCTTTTAAACACAATAAAAATTTATTTGGGATCATCACATATAAAATATCATATATTTCAAATAATAAACTTCAAAGGACACATATGGACTAGAATCTAGACTCACAAGTCAGAAATACAGAAGTTGACAGCAATGTAGGGTGCAATGCCAATAAGAGATGGCCCAAGTGCTCTGTAAAATGATGCAAATCCTTCCTCTCGCATCATATTTATTGAAACCTACAAATTAAGAGGAAGCAGATAAAGAATAGATGGAATCATTCTTAAGGTAGAAGGAATGTCAGGTCAAAAGAAAAGAAAAGAAAAACACAAATACTGAGCCTATATGAAGAATCAGTACCTGCCTCATGGTTTTGTAGGATGGATCAACAGCACTATCGAATACAATACACACTATATCCAAAGGGATCACTTCCAACATCTCCAAAACCAAAATAACGTCGAGGATATGAAATATAGAAGTAAACTTTCAATTCATTTAACAATTAATCGTTGGAAAGATGCAAACTACTTACAAGCCTTCTGCGGAGTTCAGTTGCAAGTTTATCAAACAACAATGGTGGAGGCAACTCTGCAAGCATTAAAATACACAATTCATAAAAAGCATGAAAAACGTAAGAAATTATGTAACAAAAGTCAAATGTAATAAGAAAGAGTGCAATCCACCACGTAGCAAAAGAAAACCTCACCCCCAACATGTAGATCTAAATCTGCATCATCAGCTGAAGTAGAAGCACTTGACACCCCTGGAAATGGAATCACTCCATAGCCCAAAGATGTACTTTCATCCACATCACGTAAAGAAAACCCGCGCACTACTTTAATGGTTTCCCCAACAATGTAAACCTTGAAAAGTACTCCACCTGCAATCAAGGTAGATTGCTTGATTGATTAACTACTTGGAAAATAAGTTGGAAGAGTAGTGCTGAAATCATTATGTAATTGAAGTTTGAATAACAAAAGATGAAGATTTTACTTCCATACCATGATTGAGAAACTCTTGGAGCACCAGAGGGGGATCAAGCTCTGACAGGCTGACCTGATCATATGCTAGTGATAATGCATGTGACTTCGTTGTACCATCCACTACCAATGGCTTGGCAACTACAGAGTATCTAAAACAGAAGTTAATATTCTTGATCCTAAGTTCACTTGAGGTTTCAAGCTTTTTTTCAGTTGAAAAAAATAGTTCCTTGATATTCTAATGAAACAAAGGTAACCTTGTACATCATCAAACAATTTTCCATACCCCAATGGGTCAAACAGAACAATAAATATTACATTACAATGCAGTTCAAAACAGAAATATAACTATACCCAAGATGTGAAAAAATACTATCAGCACCTGGGTATCAATACATGAAAAGGTCCTCTCATAAGTGAGTAGTATATACATTAGTCAGAGAAATGTCCATAAAGAACATAACAAGAGCCCATACACCTTATCCAAAGCAGGCAAGTGACTCTCAAAATTCCTGTAACTGTTGCTCAGCATAACTAGAAATAACTCAAGAAAATCCATGAGATAAATATCTGAAATAGAATGAGCAAATTCTAAAAAGGATGGATTGAGACTTCCCCAATAAACTCATCATCATAACATTTAGTAAGTAAGATATGACCAGGAGCCATACACAAACCCTCCATGGATAAGATGTCTGCCCTCTTGTTATGTTCCCTATAGACATGAAGGAAATCCACCCAGGTAAATGAGGATATGAGTAATCTGGTGTTGTAGCACCAAGCCTCAAGGTTCAAAATGTCAAGGGTGGATTACCCTTTTTCCCAATTTATAATCACCGAGAAGTCGCCAAAGATATGTAGGTAAGGCAGCCCAATATCTTTGGCGACCCGTAATGATGCCCAGAGTGCTAAAAGTTCTGCTCTAGTATTAGTACTGCTCCCACATCCAAGCTTAAAAACTTCAAGGTCTGTACATGGCCCTTTAATTAAGTTAACTTTGTACACTTAAACATTTCAGGTTTTCATATATTCATTGCTTCATGGGAATAATTTTTTAATTCCATGCATAAGGAAAGTTATTTTCTTTGTGAAATGTGCCAAAACAATCCTCAATAACTACTTCAGATTTGCATCATAACTTCATACCAAATCTACCCTTCAACAAAGTTTCAAATATGTCTACTGAAGACAAGGCTCTTCTTTGCAAAAAAGTGCCACATTTTTTCCCTACATTCCTATCTAAGAGCACCTTGAGAATTCACAAGAAAGTGTTTTATGTCAGATATGTAAGTTTTTTGCATAAATTTTGAGCCCTTGTGTGCGAAGAGACTGTTCACCAAATTACTCTTATCTCATCCTACTTAGACAAGAGCTACCTCCTTCCAAACAGATAACTCAAAATAAAAAGCCATGAACAAGTGATCTACAATATCTAAATCGTGCTTGAAAAGTATGCAACTCTTAGCATGTCTAGTTTCTTTTATGTCTATTATCCTAGGTTAACAGCTTCTTGGCTATTTATAACCATAAAATAATCTTTATTTTTAAAGGAAATGTTGATTTCTAGACTGCTCTCCCCAAATAGACTCTATATGAAAGAAGGCATTCTTCAATGCTTGCAGCATAACCCAACTTGATAGTGTATACCCTTGTTCCACTATTCTTGGACCACTTGAGTTGATCATATTCTTCTAAAAGTTTAATAGCACTATGGTTAACAATATATACAAAATGTATACTAAAAATATATATAAAATGTTTCAATTATTTATCCAAATGACCTTGTAAGTTTACATCAAATCCCTATCACAATATATGTACATTATATACAACCTTTATGTGCTGAAAAGAGTGGGAGAGGATAATGGAATTCTTATTCATTATAGTGGATAGGTAACGAGGGAGAAGCGATGATGCAATGGATGAAGAATAAATAAGAGTTGATAGCAATGGGATAAGGTTAGGAATATAGAATAGAGGTTAAGAGGAGTTGGTAGGGTCACTTAGTAATGTTTACTGTGTATGTAGGAATAACCAAAACCAACTATAAATAAAAGGATCCAACATTGTTAAAAAGAAAATTTGAATATATTATATTTTAAGAATAATAACAGACATAACAGTTTTCCATGAAAACCAACATTATTAATTGTTACATAAAGCTCCAAGCTCCAAATAATTTACATGAAAGTAGTGCCAACAACAAGTGGCAGCGGTCAAAATGTCAGAACAAGTTATGCATGCATTCATTTTAAGGAAACGCTTCCTTTTGTAAAAATTTGTTAGAGAAAACTGTGCCTTTAATTCCTAGCCTCTACTACTTCAAAAGCTAGAATAAATTGAAATCTATATAGCAAAACCATAATAAATAGGAAAGCCTTGATAATATTGTTGCAAACGAGGAAATGGGTACACGTTGCAAAAATGAATATCATTACTAAGTTGAACTATGGAAAAGTGAATAAATTTGAATGCTTTGAATAAAGAATAAAGTAGTAATAGTAAAAAACTCATAAACTGATACAAATTTATTACCAAGAGTCTTAGTTCAAGTTAAGCAACGACTAATAACACGATATAACATCCACCGAAAAAATTATCCAAGAGACATGGGATATGCATCATTATTAAAGAACTTAGTGAAAACATAAAAAATTGAAAATACAGACAGGGCAGCAAATAGAGGTGTTGAAGCATATGGACAACCGAGTGGTGTTACTAAAGAAGGAAAACCCAAATCTGTCAAAGATTTCCCTTTTAAAGCCATGCCAATAGATGTTTATGTGCATAAGGCAAATGCAAAAAATCTGCAATGTTCAACAACAAAAATATTTTTCGGTACTCAAGCCCATGTAGCATAATCATGAATGGCAAGAACCTGTAAATGCCTTTTAATGAGAACTCCCTTTAGATGGTCATAAACGTTGACGTGATCAAGACTATCCAACTTGCACCATTTTTCACCTAAGCTTAAAATTAGAACGATGTAATTATTCATTGAACAAAGCTACCAACTTTTCAGATTGCACTCAGAGGTATGCTACTACCCTTGATGCATCTGGACCTAATGTAAGATTGTCAACGCAAGGCATAAATTCTATAAAGAAAAAGAAAAGTAAGGAATATCGATAACTTAAATACCTTTCATTGAGAACACTCTTTAGATGCCATCAACATTGGCCTGATCAACACTATCCAGCTCGAGCTGTTATTTTCACTGAAGGCTGGAAGTCAGAACATATAATTATTCAATGAACAGAGTCATCAAAATTTATGGATTGCACTTTGAGGTCTGTTGGTACGACTGATGCATCTGGCCCTAATGTGAGTATACTGTGAGTTTGTCACCGCAAGGAAAGAATTATATGGAGAAAGAGCGATATCAAGAAGCTTCATAAAGAAAACAAAGGTTGAGCATATCTCTCCACATAATATATGGAAGACAGATGAAACCAACAGAAATTTGCCAGTTTCTAATACCAAGCAAGTGGCATCCCAGATCCAACATTAGCCTAGAAAAGAAAATGAGTGAAGCAATAGTTTGATGAAGCATGAGACAACTCCAATTTGTTACAATTAAAATTGGATGGTGCTATCCTTTTCAGAGTATAATTTACCTTATCTTTATTTTGTTTACATTAATTTTCATTTCATAATGACTGCAAATTTCGTTGGACTCGTACACGTATTACATAGTTTCAACCAACAAACTTTAAAATTATCATAATTTTTTTTTGGTAAGAATTCTCTTTTCATGGACGTCTGAACTCCATATTTTTTTATATAACTGTAAGTTTGTGCCATACTTCAATCTCACAATTTATACACAGGGCAATGATATAAACTCTAACACTTCCTATTTGTTTAAGTCATTAATGGTACCAAACTTTTGGTACATTATTGTGTCGAGGCATAGTGTCCATTTGAACAAAATTAACTTGTAAACTACTTCTATTCAAAGGGCCATTGTTACCCTACTTTGAGTCTCACTTGATCTTTCGTATTCTTATCTTAGAAGCCCATTTTCTCACAAAAGCAAGCCACCCCTAAGACGGCCTATGAAAATAATTTCTTGGTATGACAATTTTCTAAAATGTGCCAATCTGTGCAGATCAGTGTACAAGTTCACAAGCTTGAGTTGGACGTGGTGCACCTGTGCCAGCTACAGTTGTACTATGAAGAGGGAGCCCCATGCCAACTCTACAGCCCGATTTGCCTGTTCCAGATAGTTTCATAGGATGAACAGGAGGCCATGAAATAAAGTTGGTCAGGCTATTTGTAAAAACCAGGAGTCGAGGGTTAGTTTAAACAGGAGGTGAAAAGTGAAGGAGAAGGAAATAGAAGACTGGAAAGAAATTCATAGCATCCTTAATGAGATGCTGAAGATACAGAGGCACCAGATTGCTTTGGAGACTGTTATAACTTATGATGGACGGGAGAGACAACTGTAAATAAGCAAAATTGGCTGGCCTAAGCAAGCCAGCAGCCAACACAGAAGACAACCATCAGACCTTGTATCCCCATTGGTTGGACTTGGAGAGTAAGTTTTCTTCGATGGACACTACAGTACTTTCCCCTCTAAATCCATCATTTTCTTGTTCCCTCTTCGATCAAACAACCTGAGATTTTTCAGGTAAGGAGCTCAATTTTTTTTATATTAAGCAGCCCGACTCCCAACTCTCTATTCTCGGTTCTTAACTTCTTCATAGCTCATTTTGTCACCTGCAAAGGCCTGTTATACATTTCATGGGAGAAGTAGTTCCAGGTTTTGATGATTGTCACCTATTTTTTGAAATTGTGGCTAGATTCATTGCTTAAACAATATCTCATGCTTCTAAGAGACTTTTTGGTTTTTAGTAAGAGGTTCTCTCTCTTTCTTTTGTTTTCTGATCTCTGTTTTGACAGCCAAAACCATGGTGATTTTTCTACTTGAATTGGTCATAGGAGGGCTAGTTTAAAGGTAGAGGATTACTACTGGCCCCTCCTCATTCTAAATGCTTATTTTTTGTATTTTAATAGAATAAAATCATTTGAAGTGACAAAAGTAAAATAAATGAACAAAATCCCATATGAGGCATGATGAGCCCAGGATTAGAGGTGCTGCCATGACAAAATCGAAGAGGCATACAGCATGTGGGTGTGAATTAAATTTCAGAAAGGGCAATGCAAATTATTGGAATGTCAACAAAAAAATGCCAAGTGTTTATGAAAATACAATAATCCTCATCGCTTCATGCTGAGGGATCAATGAATGAGAAAGTGCATGCCAACCTGTGTAAAAGTTTCAAGCCCTTCTAAAATGAATTTAAAGCAACTTTCCTTGATTTTGAGGCCATGGTTGTTTTTGAACTTCAAATCAGCTATGATGTCAAAATCTTCAGTATCATTGAGATAAGCAATACAAGGAAAAACTTCTGGAACTTTAGAACAATCGACTTCCCAGCTACAGTTGTACTATGAAGAGGGAGCTCACTGCACTATGAAGAGGGAGCCCCATGCCAACTCTACAACCCAATTTGCTTATTCTAGATAGTTTCACAAAATGAACAGGAGGCCATGAAATAAAGTTGGTCAGGCTATTTGTAAAAACCAGGAGTCGAGGGTTAGTTTAAACAGGAGGTGAAAAGTGAAGAAAAAAGAGAAGGAAATAGAGGACTGGAAAGAAATTCACAGCATCCTTGATGAGATGCTGAAGATACAGAGGCACCAGATTGCTTTGGAGACTATTATAACTTATGATGGATGGGAGAGACAACTGTAAATAAGCAAAATTGGCTAGCCTAAGCAAGCCAACAGCCAACACAGAAGACAACCATCAAACCTTGTATCCCCATTGGTTGGACTTGGAGAGTAAGTTTTCTTCGATGGACACTATAGTACTTTCCCCACTAAATCCATCATTTTCTTGTTCCCTCTTCGATCAAACAACCTGAGATTTTTCAGGTAAGGAGCTCAATTTTTTTTATATTAAGCAGCCAGACTCCCAACTCTCTGTTCTCGGTTCTTAACTTCTTCTTAGCTCATTTTGTCACCTGCAAAGTCCTGTTATACATTTCATGGGAGAAGTAGTTCCAGGTTTTGATGATTGTCACCTATTTTTTGAAATTGTGGCTAGATTCATTGCTTAAACAATATCTCATGCTTCTAAGAGACTTTTTGGTTTTTAGTAAGAGGTTCTCTCTCTTTCTTTTGTTTTCTGATCTCTGTTTTGACAGCCAAAACCTTGGTGATTTTTCTACCTGAATTGGTCATAGGAGGGATAGTTTAAAGGTAGAGGATTACTACTGGCCCCTCCTCATTCTAAATGCTTATTTTTTGTATTTTAATAGAATAAAATCATTTGAAGTGACAAAACTAAAATAAATAAACAAAATCCCATATGAGGAATGATGAGCCCAGGATTAGAGGTGCTGCCATGACAAAATCGAAGAGGCATACAGCATGTGGGTGTGAATTAAATTTCAAAAAGGGCAATGCAAATTATTGGAATATCAACAAAAAAATGCCGAGTGTTTATGAAAATACAATAATCCTCATCGCTTCATGCTGAGGGATCAATGAATGAGAAAGTGCATGCCAACTTGTGTGAAAGTTTCAAGCCCTTCTAAAATGAATTTAAAGCAACTTGCCTTGATTTTGAGGCCATGGCTGTTTTTGAACTTCAAATCAGCTGTGATGTCAAAATCTTCAGTATCATTGAGATATGCAATACAAGGAAAAACTTCTAAAACCTCAGAACAATCGACTTCCCAAATTGAGCTAACCTATAAGAAAAGTTGACTATGCCAAAAACTCCAAATACATTTTGCATTTTTGCATTTTATGAGGCAAAAATGCAAAAAAAAGTACCAATAAATAACACAGATCGAAGCTGTAATGCATAAATGAAAACGCAACCAAGAACATTGAACTATTTTTTTGAAAGACCTTGAAACTTTACCCTTCTTAGGCGAGGATTCATTCACAGGGGTTGGCTTCTCAGCAGCCGCGACATCTTTGGCAGACCGTTCTTTTAATTTTTCAGCTTCTACACTTTTCTCCTCCTTGATTGCAACCTAGATAACCTTCACATCCTCAACGAGAGGTATTTCTTCTGGCTTCTCAACATTTTCAACAATCTTAGGCTTGGTTTTAGGCGGCGGGGTCTTGTTGGTGCTCTTAGGAGTCTTATTCGGCGTTTTTGCGGCCTTTTTGGGAGTTGCCGTTCCCGCAGCATTCTTCACTGTTAGGGGTGGCATGTCTGCTCTGCAACTGCCGAAACCCTTCAAAAATGGAATAAATGAGATAAAATCCAAAGATGGAAGATATCAGATAAAATCTTCACGAAAATAATCGTGGACTTGCGCCTCCTACTTCTCTTATCGTGTTGGAACAAGCTCTGAAAATGGCAATGGCAAAATAAATATGAGCTTCTAGGCAAAACCCTCGACGCCCTACCCTGTATACTGTTGAGCCTTAGGGTTTCGTATCGACCTTCGTCGGGAGAGGTGCCTATGAGCAATGCTCAGCCCTGCAAACAGGTGGAAAACACGTAAAAGAAACACTGAAACCAGCGGATCACGAAGAAGACACGTGGAGAACCAACAAATCGCAAAGAGGACACGCGGACAAACACGGTTGGTTGAATAGACGACGAAATAAACAGTGCTTTTCCGAAGAACTTTGGAGAAAAACACCTTACGACATAAATATATCAATTTTTATAGACTTAATTATATATTAATAATAATATAGTTATATTATTATTATTATTATTAATTTAATATTAATAAAAAATAATTAAGAATAATATGGTGTAGGTTGAGTGGTTGATTTTGGTTAATCATCACATATCCTGTTTAGCCATGAAAAAATTTAGGGTATCACCACGATAGTTGATTTAGCTTCACTATGCTTGGTTATGATTTACTTTTATTAACTATGTGTGAGTGTGGTTGATTATTATTGACCATAGTTGACTTTATCTGACCATGATTTTTATTTTTTTTGTATCAGGCGGATTCGACAACTAGCCGGTTTCGTACTCTTGTGACACGGTGTTGATTTCGACTGCTATCACCGGAATCAGCAACTGGCCGATTTCGTACTCGCATGACACGGGGTCGATTCCGACCGCTACCACTATAACCTCCATGAGAGTACGCTGACCCCCACAATGCACCCTCAAGGCTGCAACGAGGTTTGAACCCGTGATGTGCTTAACAGCCTGTACACCTTAACAAGTGCATGGTTGCCAAGTGGTCTACACCTCGGGGGGTTTGACCATGATTATTATTGATTGACATGTATGGACATGATTAGTAGATTTGTGAATTAAAAATCAATGTAAAAAAATATGAAAAGGTCTATAATATTTTGCCATGGTTGATTATGTTTTGATTATAATTGAGCATGGTTAACCATTTTAAACAATGCTTGATCATGGTTGACTACTTGACAATGATTAACCTACATTAGTTTCATCATGCTAAATACTATTATTGACTTCAGTTGACTATGATTAACCATGTTTGATCATTTGGCCATTGCTGACTATGATTAACTACGTTTAACCAATGTTGACTATAGTTGACCATAGTTGAATATGTTTCATTATGGTTGACCACATTTGACTATTGTTGACTTTGGTTGGCCATAGTTAAATAAGGTTAATTTTGAATGATAATGGCTGAGCATGTTTTATTATGGTTGATTATGGTTTATGTTGGGTACATGGTTGATTATGCATGGCTATGGTTGACAATGTTTCACTATGAATTACCATATTTGGTCATCTTTGATTATTATTGAATATGTTTGACTATGGGTGACCATGGTTGAGTTTGATAGACCAAGGTTGACTATGTTTGATTAGGTTTGACAATGTTTCATTATAAATGAGTATGTTTGACTAGGGATGACCATGTTTACCCATATTTGACAATGTTTAACTATGGTTAACCACATTTGGCTATAATTGACAATGTTAGATCATGGTTGGCAATGTGTGACCATGGTTGATTATGGTTGAGCATGTCTGACTATGGGTGAACATATTTGACTATGGTTGACCATGGATGAATATGGTTGACATTGGTTTCCCATGTCTAACTATGGTTGACCATTTTTACCATGGTTAACTATGGATTCACCATGGGTGACCATGGTTTACTATGATCAAATTTGTTTAACCAAGTTATAAAAAATCCCATGTTTGACCATGATTGGCAATAATTAACCATGGTTGAATACAGTTGATAATGGTTGACTATAGTTAACAACATTTGACTAAAGTTTCCTATACATAACCATTATTGACTATGTTTTATCATGGTTGACTATAGTTGAATATGGTTGAACTTGATTGCATATGATTGACCAACATGGTTGAATATGATTGACCATGATTGTATATGGTTGATCATATTTTATTATGGATGATTATGGTTGACTATGGTTATTTAACATTGTGACATTCATGAGTCAATGGTTATGTCCCATTGTGACATTCCTCAAAGGTTATGTTACATTATGGTGTTGGTCATAGATTATGTTAAATTAAGATGTTTTCAAATTGTAACATCTTAATGTGATATTCATTAAGGGTTATGTCACTTTTTGAAATTCATAAATGATTTAGTACTGCATTTTGATGTTCATGAAGGGTTATGCCAAAATGTTATGTTTCTCAATGTTTTTGTCACAAGAGACATTAAATGTTGACTTCAACAACATTCATTAAAGTTTATGTTGCATTGTGACGTTCCTCAAATACTTATGTTTCATTGCAACATTTATCAAGGGATACACTACTTTTTGAAAATCATAAATGGCCATATTTGTTAAACTATGGAGCAAGCCAGCAAAATACACAAAATAATGGAAAATGTTTGACCAATTCTCAACATTGATCTTCATACCAATGAAAGTATTATAAGCACATGAATAATAGTCACCTCTAGATTTAGATCTAAGTGACAAGTCATCAGTGGATAGGTATGACAACTCATAATGTGATAAGAATAACAATTGACATGAGAGGTGATCTAGGACTTTGTGATTGCATGGGGACTTACAATCTAATAATATTGCATTATGATATTTATGAAAGGTTATGTTGCATTGTTATGTTCTTCAATGGTTTTTCCACATGACCATATTAAGAGGTTGACTTCAACAAACGTTGCATGGAAACATTTAGGATCATTTTCAATATTAGGTCACATTGTAATAGTAAGATGTTGACGTCAATAAAACAACAACAACAACAATAATAATCTATATTTTTGGTTTATGCCAAGCGAGACACCAATTTGGTGTATGAGACCCTTTATGCACAATGATTTAACTGTTAAAGTCTACAGAAATATACATTCCCTACCTTCATTTATATTTAAACCTATAATTTACTAAGAGAAAATACATACTCTTAACTGTTAGCTTAACTCACAATGATTAAGTTACATATTATCTAACAATTTCAATACCAACAATTTAATAATCTTTTTAATATCATATCCTAGTCCAACATTTTGAAGTAATAATATGGTTCACGTCAATGTTATATGAAATTATGACATTCGAAAATAAATAATATATTACATGAATTTGATATTATGACATCTCAAAAGAAATAATGTATTACATAAGTTTGATATTAAGTTGAGTATAATGTTATGCCATATTTCAACAATAATAATGTTATAATGTATAGTTTTACTTAAAATTATGTTACATTTTGAAATAATAAAATTAAAAGTAATAAAATGATTGACTTAAATCTAACGCAACATTGTGACATTGCTAGATAAATATAAGTAATGTTTGAGGTTGAGGTCGATGATATAGTTAAATTTTAACATAACGTCATTGCACTGCAATGAGAGGTAATAATTTAAAGGGTTAATTTAAATATTATATGGCATTGCAACCTTTACAATTTAATATTATCATTAATTATTTTGAAATGTATGTTTTATTATGATAATTATAAAATTATAATTTTAATGAAATGTGATTTTGCAATTTATTGAAAAGTAATAATTTAAGAGTTTTTGTTTGACATAGTGGTGGGTTTGATAGATTTTATTTCATGATGGGTTTGATAAATTTTATTCTATTCCTTTTGGCTTGGATGACGAGTTTAGGGTTTGTTGGACCTACCATTCATATAAGTGAGGAAGTTTGTTGAGATTTCTCATATGTGTGTGATCTTTTCTTGATTCCTTCATAATAATAGGAAGATGGTTTTTCCACGTACAAAATCTAAGAGGTTTTGTTTGACTTTGGTGGGGTACGATAGATTTCATTCCATGACGTTTTGTTTGACTTTGGTGTGGTTCAATAGATTTCATTCCATCCACTCACATACAATTCTTAATGAAAGGCCAATATTTAATAAATAAAAAGATTAAGTTATATATATTGCTCTCTTTTTATTTAGAAATATTACTATATTTGTTAATAATTGTTTATATTTATTGTTAAGAAGTATTTAAAATATAAATATATGAAGTATAATTCAAAGGCCATTATTTAATGAATACAAAGATTTAAAAAATATTATGAGTTAAATAATATAGAAGGTTATTATATCCCTATGTTATATGAATATAACACTGAAATACATTGAATAATTTGTGATTTTAATGAATACACAAATTATGTAATGTTTTAAAAGTTTGTTAATTTTGTAATTTTATAAATATGTGAATGATTTGTGATTTTAATGAATATATAAATTTTGTTATATTTATTATATAATTGATATGTTTATTATATAATTAATATATATCATGTCATATTTAGAAGAAGTGGATGTTGGTTTTTTTTTCTTAAGATTATTATGTAGGTAAGTTATTAGATACTTTGAAGCTTTTCTATTTTTTATTTGTTTTAGCTATGCTTATGGGATTTAGCCTTTTTAGCTATGGATTGGAGTTTTTTCTGGAAAGTTGTGGAGATTTTACTTTATCAAATGAGATTATTCAAGAAAATGAAGGTTCCAAGATTCATAAGGTTTCTTCCTCTTGTTCAAAGGTTTGTAGTCCTTGTCTTGAAACTCCTAAGGATATGTTTTTAGATATGCGGGAGGATGATCTTGGTTATAATTTAAGATCTGATAAAGGGGATATTAATCTCTTTGAGGGATGTCTGGGTGTGTCGAGTTTATCCAAAGTTAGTTTAAAGTCAAAATCCAGAGGTAAGAAATATTTAGTTAGATATGCTCATGATCTAGATGAGGGTGAGAATTATGAAGAGAGGCAACACCATTTTTTGGGGTTCTTAGAGCATTGGAAGCTCGCATATAAGTTATTTAACGTTGATTATGTCTTTAAACTGCCAAGGTTTGGTTAGATTATCCAAAATATAGCACTCCATATATTAATTGATGTTCAAAGACCCGACGTTGGTTTTTACAATAATTAAAGTGTGAGCGGGGTGGGGGGTATAGTTAGATATTTATAGAAATTACTTGTGGATTGGTGTTTTGAGTATGTCGATGCAAAAAATAGGTTAGGTGGAATGATTGTTGGATGGAAGAGCAAAAGTATGCTTTTAAAAATGCCTAGGAAGTGGATTCAAGATTAGGGATTTTTTTTTTCTTTTTTTTCCAATGAGATAGGATCAAATTTCTGGTCTATTAACATTTATGGTCCTTATCACGACAGAGTAAATTTATGGGATAATTTGTTATCGAAAGAATGCATAGGGTGTTAGAACCTAATATTGGGAGGTGAATTAATTTTTTCTTTGGGTCTATATGAAGTTTGGGGCCTATCTGATTATTTTTCTAAGAAGTTGGAAGAGGCGGGGTTACTTGGTATTGAACTGGTAAAGTTGAAGCCTTCATGGACAAACAAGAGATCTGGTTTTGCAAGAATAGGTAAACAGCTAGATAGGTTTCTCATTTCCAAAGATATGATGGAGAAGTATTATCATTTTAGGAAGTGGGCAGGGCATGGTGGAGAATCTCATCATTTCCTTGTTTTCTTTGAAATAAATGATGGAAGCAAGAAACCACCATGTCCTTTAAAATTTAACTCAAACTGGCTATTGGATGAGGGATTTGTAAAATTGCAAAAGAGAGTTGGATATTATATGATAATTCTTATGAAGAATATCCTAGTATACATTTCACAAATAACCTAAAAAAGGTAAAATATATGTCCATTAAATGGTTGGTAAGTACGAAAGAAATTGATGACTATGCCTTAAAGAAAATTGAAAATCTGTTGGTGGATAAATATAATGAGAATGGATCTGTTTTTTATTTTTTATTTTTAGGAGACTAAAGAGGAAATCGTTACTTTGGAATCTCGTATAAGGAAGACATTGGTTTATAAACATTCTGACCTTAGATTAAAAACCACGAATCTATGGCTATCAAGTGGATATGAGAATACACTTTTTTTCACCAATTTGCAAATTATAGAAATAATATAAATTATGTTTGGAAAATATATTTAGATTTGGGTGAATAAGTTTAAGGTTTTGAGGATATTTCAAGTGTAGGTATTAATAATTGTGAAACTCTATTTAGGGTCGAGGAAAATATATCCCTAGATGAGATAACGAAGGTTGCTCAATACTTTACATCCACTGTGTTTAATGAAGAGAATGAAATGCTAATGGAAGAGGTTTCTTTAAATGAATTGCAAGATATTTTGGTTTAGTTTAAAAAGGATAAAAATATGGATGGAAACTTGGTCGAATTTTTCTTAGGTATTTTTGAAGTCCTAGCTCAACATTTAATCATGGTTATAGAAGAATCCAGATCTAGTGGAAAAGTTCCAGCAATATTCAATTCAATTTTCATATCCATAATTCCAAAATCTGATTCTCTGAATTGTTTTGAGGACTTTATACCTATCTTGCTTTGTAATTGTATTTACAATATTACATGGCAAAGTTTTATCAATCAGGATAAAGAAAGTCTCAAGTACTTATATTTTTGGTGAGCAGTTTGGATTCCTTTTAGGTAGACAGATTCATGAGTCCATTGGAGTTGTCCAAGAGGGTATGCACACTATCAAAAGAAAGAATTTAAAAGTGTCGGTGAAAAAGTTAGACCTGTCAAATGCCTATGACATAGTGAGCTGGATATATTTAAGGGTGGTGCTTTCTCATATGGGATTTGTTGTTTCCTTTATCTCTTGGGTGATGAGGCGTGTTGCTTCTATATATTTTTCTATACTTACAAAATGAATATGTGTCATATTCTTTCAGGCCTAGATGGGGTATCAAACAAGGCTTCCTATTAGCCCTACTCCTTTTCCTTATTGTTATAGAATTTTTTGGCAGGGTGCTTCTTGAGGCGAGAAATAATGGGGATTTAACCTGTATCTTCTATGGTGGACATATGTGTTTAAAACACATACTTTTGTTGATGATATTATTTTATTCTCATATGGAATGTTCATGAATTTGGAGAAAATTCATGAAATCCTATCATGTTCTTATTTTGCTTCGAGTATAAAGGTAAATTATTGTAAATATTCTATTTCAAGAACTGGTATTGATGAAAGGGAATTGTCCTATGTCAAAACAATGTTTCCCTGCATTATTTATCCTATTGGTGAAGGACTGAAATATATGAGTTTTCATTTAAATCCATCTTCATATGTCAATAAGGATTGGGACTGGCTTATCTCAAAATGTTAAGCTCAAATAAAATATTGGAGCCACAAATAACTTTCAAAAGGAGGGGAATTAGTTTTGGTTTAAACTATTTTAGAAGCAATACCTGTGTTTTGGATGAATTTTTGGATTATAGCTGACGCTTTTGGAAAAATTAGAAATTTATGTTTTAGGTTCTTGTGGTATGCTACTCTGGAAAAACATGGTTTGATATGTATAAAGTGGTAAGCTTTGGTGTTACCAAAAAGTTGTGGAGGATGGTAATTCAAGATACCAGCTCTTTTTTCTAAAGCACGGGTTACAAAAAATGTATGGAGACCGATAACAGGCACTAGTCTGTGGGTTCATATTGTTGTATGTAAGTATATTCAGTCTCTTTCAATCATGGATTGGATCTACAACTCGTCTAAGGCTCGTTGAATGTTTCCTTATGCTGGAAAGCTGTTATTCATGCTTTTGATACGATTGGTTCAGGATTATCTTGGAAGGTGGGAGATGGCATACATGTCTATTTGGGAGTTGATTTGTGGGTGGGATGTAATCCTATATTTACTCTTCTAGTTCATATGAATGATTTTCTTAAGGATCATGGGTATTTCTTTGTAAATTGTATTGCATATCCGAGGGATGCTTCTCTAAGGGGACAAGGTTGGTTATTTGCAGAAGCTGTGGGGTTTCTTGGCAATGACAATACTTTATGGAAGCCTACGGGCCTGTGGAAGAAGTTGAGGGACCTTTTTGTGCACATTATATGCAATAGAAACCTGAAAAATCAGGCATCCCTCAACTTACTTGGATTTTTTGAGATACTTATGCAAAATATCTTGCATTGAGTAAAAAACATGAAATG
>LPNX010526709.1:62515-86066 GCA_001517045.1 Pseudotsuga menziesii | reverse complement strand
GATGGTTTCCTTTCTCTTTCTCTTTCTCTTTAAACTTTGATGATGTCCCAGGAAGCTCGATAAAAGTTTATCGTAAACCCATTAGGACATTGGGATTTGTCTGGATGAAGGGTCTAGATTGGTTCTATAATCTCATTTTATGATATTGGCTTTTCCATATCCTTGTTCTCTTCTTCAGTGATGCTGGGTTGGATTTCCGAGAGCAGATCCACTTGGGAGAGAGCATCCACCTCACCAATGTCAGAGTATAGCTGATTGAAGTGTTGAAAGGCCAGCTTCCTGATATTGTCTTGTTTTGTTTTGTTTTTTTGTTTTTTTTTATTTCCTATATTGGTAATATAGTTATATATTTTATTAATAATGTTTAAATATATACATTTTAGAGATATACCTTTTTTTTTAAATGTATAAATTTTATTTGTATTTAACACTTTTAAGTTTTAATATCCAACATGTAAGGTTTTAATCTTACAAGTGGTATCAGAGCTTTAGGCTCTCACTCACACTGACACTTACATTCATTGCTCTCAACCTCTTATTCCCTTACACACTCTCCACTCATTGCATCCCATTTCCTACCCCCTCATTCTCATCAAATGCTCCACCTCTTGATTCTCTCAGTGCACATCAAGTCCACCTCGTGCACACCATTTTCCCTTCCACACTGCTCCCACACCCTCACCAAGGCTTCCTTCTTCCCTCTTGCATTCCCAAGTTCATTTCACCTTCCAACACTCCATTCCATCTCTCTTCAATTAATTCACACTGCATGTACACCCACAATCTATGCACCATTATAGTATGCATCCATCCGTCCACATGTTGCTCGCTCCACTCTGCCTGCCATCCACTACACCGCTCTGCTCAAGCCTTCCCATATTCTCTCTTGCTACTCCGCTCCCAGTTCTCGTCCCTTCCCATTCTTCTTTTCCTCCACCTCTCCAACTTGCGCATTCCCATGGCTCATCCCCTCGAATCTTCCCACCTCTCTTTCCATCCATCCTTCCTCCCAACCTACGCCTGCTCCATCCCCCGTTGTTACACTCACTCCTTCCACCCACATCACTCCTCTCCTCCTGACCACCTACATGGTCTTTCCTCAAGCATCCAACGCACATTTTCCTTACATAGTAGCCTGCTCCCACCACTCCCCATTGCTGCACTCTCCTGACGTGCTTCCCTCGCTCTCTTTAGGCCTCTCTCTGCACACATCCCTTCACCATCACCCACCGTATGCTCCTTTCTTTTCACATGTTGGACTCAATGTTGTTTTCTTAAACATTTACATAACCTTCCCATTCAACCCTCAAGAAAAAGTTCCATCATTTTTTCAAATAAAATATAATAATAATATTATTATTTACTACTAATAATTAATATTATAATTATTTTAATATATATAAACTTAAAAAAAACTATACACTAAACTGTTTATATAGTTTATACAAACACTAATAATAATTAATTACCCCGATAGGTGTTTTTTCTATGGTGTTGCGTTTTGAAAATCATTGTACATGTTTTGTCGTCCCTTCCACCAATCAAATTTTCATGCATGTCTTCATAATTTGCTAACGTGTGTCCTTGTGATTTGATGGCGATCTGATGGTTTACTGTTACTCTTTCCCATACATTATGCCACCTCTTTGTCAAAAAAGAAGGAGCCACATGGAAATGATGGGCAGGTTGTCTCTCTGTCACACTCCCCAAAATCCATTACCATCTCGTTGTTGCGCAATTGATTTAATTCCTAAACACATATTTCAACTGACACAGGGATATTGGTCAATTTAATGAAGGGTGTGGGATCCAGGCTCCATAAAATCAGTTTCTTTGGCTATGGAAACTTATTGAATATTGTGCTTGCAGTAAAGAAATTAAGTCTTAGAATGAACCATTTCCTGGAGAATGGATCAGTTTTGAAGATTTTAATGTAGCCACATATGCATCGAGCATGGAAGGTAAGCATTTTGATTATGTTTTGTGGATATTTTGTTTTTTTTGGTTCAAAATATGTGATGGGACTGGGACTAGGAGTTGAATTATCACGGAGAATGATTATTGATTACGAGTCGATATCACCTATCAATTTCCCTTTTGTATATTTCTTTCTTTTATTTTTATTATCATCAATATTATATTATATTTGGTATGTTGGAATAACTAAATGATAGATCAATACCTGATCAACCAAAATTTTCGATAATAATGCATGTTGTGTTGAAAATGGAGATCACAGGGTACAATATGTGGAGACACTATTGAAAACAATTCCCTTCTTTGAAGCTATTACTTTGTTATTTTCTCATAAATATGCTCTTCAAGAAGTAACTTCCAGTGTGTTAGAATCAAAATGGATAATAAATGTGTCATTCTAGGGACCCAAATCCCTCGGAATCCTTTGCAGACATCATCATCTTGTTTATTTTATTATTGAGCGATATGTTGCTCTTTTTTTATATTTTCAGCCACACACTTAACATGATTTCCAAAAGGAATTGCTATCAGCTAAATAAATAAAAAATAAAAATCATATATGCCTCACAAGTCTGCCTTGCACTATTGAATAACGTTGATGCACCAGGATCATTATCTAAATTCAAAATCATACTCTATCATCAATAATTTTTATTAAAAAATTATGATCCAGTGATCTATTAAAATCTCGTGCTCGAAAGTCTTTGAGAGTAATCAAATTCTCTATTTTGTGAAAATCGCATGCTAATAAGTCTTTCTCGGTAATCAATTTATATATTTTGTGTTGAGAAAATTATCTATTTTTTTATTAAGCAATGCCATGAATATACTTTTGTGGGAAATTATTGAACTTTCCACTCTTTGATTTGGAATATTTTGGAATTGGTTATCAAATATTTATAATATAATACCATAACTTCTTCTTGTTAGTTTTTTAAAAATATGTGCAAAATATTTGTACATGGATAACTTTTACTTGATGTTGCTCTATCAATGCTCTGATATGTAGTGTCGTGATATGTGAGGTTTCCTCTGGCTCGTTCATAGGTGCTTCAATTGACTCTCTTTGTGTTTGTTTCACACGTGAAAGGTTGGGAAACGTATATCATAGCATGAAGTGTATCTCTACTCTAGGTTGTTGCATTGATGTTATTATGAAAACATGAACTCTTAAATTGCAACACAATAAGTTGAGCTTTTTGTTTCACTTGAGAAAACTTGTTTGACAAGTGAAAGAATTGATTATATGTTCAATCAATGCATAGACTCTCAAGGCGAAGACTTGTTGTGGGCTCATAGTAAAGGTTTCCTCGCCTTTCGATCAATTTTGATCACTCTTAACCTTTCATCTATTATTCCTAATAAAAAACATTAAGACTTGCTCTTAATTTGGATCTGTACAGTAAATATCTCAACAATCTCTGTGGGTGCAACGACATCTACAAGAACATGGAGCATCGAAACACTACAAGTTTCAGCTTCAGCTTCAATTTGAAAAGATAAGGCAAGAAGTGGGATTTTCGACTTTCGGGATCCACCTGCAGAAGGCGGAAGGCGGGAGGAGGAAATCCGGAAAAAGTTAAGGTAAGGATTTAGTCCTCCGATTCCTAAGTTTCACACTTGAGGGAAAAAAGGAGGAATGCGGAAGACAGAAACGAGGATAGGCGTTCCGTCATTTGATAGTTTTATGACTTTCGAGTTCCAAAATATGGAAGGCGAAAGATAAGATTATGGTGTTGTGATTCTAGAAAGTCTTAAAATGTAACATATTTAGGTCCTTTCTTAAGAAAATCAGGTATTTTAATTAATGAATATTTAATTACTAAAATGGTTTATGTTAGAGTAAACATTGTATGATCATTTTTTATTTTATTTTTTAATTAGGATTTAGTGAACATGATGAGAGTCTCTGATACTTTCAATTTTCATATTAATATTTTCCATGTTAGTAAAACATTTATTTGTATGATATTAACTTTGGACAATATAAAATAACTTCCTTTATAATTATGTTAATTGCATCTTAGCTTATTTGATTAAAATGAGAAGTTGTTTATCCACCTCACTCAAGTTCAAATCTTGTTTCTGAAATGTTTGACCTTTTTTGTGCCTTAATTGATGTTGACAAGGTACCAATAATATCACTCTTGTAAGTTTTTAAGGGTGAGATAAGATATTTCCAACCATTACCCAAATTATATTATCTCAACCGATTGTAGACAATATTTCATCCATTTTTCTTACTACTTTCATTCAAAAAAATGTTACTTCATTATTTCTACCAACCATAGCAAAATAGTACCCCAGATTGGGTGGTCTTTAGATAGAAGGAAAATATGACAACATGTGGCAGGTCCTAAGGAGAGGACTAGACGAACGACACATGTCCATCCTCTTGCTAAACGGATTGCCACCTTGCCCATATTAATCAATTTATAAACCTCCTCGTTCACTCTCATCTCGAATGAAACATGATATCTATCTGTTCTATAGTCAGCTTTTTAATGGAATTATGGAAATATCTCGACACTCTGGCATAAAGTAAGCTTGTAATTATGCTTTTTATAGGATTGAACCCATTAAATGGATCGATAACATTCTAGGTACCAACACAGAGGAAACTAGGGCAATGAGTTTTTTCGAAATCAGTCTTTTGAGAACCTAATTTCGTCACCATGAGTGTAGATAGGTACGAGATATAGGGTTTTTGTGTTGATTTTGTAGCATCAAATAAGTACTTCCACATTAACAATCTATGACAGGTGGAAAGTGTCATTTAATGACTCTCAGACATAGGAGATCCAATTTATTAAAGTGAAGTATTAATGTGAATGTATTTTTCTAATGAATTTATGTAAATGGTCTAGAGTTCCCATGGTATTCGGTATCCCATGGAATTGGCCTGAGGTATTTGCATATTGTAATGTTATTAAAGGAAATCTTGTTGAAAAGAGTTTACACACAAAGTGAGTGAGATCTCATTGAATGGTTAAAGAAGAAATTTCAACCAGCTGTGCACGTGCAAGGGTAGGGTTAGAGGAAACTAACATGGGGCAAGTAAGGTTAACAACTAGAAAGATTGAATGGATGATCTTGTGGTTTGAAAGCTATCATTTTGTCATTATAAGTTTTCCTCAATGGGCCATTATCCCAAGAAGAGAGCCTAGGATTTTATAGTTAATAAAATCAAATTTTTGTTGCTATTTTTTCCAGTTGGGGTTTTCTAGGGTAAATATATGTCAAAATATTAATCACAGTTGGGGTTTTTTTTGTAGAGTCGAAAGCACACAGGAGATGTTGACATATTACTCACAGGAACAGGAACTAGAGTAACAATTATGGGTGTTAGTTGATATTTGAAAGGAAAAATCCAGACAGGAAGATTAGTGGACACCATTTATATAGAGAGATTCCACAATGCTTCCTTTCGCCCTTGGGAAAAACACAATTTGACTAACAAAAAGTATAATCTAAATTTCAATAAATCTATATTTCAATAAATAGAGATTCCAAAATATTTCCATTAGCACCACCAGGAAAAAGAACTTCCATTATGATGTATTTTGACAAATATATAATATATATTTTTATAAGTTTGTTTCCATTTTTATTGCCCAGTTGCTTTATGTTGTTTCCTTTTTCAATTTTAGTGTACTTTAAATTGAATTACTTTATGTAAATAGATTCTACATTCTTTCTTTTTACACTTAGAAAAAGTTGTGTTTTAACAAAATGTATAATCTAATTTAGATAAATTAAAACAAAATATATAATCTATATTTCAATAAATAAATAGAGATTCCAAAATGTTTCCATTGAAACCACTTGGAAAAAGCACAATTTAACACAATGTTTCCATTAACACTACTTAGAGAAAGCACTTTTTAACAAAAAAAAAGATAGTATAAATTTGTTTCTATTTTTCTTTATGATGATTTCCTTTCTCTTTCTCTTTAAGCTTTCTCTATAAGCTTTTTTTCTTTCTCTTTAAGCTTTTTCTTGGCATGCTTTTCATAATTTCTCCATTGCCAACATGCTTCTCCATTGTATTGTAGCTTAACTTCTCAATACAATTACATGCTTCTTAATTGTAAAAAAATAACCTTAAGAAACTCAGACTCCAACCCATGAACTCAGCAGAACAAAGGAAATGTACACAATTGCATGCTTCTCAATACAATTGCATGCTTCTCATGCTTCTCAATACAATTGCATAATGGCATGCTTATGCTTCTCAATTGTATTGTAGCGTAACTTTGTAATTTCTCCATTGCATGCTTTAAACTTTCTCTGTAAGCTTTTCTTGCTTTAAGCTTCGTAATTTCTCCATTGCATGGTTTAAGCTTTCGCAGCATGCTTTTCACAATTTCTTTTAAAACGACCATTCGCAGCATGCTTCTCCAATTTATTGTATCTACTACATGCAAGAGCGTCAAGCATTTCCGTTTCTAGCAATTACTGGCATTCTCCATTGGCATTTCCGTTTCTGGGATTTCCGTTTTGATTGGCATTCTCCATTGGCATTTCCGTTTCTGGCCATTACTGGCATCCTCCATTGGCATTTCCGTTTCTGGCAATTACTGGCATTCTCCATTGGCATTTCCCCTTTTGGAATTTCCGTTTTGATTGGCCGTCTTCCTACGGTAGGAAAACATCAGTTAATATAATAATTAGAATGAAATGTGGATTCTTTTTTGATAGATTTTGACGATCTAAAATTTTGAAATGTGCAGGTGGGTCTAGTCTCACTAAGACTAACAGTCACTATTACAGAGTGATATTTTCATACTTTGTAACTTTTGATAGGATTTTTTGAGCTTTTCCATCTGATATGTGCTCTCCGCAAAAGGTACATTTTCTTTGGGTTTCAAGTGTAGGTTCATTTTTTTTAATGCATCATAGTTTACAACACCTCTTCTTGCTTTCTTGGCGTTTTGTTCCAACTTTTTCTGATTCTTTGTTAATCCCCAATTTACACTTTAACCAGCCCTAATGACTCAAGAATTTAGGGGAAATATGGACTTAATATTGTAAGTGGGAAGCAGGGGCAGTACCATATTTCCCTGGATCTTTGTCAAGGTCGATGGTTATCAAAATGAGAGTACTCTTGGGATTGATCTGTGTTAATAATTTAAACTTGACATGGAAAACAGTCGAATCCTTCTAAAACATAAACCATATGAAAAGGTAAGCCTCTGCAGCCATAATACACATAATACATATAAGTGTAATCTCATCCATGGCTTCTTCCATGCAGTGATGTGCACTCTTCATAAACTCCAAAGATCTACCTTTTGCTGGCCTTTGATTTTCTGTCATCTCTCTAGATGACAATGAAAATTAAAGAGCCTGCAAGCTTTAGAGTTGATGTCTTCTAATACCTTTTGTTGTCCGTTGAATTTATCTGTAGATGACAACTAAAATTAACAAACTTGATTTGCAGGTTTTAATAATGACATCTATGCCATATGTAGGTTTTAGCCAATTTTGGTCAAATCATGTAAACTTGCTTTTGGGAGCTGTTGCAAGATATTTTGCTAATGGTGCAGGAAAGTTTAATGCCTTGTAATTCCTGGAAGTGCAAGTGTATGCTGTGATGGCTGAAAGTGCAGGTGTATGCTTGGAAATGAGTGTTGGAATTCCGAGATATTTTTTCAAATATTGAATATTCATCTATGCTGTGAGGTTGCTATTACTTAAGTTAATGATATTACCTAAGTTGATGACTATTATGAGACATCATAGGATTCAGTTATTATTACTACTTTTTTTTGGGTGAATCATAGAGACCACCAGAACATTACATTATAAGACATGCAAAAATAATAGCTTGTTCATTTTTCCAGCGCTTGCATATATACATATATTACATATAACTATTACAATATTTCAAAACATTTTTCTGCTACTCCTCTATCTAATCCGAGTCCTCAGTATGTGCATTGAGTAGATTCTATATGACATAGAGGAGAAGGTTGTATTGCAGTGCTTGGCTAGACATTTCAGAAATATAGTCTATCTACCTACCTGTTTGGAAGGTATATGACTCTATGAGGTGTTGTCTGATGGACCATAGTAAAAACTCTCACATAAAGGAATATCTGAGGTGTTGTCTAATGGACCATAGTAAAAACTCTCACATAAAGGAATATCGAAGCCATACCATGAGTCAGAGTCAGAAATTGGAGCAGTCTATAAATTTTTTATGTATTTATTATTATCGTATACTATCAGTGGCTATCCAATATCAGTGGTTATCCAATAGCCATAAATGAAAATACCCTAGTTCTACCTATAAGAACTTTCGTTCATTTAGATCCTCTAAGGTTATTCAAATGAAAGGGAAAATTCAACCTGTAACCAATTGATAAGCACGAACGTAATGAATTATGAACTAAATCTAACATCAAATGATAGCCTTAAACACAAAGGTAACTAATCATAATTTTCCCCTTAGCAGTGGATGCCAAGTAGTGTATTGACCTAGCATCTTTGTCCGAGTATGATGTCTGTCATGCTTGATTCGTCATGGTTCATACAAAAAAATTACAGGTAAGAAGGCCATATCCTCTGTCGTATTTTCAGGTGAGAAGGCCATATCCTCTGTCATATTTTTTGTAAATACACTCATTCGCACAATCACCTCCCATCACAAAGAACCTCAAATTCATTGGAGTTCCAATCCATGCCCATTTCCCTAACTACCTTTATTTCATTATTGACTTGTTTCTCATAGATTTTAGCCTCTTCAGCATGCACAATTGTTGATACCATCAGATTGTTGTGATACTTATTATTATCAAGACTGACTCTTTCTGTGAATATGTCCAATTAGAGAATAGATTACAAAACCGGTCGATAGCCCAACAAATGTAATATATTTTCTAGATAAACTATATTTCATTAGTCGAAGAAAAGAAATCAGAACGTTGAAGATATGTTCCAGTTGGTAGCCTGCTTAGAACCCAAAGAATTTGGTGAAATGAAAGGGATATTCACCATCCTCAGTTTCATCTTCAACACCATGGACAAAAGATTAAACATCTATCCCATGATTGTCGTCTTTTACAAAATCTACTTTTTCAAATTATCTAATGTAATGATCTATTTTTATCCTAACATATGATTCATCAAAGTTAAATTGAGACCTCAACGCATTTATTGGTCTCTATGTGCACTAAAATTAATGTCAAGTTGTTAACCTGAATAATAGTAGGCAATCAACAATCAGTTATACAACCTTAAGTGCATGAACTTCAATCATCTCTCATCAAGTTAAGACTTCCCAAGGAAATTTAGAGATCAAGTCGTTACTGTCTTTCAGCTTCTTAATAGAAACTAAAAGTGAAGATGAAAGTGGAATTGGAAAATGTTAAGTGCTATGGAAAAGAATATTACTAGGTGTATGGATGGAATTCTAGCCGGCATCCTAAAAAAAGCTCCAGATATTTATTTGTATTGTTGAGAATGTCAAAGTTTGGTAATCTTGAAAATGTCAAGTTGTGAAACATGAACCATGATTAGTAGCTCATGAAACAAAACAACTGGAATTCGCAAGAACAGGCACCTTAATCTCAAATTGAATTTGGCAAGTGAACTCTCTCAGGATAAATTCCTTACCTTGATCAAAATCTTGAATGAAATGGAGTAAGAAGTGGTATGTACCCATTTTTTTGATAAGTTGTATATGTTGTTTGAACTTTGTATTTGGGACTCTGATTAAACCAGCTCCATCATCAACATATGAATCTAAAGGAAATTCTAATTATATAGTTATTGGACTAGTACAAGACATATTGAACAGGTTTAGCTAGTATATTGCTATATTTTCATTAGGTTGCTGCAGGCTATGTTGGTTAGTCTAGGTTAATATAGACAACTTGTAATCTATTATTTTTGTATTTATACATATATTTTATCCGGAAACAAGAAATAAACTCTGAGAGTACCTACTTAGCATGGCCACTGACACAGCCACAGCCATAAAAAAATTTATATCTGTTGTTTGAGATTCATTGTTTAATAAGAGATGTTTGTTTCAGTAAAATCTCAATTTCACCAATTGTTATATGGAGTTTTATATACAAGGATGCCACAGAACTTGATATTTTCAATTTTAAAACATTTATTCAATAAGAATAAGAGATGTTTGTTTCAGTGAAAACTTAGTTTCATGAATGTTTGTTTCACTGAAAACTTAGATTCATGAATGTTTGTTTAAGTAAAATCTAGGTTTCATGAATAGTGATACTGGAATTTTGATACCAAAGGATGTCAATGATAAGTGTTTCTCACATTAATGGAAAAGGAAGTTAGTTGGAGAATGAAATATGTTATGTTCATGAGTATAGTTATATATGTTAATGATTTTTTAGTATATTTATTATTATTATTTTCAAGGATGTCAAAAGGTTGTATATTTTTTTATATAGTATATTTTTTTTAAATTATTTGTAAAGTATGCCAAAAAATAAATTGTATATTTTTTTAATGGTTTGTAAAGTATGTAAAAAGTTTTATTTTCGGTTATTAATTATTTTAAAGACTACAATAATAATTTGAGTTTTTAATCTTACAAAAAATAAAGATAAAAATACAACTTCATATGTCATACATCTATATCCATTCCATTTTTTTTTATTGACTATATTGGTAATATAGTTATATGTTTTATTAGTAATGTTTAAATATATAAATATTAGAGATATATATTATATTTTTTCAAAACAAAATGTATATTTCATACATCTCTATTTATTCCAATTTTGTTTTGTTTATTTACCATATTGGTAATATAGTTATATATTTTATTAATAATGTTTAAATATATAAATTTTAGAGATATACATTTTTAAATGTATATATTATCTTTTTTTTTTAAGAAAATGTATAACATGTATTAGTAATTAACATTTTGAAGTTTTAATTTTTAATATCTAACATGTAAGGTTTTACTCTTACAAGTAGTATGAGAGCTTCAAGATTTCACTCATAGTGAAGCTTGCACTCATTACTCTCGGCCTCTTATTCTCTTACATGTCCTCCAATCATTGCATCCCATTTCCTACCCCCTCATTCTCATCAAACGATCCATCTCCCGATTCTCTCACTCCACCTCGACTCCACCTCGTGCACACCATTTTCCCTTCCACGTTGCTCCCACACCCTCACCAAGCTTGTGTTCCTCCCTCTTGCATTCCAAAGTTCATTCCACCTTCTAATACCCCATTCCATCTCTCTTCACTTACTTCACACTGCCCATACACCCACAACCTACGCACCATTACAGTATGCATCCATCCCTCCACATGCTGCTCACTCCTCTCTCCCTGCCATCCACTACACTGCTCTACTCAAGCCTTACCACCTTCTAGCTCGCTACTACGCTCCCAATCCTCGTCCCTTCCCATTCTTCTTTTCCTCCACCTGTCCAACTTGCGCATTCCCTCGGATCATCCCACCTCTCCTTCCATCCATCCTTCTGCCCAACCTGAGCCTCCTCCATCCCCCATTGCTACACTCACTCCTTCCACCCACATCAATCCTCTCCTCTCGACCTCCTACATGATCTTTCCTTCACCATCCAACACGCATTTCCCCACATAGTCGCCTACTCCCACCACTCCCCATTGCTGCTCTCCTTGTGTGCTTCCCCTGCTCTCTCTCGACCTCTCTATGAACAAATTCCCTCACTGTCGCCCACCACGTGCTCCTTTTTTTTCACACGCTGCACTCTCTGTTATTTGCTTAAACATTCATACTCTACTGTCAATATTTTTTATTAAAATATTATGATCCAATGATCTATTTTATTAAAATATCATGCTAAAAATTCTTTGAGAGTAATCAAATTCTCTATTTTGTGAAAATCGTGTGCCAATAAGTCTTGCTCGGTAATCAATTTATCTATTTTGTGTTGAGAAGCTTATCTATTCTTTTATCAAGCAATGCTATGAATCTACTTTTGTGGGAAATTATTGTACTTTCCACTATTTGATTTGGAATATTTTGGATTTGGTTATCAAATATTTATAATATAATAACATAATATCTTCTTGTTGTTTTCTTTAAAATAGGTGCAAAATATTTGTACATGGATAATTTTTACTTGATGTTGCTATATCAACGCTCTGTTATGTAGTGTCATGTTATGTGAGGTTTCCTCTGGCTCGATCATAAGTTCTTCAGGTGATTCTCTTTGTGTTTGTTTCCCATGTGAAAGGTCAGGCAATGTATATCACAACATGAAGAGGATCTCTCCTCTAGGTTGATGCATTGATGTTATTATGAAAACATGATATCTTCAATTGCAACACAATAAGTTGAGCTTCCCGTTTCACTTGAAAAAAATCGTTTGACGAGCGAAAGCATTGATTTTGTGTTCAATCAATGCACATAATCTCAAGGAAGAGACTTTTCGTGGGCTCACAGTACAAGTTTCCTGGGCTTTAGATTAGTTTTGATCACTCTTAACCTTTCATATATTATTCCTAATAAAAAACATTAAGGCTTGCTATTAATATGGATCTATACAGTAAATATATCAATAATATTTGTCGGTGCAATGGCATCTACAAGACCGTGGAGCACCAAAACATTGTCATCTTCAACTTCAGCTTCAATTTGATAAAACACAGTCATCTTCAGTTTCAATTGTAAGCCCACAAATACAATTCCAAATGATCTGCACCTCAAACAACTTTTAACCAAGATCCATTCCTTAGTGTGCTCTTTCCACAAATTTGATTTATTTCATGTGCTTAGAATACACAACAAGGAGGTGGACTTAGCGACAAACTTAGGCTCCATTCTAAGTCCTAGCTCCCTCTTGATCAACAAGTCCCATGAGTTTTGTCCTCTTCCATAGGACCGGGGCTGAAGTAAAGCAACGTGGTCATGAGAATGACACATGAGAAGGATAGGTGTCATCGTTTGGGAGGTCAAGACAGGTTCATATGTGTGTTGTTCACGTGCCATCGCATGGGAGATCATGGTAGAGCAAGGAGCATTTAAATGCAGGTACGAGGGTGCAAATCGTGCATGTGAACAGGAGGTAAGCCACCTCATCGATCCGCTGTGAGTTGGGAAAGTTGATGAGTGATTTAATGAATTGTATGATTATCCCTATTGGTATGGTTCTTTCGTGCATGAGGAGCAGGGATATAAACACCAGGAAGATGAAGGGAAGAGGAACTGTGGTCTGGCTGTTTTACATGCAAACTGAGATTGTTTTTAGAGCAAGTTGTGGGAAGAAGCTGTGAGTGGTGGCGTCAAAGGAGATCAGAAGTGTGGTAGCAGTTATGGCTTCCTCCAAATCGTTGGTATCATCCATGCCAGCTCTGGTTGATTATGATGTTAGAGAGGAAGTGGAGAAGCTCAAAGGCACAGTGGACGTAACTGATTCTGAAGGAGGAAGAAGGATGGAAAATGTGGAAGGAACATGGCGTTCCTGAGAAAGGAATTCAAATGCACTATCAGAAAGTATGAATCTACAAATATCAAGTTTTTAGCAAATTTGGAGGTGAAGGTTGATAAGCTCGAGCTAAGGGTGGTCAAATTGGAATGCGCAAGCAAATCAGGTTTGTCATCCCGTCCCTATGGGGACTCTGCATAGCTTTATTTTAAATCAATAATCTTCTTCTTTAGATTGTAGTCTTGACAAGCACTAGAGTTTAATTTGTGGAAGTCAATCTTGTTGGCTTCTACCAATATTGACAAAAAAGATTTTATAGAATACATCGTAATAGTGATGTACTCTTTTAATTTGTAATTATCTCCAAAATTGGCCATATGATAAGCTACCTCCATTAGAACTAATATATCCATAATGTGCTTAGGCAAGATATGAGCTGAAGTTTTCCCATATACAATATCTAATTTCGCACATGTTTTAGTTACTAGTCTTTGATTAGTTTTAGCACATCCAGGGCTTTCTCAAAGAATATTGAGCAAAGCTTCTCAAAGAAAAGCTCACAAAGAGGAGCTAAGAAAACCACATGGATATATTCATAATGCTCTGAATACTTATATCTTCACAACTCATGATAGTGAATTGAAAGAGGTGGAACAGAAGGATTCTAGATATCACCCATATATGTGGAGGAACTTATGGCGCAGAACGCATCCAATAAAAATGCTTCCATGTGAGATTCAAGGGATCTTGAATTTGGGTTCTCCGAACATTTCTTGGCATACATGTTCAAATTGATTGACAATATTTCATTTCTTCCTAGTTAGATGTATCCCCCCTTGTTCAACACTTAATGTGCCAAGGGAAACCAAATCTCATGTGGCTAAGAGTAGTCCTTTCTTCCATATAAACTGATTGCCAACATTCCTCATATGGTCAAAATGAGTTGCATGGAGAGAGGTTGCACAAATGGAGAAGAAAGGAACTTGGTTTGTAGGTTCTTGTAGCCTCGCAGGGAGGACTCCATCCCCAACCGTAGCCAGATGTTGGTACCAGATTCTGCCTTATCAAAATTTTCAGCGTAAAGCAACAAAATCGATGGATTTTCTAAAAGTGTTCACCATGGGAAATTCTGGAAGCAAAAGTTGTATACTTGTAATGGACCTGCTACTTGAATATTGACATCCTAGATTCTAGTGTTGGATTGGCTTCAATAATTGTCTACGGTTTGGTCATCTTCTCATCAAATCCAAAGTAATTCCATCAATTTTGTTGAACTTTCGTTAGGTTTGTGTCAATTTCCCTAAATTTTTTCCAAGCCTCAAATCGTTGCTCAAAGTTTGTCAAATCTTGTCACTACCAAATATTAGCGTGATAAGTCTCATTATGTATTTATTTTTCAAAATTGAAAGTCTCACTTATTTTTCCCCTCTCCATTACGATGTATTTTGAAAAATATATAATATCTATTTTTATAAGTTCGTTTCCATGTATTGTCTAGGAGTTGCTTTATGTTGTTTTCTTTTTAAGTTTTTGTACACTTTAAATTGAATTACTTTATGTGAAGAGATTCTACAATATTTCTTTTTACACTTAGAAAAAAGTTGTATTTTAACAAAATGTATAATCTAAATTTAGATAAATTAAAACAAAATATATAATCTATATTCCAATAAATAGAGATTCCAAAATGTTTCCATTGACACCACCTGGGAAAAGCATAATTTGACACAATGATTCCATTAACACGACATAGAAAAAGCACAATTTGACAAAAAATAGTATAAATTTGTTTCTATTTGTCTTTATGTTGTTTCATTTTTTAATCTTTTATAGAATTTAAATTGAATTAGTTTATGTTGCTTTCTCTTTAAGCTTTTCATGCCTTTAAGGATTGAATTGGGACTCCATAGGGAAATCACAATCTTCTTTTAAAACAACCATTCGCAGCATGCTTTTCACAATTTCTTTTAAAAACGACCATTTGCAGCAAGAGCGTCAAGAATTTCCGCATTTTTGTTTCTTCCATTTCTGCTTCTGGCATTCTCCATTGGCATTTCCATTTCTGGCAATTACTAGCATTTCCACTTCTGCAATTTCTGGCATTCCTGCAACATCTCCTCTTTCCATGGCCATGGAAATTTTGATTGGTCATCTTTTCATTTCGTTTATATCGATGTTTAGGATTTTCATTCGTTTATATTGATGTTTAGGGTTTTCTTTTCTCACTCACCCATCATATAAATAGGTTTTTTAAGTAAACTTGTTTTCGATTAAATGAAAATATGTAGGGTGAATAGTGTGATGAACCAAGGGAACAAGAAACAATTGTAAAATTTCAACATTGAGCTTAATGGTTAGGATACCAAATTGTTGACATCGAGAGCTTTCTTGGTGTCAATCAATATTCAGGTCATGAGAGCATGGTTCTATTTGGTAGCATCACGTCTCTTTAGTTGGTTTTACAAAGTTGTGAGTAGGTCCTCCCAGGTTTTCAATAGCATTTGGAGCTCCTAGTCAATCAAGGAAATGTCTATACAAGCTGACACATGTTGGATAAAGGACACACATTCTTCCTATTGTCAAATACATGACGCTATCAGAGGTGTCTTGATATACACCTGCACATTCTCCATCATAATATGCCTGAATTTCCCATTTCCTTGCATTGCGGTTCGATTTCAAACAAAAGTCTTCTATAATGAAATGTGTCAGCTCTGTCAGCAGTGTGTCGCGAGTATTGATAGTTTGAGTGCCTCCTAGGTTGGAAATTTTCACTTTTGTCATGTGGTTTATTGAGAATACTAAATGAAGCCATCACTCCCTTATTTTAGGAAAGATAAGTCAATGACGTTGAAGGTTGCATCATCCTTACATTTTGAGGTTGAAGGTTGCATCATCCTTGCAACTCAAAATGTTCGAGATCAAATGGTTCTCAAGGAACAATGGGAAACAAGGTCATCAGATAAATATAAGAATATAAATCATTTGAATATTTTTAATCAAACAAAAATGGATGAAATAAATAAATTAAAAGGCGCTTCATCCTTTAAAGTATGCAACGAAACTGTAAGTGAAGAATCCTTAACCAATCAGATTGAATTAAGTAAGTTCTTAGTAGTTAACACTACATATAAGAAGATCATAACAAATGTAACTAAATATACAACCATGTTTTAAAATCCATCGATCAACATTAAACAATATATATCTCATATAGTAATCAACGCCATACCCAAGCATTCAAAAATACCAGGGTTAAACATGTCGACACAAGTTCATCATGAAGATATCGAAGTGTAAACTCAGAAAAATACTTCATATAGTCATTATGGTTTTATCTGAGGACTTATATGCATGAACAAATTTAAATGGAAATGTGACCAACTATTTCAAGAATTATTAAACCTTGGTACCATTATTTGTGGCAAGAGTTCCCTTATCAATATCAATCATACCTATGTCGTTAAAGAAAACTTCGCAGTATCAATAGGCAAGGTATTTTGCTCAAAACTTGACAGTGTTAAGGAATTACATTCCAGATTTTATGGAAAATGTAGATCGCATACCAATATCCAAAGAAGAAAGAGTCAACATTTTGAAGACCATATCGGGTAATTGAACTCAAGTATTAATGATTAGATCAGTAGTCAAAGAATAATTCTATATTTGAAGGAATTTGATTCTAGCAATCCTATATCTCTTGAAACTAATTCAAGATTCAACTTGTGATACTTCTACTTTTTTAATTTCTATAAAGTTTTGCATTTTTATTGTAATGAGGGTTTAGTTAGAGGCATGAGAGAGAATTGAGGGGCAGGAAGAATTGTATGCATCAATGTAAACTTGTGGGCATATGTCTCTGTAATTTCCTTTAATTAAATATTTCTTAGGGCTTGATATGATTGTAAGTCTCTTTGTTCTTCATTGTCTATATTCTTACTTGAATGAATGTAAATTGTCTCTCTAATTTCATTTAATTAAATATTTCTTAGAGCTTGATATTAGATTGTAAGTGTCTTCGTTCTTAATTGTCTATCTTCTTCATGTTGGTTTCTTTTCTTTAATCTTTCATTATTCCCATTACTTCTATCTAATATTAATCTTGCTCGCCTTTGATTTATATAATGTCTATAAAGGGAATCCTTGCCAAATGATCTTTCCCCATTTCCTTTCTTGTTCAGCCTACTTGAACCACTACCTCAATTAAACAATCAAATCATCTTTTAATATGTGTTGATCAAGCTCTTGTAGCAGTCCTTGAGGAGAGTCCAGCGCAAATATCTTCCAACGTCGTTGCTGGGGAGAGAAGGAATGAAGACATACTTCCCTGGGATATACAACAAAGAATAGATCCATTCTTTCATGGTGAACAAGGAGTGGTTACATAGTTTGGACTGCGATTTTTCATTGGGTGACTTTGCAAAGGGAGAATCTACTCACAATATCGCTTTTTTTATTCCTCTAAATATGAATGGAAATTTTAGTTGTTGATCTAGTTTCTTTATCAAATAAGATGACAGAGTTTGTGCCAGACTCTGTTTTTCTTCAAGGTTTAAAGAAATTATCAAGTATTATATCTGAAGATGAATGGGATGAGATCTTTCCTTAAGTTATGTCCTCTTATTTGAATTCTTATAACATTTTTTATGGATAAGATATATTTAGTTGTTTATAACAAAAGCTTCTAGAGGAACTTGTAAAAGAATATGAAAGTTTGTTGGTTCAAAAAGGGTTCCAAATTTCTTCTTGGAATAGGAGCACTTTTAAATATTTTTATGATCATCGGCATGAAGAAATTCTCCATTATGGAAAAATTGTGGATACATTTTTCATTGATCCAAATGTTTCTAGCAGTTTTGGTTATGATGAAATTGATGTTCCAAACACTATTAAAGATCAACCAATCCATGATAATTATCTTGACAATGACAAGGAACAATTAATTATCCAAGTCACAGAAGGAGCGTTTGAGCATGTTTTCTTTCTCACCAAAATATGACCAACAGATTGTACGTATCATTGAGCCCTTAGTTTCTAGTCTTTAACAAGAAGTTGAAATGGGAAAACCATGGAGCAGTGGGATATGAAAATACACAAAATATATTATTTCTTTTTAACAACAGAAAGAGATAGTTGTCCATGATTTCTATGAACTTCCATTTATAATGATTTTCCATTGTATAGAATTTTATTTGTTCTGATTAATGCAATGGAGGAATTTTAGTGTATGAGACACTTGTTGGCATGGTTACATGACAATCTGATATTACTTAATTAAATACTTGAGATGGTTAGATTAGGTGTTGTATATAAAAAAGTTTTCCATGCAAGCATTTAGCTCCAATTTAAGTTTGTTGCAGTACCTTTTTCAGTGTCAGTATTTCCAGTTTTCAATAAGGAGAAAAAGTGATCTCCATGCATGAAGAGGGGTACAGATTGCAAGAATGAAATGGAAACAAAACATAGTGGAGAATGGTACTACTATTTTCAATTTTCAGTTACAGGAAAGCTTGGTTTGTATTATGTGGTTGGTTTCATCTTGAAGAGTGTTTTTCTTCATATGAGCAAAATGAGTTTCAGGGAGAGAGGTTGCACATATGGACAAGAAAGGAACTTGGTTCACAGGTTCTTGTAGCGCCGCAAGGAGGACTCCATCCCCAGTCATAGCTAGATGTTGGTACCAGAATCTGCCTCATCAAAATTTTATGTGTCGGTCAACAAAATCGATGGATTTTCAAAAAGGCTTTCACCATGGGAAATTCTAGTAGCAAAACGTTGAATGCTTGTAATGGACTTGCTACTTGAATATTGAAATCATACATTCTAATGTTGCACTGGCTTTGATTTTTGTCGAGGATTTGGTCATCTTCCCATCAAATCCAAAGTAATTTCGTTAATTTTGTTGACCTTTCATTAGGTTTGTGAAAATTCCGCTAAATTTTTCAAAGCCTCAAATCTTTGCTCAAAGTTTGGCAAATCCTGTCACTACCAAATCTTAGCCTGGTAAGTCTCTTTATGTCTTTATTTTTCAAAATTCAAAGTCTCACTTATATTTCCCCTCTCCATTTGAAGTTTCAAAATATGTCTTTTTAAGTTTTACCTAATCTCACTTAAATTAAAGAATAGATTATTTTATTTTAAATATGAAATCTTTTGAAAGATTATCATTATGATTTTATATTTAATATAAAAACGAGTGGTGATATTTTACCCAACCCAAACTCCAAAGTCTAAATTGAAGGTCTAATTGATATGTCACGATATTAGTACAAAATAAAGGCGTTTTTATTACTACTTTTTTAATTTTCATCTGCCATCATTTATTTTATTATTTTCTCTTTGAAATGTTTGGTGAAAACTAAATTGGGCCAGGTTTCATTTATGAGTCAAACAAAGGTATGTCAAACCAAAAATATATGGGTTGGACATCATCCTTCACTTTTTGGTTATTTCTCCACAAGTCGAATAAAAAATGCCACTATATATGTCCAAAGATTTATTTTAAATCAATAATCTTCTTCTTTAGTTTTGTCATTTTTGTAAAATTTCATTTGGACGTTGATCTCCAAACCCATACCTCCAAGTAAGAATCCGAGCTCAAGAGTCCTACCTCCATTTTTCAAAGCACTCACACTAAATGCCAAGGGGGAAGTCCAATGAATGTGGTAAGTTCAATGTCTTGGTTCACTGCACATATACGTATCTTTAAAACTCCATGCATGTGGGTTAATTCCGATGATGTAAACAAAATGCATCATGCATCCAAAGACCAAGGGTGACAAGTATGTTGGGTAAAAGTATTCTTGACGGAACTAAAGGAGATACCATCTGCCATTGAACTTAGTGCAACTATAACAATTCTCCCAAGTGTTATATAAGCACTAAACCAATAAAGTTTTATAGCTTAATTCTAGTGAAAGGAGACGCAAAAATCATTTGAGATGGATAAACGCTCACAATGCCCAAGGAAGAGCCTACTAAATTCTAATGTGCTACTTGTCGTATGTCATATAGAGCACCTACCAACTATGAAGGTGCACACTAAGATGTAATTCAAGTGTCAAAGGAAGATACTTAGACTTGTCAACTGTCAAGCCCAAGCGTCCAAGTGTAGATGTTAAAAGCATCCTTATACCTTATCGAGTGTCATGAATAAATCTTAGAAAGGAACTAATTTTGAGATGAAGTGATGAGTAGAAGCTACATTTGTTTATTATGAAGATATCTTGGATGCTAAATTAAAGAATTTAGAATGAAGGAATGATCATATTGGAATGACCTTAGAGAATAAGTGAGTTAGGGATCTAGCAAAATGATTATGAAGGAAAAAGATTAAGAACTTACTGGACTTGAATATTGGTGATCATTTGAAGGCCACCTTATGCACTAGTGTAAAAGTTCAAAAAACACCTCTAGAAGCCTTTTCTTGACCATCATGCTAGTGTTTACATAGTGGAAACCACAGAGGGGATGTTGACATATTGATCACCAGAACAGGAACTAGAGTAACAATTGTGGGTGTTAGTCGATATTTGAAAGATAAAATCCAGACAAGAATATTATTGGTGTGGAGCTAACCAATAATAACATAGTTTCGAATGGAAGGATAGACCCTCTCAACAATGCACACAATAGTCCGAATTGGTCACATTTTCAATTGGAGAGCCATTTTATCATCTAGTTTGGAGGAAACAATCATTACAATGCATAATCCAATTTAAGTACCTCCATCTTAATTGTATATATCCTCTCATCTGTTAGATACTATGTGTGCTGCAAATTCATTCCGAGATGTGAAGTGGTAGTGGAAGTCATCAAAACTAGTAGAACCAAGATTGCATCTATAATGTAGCAAATAATGGGAATGGAAACATATTTCCACTCTATGTTATTGACAAGGTAGTTTTATTGGAGATTGCATATCAAGCTTACGTAAATAGAGTGGGACCCATTCTGGAAAATTATAAGAAATCAATGTGGCCCCCTTTGCCTCTAATTGTTGGCAACTATGTGATAGATTTTTCTAGAGAGATGGAGAAGGAAGTTCCATCTCTCAAAAATATTCATTTTGGAAACAAATTATTTAAGAGAAAAGATCCTAAAGTAGTAGGATATATACATTTCCAATTATTAAAATTTATTGTCTTATACTCATGAAAGCAATGTAGAACAAGAGGTATATTGAAATCCCAACAAAACTGTAGAAGTGTCATGTAAGTTGAGCAAAGGAGAATATAGTACAACCACATCCTTCAAGTTAAAATGGAAAAAAGGAACCTATGATGAAGGTACAAGTGTATGATTCATTGAAAAGTGTTAAAGAACAAAGAAAAAAAGTGCAGGAAGAAAAGGAAAAGTCAAATAAGGTGCAAGAAGAAGCAACCAAAAATATTGAAGAAGAGATCAAAAAGAAAAATAAGTGAAGAAGAACAAATTAATGTTAAGGGTTTAGTAAATGTTCTTAAGATCCCAATGCAAACATCAACCAAGGTTGTTTCATCATCTCGTGTACCTCCTTTTCCTATTCAATTCATCGATGGGAACTTGCCACTAAGGGGATTTGTTTTGTAAAAATCGCCCCAAGCAATGAGAAAGAAATTGAATCAATGTATTGATTTGTGTTCAACAACAATATAAAGCAAATAGTGAAGAGAATATGAAAGAAGATTAATATCTTAAATAATCTCAGTCAAACTCGGGTGAAGGTGACCACTAAGGTGAGCTTAATATCTCGTGTTCCAAAAGATGAAATGATGAATTGTTTAAATTATGAATTAAACTTTAGTTGATTTATATGTAATTATTTTGTTATTAGTTTACATTTTGTGGGTTTGTCATAATTTTAGATCTTTAATTGTCATTGAAAAATATTTGAACGAATGGGTACTTGAATTGATTTCAAGCTGCTAAGAATATGGATTTTCAAAATTAATTTACGACTTTTTGAAATTACCTTTAGTTAAGTAAAAATAAACAAAACACTTGTTTGAAACATACAATTCTATATCGTGTTTACAAATGAACATAGCATTGGTTAATCAAAGAATTGGAAACATATTGTCCTATGATATGCCATGTATTTACGAATGAATAGAATATTGGTTGAATCAAAGTTGATTTTAAATATATAATTCCATACCAAGAAGAAATCCTATTTCATATACCAAAATTTCATACCAATTGTCATTGGTTAAGTAATGGATATGCTCCCATAGTACAAGCATTGTGAAAAATCATTCTAAATAAAATGTTGGCCATCCATCAATCTCATAGGTAATAATATCAATGGAAATTGGTTAAGCAGTGGATAAGTTTAATTGACTAGGACTTATATATATCCATGTTATAAACAAACAAATTCAAACATTAGAGGAAATTTCAACTCAAAATGGGCCTTTTAAATTTTATTCAAATTCCATGTCATCATGTGTTAGCCAATGAAATTGATTTAAATTTGAAATACCATATAGGTCTTAAACACTTTTTTAATATAAATTTGGGGATAGGTATCATAAAAAAAACTACTTTTTTTGTTTGTATTTTTGACATATCTCCCTGTGTTTTTACTCAAATTTTGAACGAAAGACCTTGTTGGATGCGGAATTAAATTTTGCATCCAATGAGTACCCACTGAGCATACTTTTGATGGACCCCGCTACCCCAAAAACAAGAAATACCTGAAAAAATAGAATGATGATGTCATCATTCCATTTTTTCAGGTATTTCTTGTTTTTGGGGTAGCGGGGTCTATCCAAAAGTATGCCGAGTGGGTACTCGTTGGATGCGGAATTTAATTCCGCATCCAATGAGCTCTCCCGATCAAAATTTTAGTAAAAACATAGGGAGATATGTCAAAAATACAAACAAAAAAGTAGTTTTTTTCTTTTCTTCCTCCAAAATTAATAAATATTATTTTATTATTTTAACTATTATTTTATTAATTCATTTTAGGAGGCCCATTTTGAGTTGAAATTTCCTCTAATGCAACAACTTCCTAATATGACACTAGTATAGTTTGACCAAATCAAAACAACCTCCTATTTTTTATGGAAATAGTTTGACCCAATCAAACATATATGGTATTACAACATACAAGTTTTGTCTCTTGTAACATGATTTGAATCATTTCTTAACGGAAACACTTAAATTGTGGTTGAATAT
>LPNX010526709.1:27163-58157 GCA_001517045.1 Pseudotsuga menziesii | reverse complement strand
TAAGATCTCCATTCCATATTACAATTACTTAAATATTTTGAGATAAGACTATGGTGTTGTGATTCTAGAAAGTCTTAAAATGTAACATATTTAGGTCATTTTTTAACAAAATCAGGTATTTTAATTAATGAATATTTAATTCGTAAAATGGTTTATTTTAGAGTAAACATTGTATGATAATTTTTTATTTAAGATTTAGAGAACATTATGAGAGTGTCTCATACTTTCAATTTTCATATTAATATTTTCCACGGTAGTAAAGCATCTGTTTGTATGATATTAATTTTGGCCAATATAAAATAACTTTCTTTGTAATCATGTTAATTGCATCTTAGCTTATGTGATTAAAATGAGAAGTTGTTTATCCACCTCACTGAAGTTTATCATGTTAATTGCATATTGCATATTAGCCTCCACGACCACAATTGCCTAGTGGATGCCAAGATCGAGCATAATGCTTGATTCTATTAGTTTATTGGTTTGTCAATATTCAGGTCCCCACATGTCCATTGGACCATTAAGGGAGGAGATAACAAGTGGAGTCCCCACTTTCCGTGAATCTAGTTAGTGCGGTTGTGTTTCATTGACAACTTCAAGTTGTGACTCCTGAGTCTACATAACACAGGTTCTGTTGTTGATTATGGGATTCATGTTATTTGACTAATGTTGTTGTTCCTCTATTTATACAATATTTTATAAATCAGTGAAAGATTCGTCAATTTTTACAATTTTTTATAATGAAGTTAAATATTCGCCAAGATTTTACAATATCTTATAACTTAGTGAAAGATTCGTGAATATTTTACAACATTATATAATAAAATGAAAGATTCACCAATTTTTTTATATATACATATTATATTGTTCATAAAATCACCTTCAAATTTTCCTATATATCGAAGAGATTCACCCATTTTTTATACATATAAATCTAGGGGGGTTCTTAAAATCAACCCTGAAAGCAACAATGGGTGAAAAGGTCATCAGATAAAGATAAGAAAATAAATAATTTGAAGATTTTTAATCAAACACCAATCGATGAAATAAATACATTACAAGGTGTTTCATCCTTTAAAGTATTCGACGAAACTGCAAGTGAATAATCCTTAACCAATTAGATTTAATTAAGTAAGTTGTCAGTAGTTTCCACTACGTATAAGAAGATCATAGAAGATGTAACTGAATATCCAACCATGTTTTAAAATCCATCGATCAACACTAAAGAATATGTATCTCATATATTAATCAGTGCCATACCCAAGCATGCAAAAATACCAGGGTTCAACATGTCGATACAAGTTCATCATGAAGATATCAGATTGTAAACTCAGAAAAATACTTCATATAGTCATTATGGTTTTATCTACGAAATTATATGCATGAAGAAATTTGAATGGAAATATGACCAACTATTTCAAGAATTGTTAAACCATGGTACCATTATTCATGGCAAGAGTTCCCTTGTCAACATCAATCACACCTATGCCCTTAAAGAAAACTTCATCAAGCACAACACCTCTATTGAAGTTGTGACTAATCAAGCATTTAAGAATTTTAAGTTCAACACTCTTCCTACAAGATTCGTGGTCGAATATTTTCAAGGCCATGTGACTTTTAATAAACCTAAATGGTTATTACAGTTGTTAATAATATCAATTATTATCTAGTCACCAATAGGTTAATTAACTATTAATTATTAGTTATGATATGGTATGTCTATTTATTAAATACACGTGTCTACTACTCTATCCTCCATTATTAACATGTCTGACTATATTTACAAAGACATCATTCAAATTATCAAATATATATATCTATAAATAATATATATCCAACATGTAAGGTTTTAACCTTACATACAATGAATTAATGGTCATATTGGAATGACCTCAGAGAAGAAGCGAGTTGGAGATCCTACAACTTGATTATGGAGGAAAACAACTGAGAAGTTACTGGACTTGGATATTGGCGATCATTTGAAGGTCACCCTGTGCACTAGTGTAAAAGTTTAAAATTTTTATCTAGAAATATTTTCTTGACCATCATGCTAGTTTTACATAGTGGAAACCACAAAGGGGATGTTGACATATTGATTATTGGAATAGGAACTGGAGTGACAATTATGGGTGTTAGTTGATATTTGAAAGGACAAATCCAGACAAGAATATTATTGGCTTGGATCTAACCAAGAATAACATAGTGTCTAGTGGAACGCTAGGCCCTCTCAAAATCCAAGACATTAGTTCAGGTTTTGTTCCATATAATTTGGATGAAGACATACTTGATGAAGTCATAAGGATTTCTAATGACGAAGTTGTTGAGATCGTATAGAAACTGCCATTCTAAAAAGGATTGATGGTTGAAATTTCAATAGGATATTCAAAAGGTATGCAAGAACACATTCTATTTTGACTTCAAACTAACTTATATTAAATGTTGTAAAGAGGGTTTGAAGAATGGCCAAAAGCACAGAATTTAAAAGCCTCTTCATTTAAAAAGTCATCGTATGAAGACAAGCTTGGAGACAATCTATCATGTTTCCTACAACAAAGAGAAGAAAAAATGAACTGACCATCCTCTTGTTTTTTCCAGAAATCAAATTCAATGTCGAGTTCAGATGTGATGGTTCTTTATATGCTTATGTGGAGTTCTATAGTTCCAGTTGCTTCACAAATATCTTAGTCAATGCATAGGTAGAAAATGATAACAAAAAATAAGACCAATCAGCAACAAGGATAAGTTAAAATCCCTTATTTTTAGATCCAAACTGAGGATAAATGAGTATGAGATTTCAAGGAAAAGTGATCCTCCTTTCTAGTCAGAGGATTAGTAGGAAAAGTATTTTTCTCAAAACTTGGCAGTGTTAAGGAGTTTCATTCCAGATTTTATGGAAACTGTAGATCGCATACCAATATACATAGCAGGAAGAGTCAACATTTTGAAGACCAGATGGGGTAATTAAACTCAACGTTTGATGATTAGATAAATAGTCAAAGAATAATTCTAGATTTGAAGGCATTTTATTCTAGCAATTCTAGATCTCTAGAAACTAATTCAAGATTCAAATTTTGATTTTTCTGCTTTATTAATTTCTATAAAGTTTGGCATTTTTATTGAAATGAGGGTTTAGTTAGAGGCCTCAGAGAGAGTTAAGGGGCAGAAATACTTGTATGCATCGGTGTAAACTTGTGGGCATATGTCTATGTAATTCCCTTTAATTAAATATTTCTTAGAGCTTGATATTAGATTGTAAGTATCTTCTATCGTCATTATATATCTTCTTCCTGGAATGAATGTAAATTTCCAAGTTTCAATAATTTATCACAGGTTATAGATTCTTGAGAAACAAATTATTTGTTGCAATTTCCCATTTTCTATGTTTCTTTCAAGTATTCATCCATTAATTTGTAGAAGGTACTTTAGTTTATTTAATTTTCCATCCCATGAATATTTACACATGATCTGTTAGATATGTATGTATGTTCATGTTGGTTTCCTTTTCTTTAATCTTTCATTATTCCCATTACTTCTATCTAATATTAACCTTGATCGCCTTTCATTTATATAATGTCTACAAAGGGAATCCATGCCCAATGACCTTTCCCAATTTCCTTTATTGTTCTCCCTACTTGATCCACTACCTCAAGTAAACAATCAAATCCTATTTTAAGATGTGTTGACCAATCTCTTGTAGCAGTCCTTGAGCAAACTCCAGTGCAAACATCTTCTGGCACCATTGCCATGGAGAGAAGGAACAAAGGCATACTTCCCTGGGCTACACAACAACGAATAGATCCATTATTTGATGGAGAACAAGGAGTGGTTACATAGTTTGGATTTCAATTTTACATTGGGTGACTCCACGAAGGAAGAATCTACTTAGAATCTCGTTTTTTTTATTCCTCAAAACATGAATGGCAAGTTTAGTTGTTGATCTAGTTTCTTCATGAAATAAGATGACGGATTTTATGGCAGACTTTGTTTTTCTTCAAGGTTTAAAGAAATTAATAGGTATGATATCTGAAGATGAATGTAATGAGGTCTTTCCTTCAGCTATGTCTTCTTATTTGAATTCTTATAACATTTCTGATGGACAAGATATATTTAATTGTTTATAACAGAAGCTTCTAAAGGAACTTGTAAAATAATATGAAAGTTTGTTGGTTAAAAAAAGGTTCAATATTTCTTCTTGGCATAGTAGCACTTTTAAAGATTTTTATGATGATCAACATGAATAAATTCTCCATTATGGAAAAATTGTGGATGCATTTTTCATTGATCCAAATGTTTCTAGCAGTTTTGGTTATGATGCAATTGATGTTCCAAAAACTATTAAAGATCAATCTATCCAAGATAATTATCTTCACAATGACAAGGAAAGGTTCATGGCAGCATGAATGGATCTCCTTAGTAGTAATCCAACATATGATATTTTTGAATCCGAGTCATAGGAGGAGCCTTTGAGCATGTTTTCTTTCTCACCAAACTATGACCAACGGATTGTACATATCATTGAGCCCTTAGTTTCCAGTCTTGAACGAGAAGTTGAAATGAGCAACCATGTAGGAGTGGGAGATGAAAATACACAAAATAAATTATTTCTTTTGAACAAGAAAAATATATAGATTTCCATGATTTATATGAACTTCCATTTATAATGATTTTCCATTGTCTATAATTTTATTTTTTCCGATTAATGGCATGGAAGAAATTTAGTGTATGATACAATTGTTGGCATGCTTACAATGGCAATTTGATATTACTTGATTAAATACTTGAGCTGGTTAGATTAGGTGTTGTATATAAATAACCTTTCCATGCAAGCATTTAGCTCCAATTTAAGTTTGTTGCAATATGTTTTTCAGTGTGTCAGTATTTCCAGTTTTCAATAAGCAATAGAAGTGATCTCCATGCATGAAAAGGGGTACAGTTTGCAAGAATGAAAGGGAAACAAAACATATTGGAGAATGAGACTGTTATTTTTCAGTGTTCAATTACAGGAAAGATTGGTTTGTATTATGTGGTTGGTTTCATAATGAAGAGTGTTTTTCTTCATATGAGCAAAATGAGTTGCAGGGAGAGAGGTTGCCCAGATGGACAAGAAAGGAACTTGGTTTGTGGGTTCTTATACTCTTGTAGGGAGGACTCCATCCCCAGCCGTAGCTAGATGTCCGTACCAAATTATTCCTTATCAAAATTTTCAGCGTAAACCAACAAAATCGATGGATTTTCCAAAAGTGTTCACCATGGGAAATTATGGAAGCAAAAAGTTGTATACTTGTAATGGACCTGCTACTTGAATATTGACATCCTACATTCTAATGTTGCATTGGCCTCGATGTATGTGTAGGATTTGGTCATCTTCCCATCAAATCCAAAGTAATTCCATCAATTTTGTTGACCTTTCATCAGGTTTGTGTCAATTTCGCTAAAAAATTTGAAAGCGTCAAATCTTTGCTCAAAGTTTTCCAAATCTTATCACTACAAAATCTTATCCTAGTAAGTCTCATTATGTATTTATTTTTCAAAATCCAAAGTCTCACTTATTTTTCCCCTCTCCATTTGAAGTTTCAAAAGTTTCCTTTTTGAGTTTTACCTAATCTCACTTAAATTAAAGAATAGATTATTTTATTTTAAATATAAATTCTTTTTAAAGATTATTATTATGATTTTATATTTAATATAAAAACAAGTGACTGACAATATTTTACCCAACCCAAACTCAAAAGTCTAAATTGAAGGTCTAATTCATATGTCACGATATTAGTACAAAATAAAAGGGTTTTTGTTACTACTTTTTAATTTGCAGCGGTCATCATTTATTTTATTATTTTCTCTTTGAAATGTTTGGTAAAAATTAAATTGGGTAAGGTTTCGTTTATGAGTCAAACAAAGGTATGTCAAACCAAAAAATATATGGTTTGGACATCATCCTTCATCATTTGGTTATTTCTCCACAAGTCGAATAAAAAATGCCACTCTATATGTCGAACCCAAGCTTTATTTTAAATCCATAATCTTCATCTTTAGTTTTTTCATTTTTGTAAACTTCATTTGGGCGTTGATCTCCAAGCCCATACCTCCAAGCCATAATTCGATCTCAAGAGTCCTACCTCCATTTTTCAAGGCACTCACACTAAATGCCAAGGGGAAAGTCCAATGAATGTGGTATGCTCGACGTGTTGGTTCAATGCACATATACCTATGTTTAAAACTCCAAGCATGTGGGATAATTCCCATGATGTAAACAAAATGCATCATGCATTCAAAGACCAATGGTGACAAGTATGCTAGGTAAACGTATTCTTGATGGCACTAAAACAGATCCCATGGGAAATGGAACTTAGCGCAACTATAATAGTTCTCCCAAGTGTTATATAAGCATTAAACCAACAAAGTTTAATAGCTTAATTCTAGTCAAAGGAGATGAGAAAAGCATTTGAGATGGATAAACGCTCACAACGCCCAAGGAACATCCTACTAAAGTCTTATGTGCTACTTGTCATCTGTCATATAGAGCAGCGACCAACTGTGAAGGTGCAAACTAAGATGTAAGTCAAGTGTCAAAGAAATATACTTAGACTTGTCAATTGTCAAGCCGAAGCGTCCACGTGAAGATGTTAAAATCATCCTTACACCTTATCGAATGTCATGAATAAATCTTACAGACGAGCTAATTTTGAGATGAAGTGATGTGTAGCAGCTGCATTTGTTAATTGTGAAGATCGCTTAGATGTGAAATTGGAGAATTTACAATGAAGGAATGGTCATATTGGAATGACCTTAGAGAAGAAGCGAGTTGGAGATCCTTCAAATTGATTATGAAGGAAAATGATTGAGAACTTATTGGACTTGAATATTGGTGATTATTTAAAGGTCACCTTGTGCACTAGTGTAAAAGTTCAAAAAAAAAATCTAGAAACCATTTCTTGACCATCATGCTAGTGTTCACAGAGTGGAAACCACAGAGGGGATTTTGAGATATTAATCACTGGACCATGAACTAGAGTAACAATTATGGGTGTTAGTTGATATTTGAAAGGAAAATCCAGACAAGAAGATTAGTGGACACCATTTATATAGAGAGATTCCAAAATGCTTCCTTTTGCACTTGGAAAAAACACAATTTGACTAACAAAATGTATAATCTAAATTTCAATAAATTAAAACAAAATATACAATCTATATTTCAATAAATAGAGATTCCAAAATGTTTCCATTAGCACCACCTGGAAAAAGCACTTCCATTATGATGTATTTTGACAAATATACAATATATATTTTTATAAGTTTGTTTCCATTTTTATTTCCTAGTAGTTGCTTTATGTTGTTTCTTTTTTAAGTATTTGTACACTTTAAATTGAATTACTTTATGTAAAGAGATTTTACAATGTTTCTTTTAACACTCGGAAAAAACCTGTATTTTAACAAAATGTATAATCTAAATTTAGATAAATTAAAAGAAAATATATAATCTATATTTCAATAAATAAATAGAGATTCCAAAATGTTTCCATTGACACCACTTGGAAAAAGCACAATTTAACACAATGTTTCCATTAACGCTACTTAGAAAAAACACATTTTGACAAAAAAAATAGTATAAATTTGTTTCTATTTGCCAAAAAAAAATTAGTCTAAATTTGTTTCTATTTGACAATATCTATATATATATATATATTATATATATATTTGTTTCTATTTTTATTTATGATGGTTTCCTTTCTCTTTCTCTTTCTCTTTAAACTTTGATGATGTCCCAGGAAGCTCGATAAAATTTTATCGTAAACCCATGAGGACCTTGGGATTTGTCTAGATGAAGGGTCTAGATTGCTTCTATAATCTCATTTTCTGATATTTGCTTTTCCATCTCCTTGTTCTCTTTTTCAGTGATGCTGGGGTGGATTTCCGAGAGCAGATCCATTTGGGAGAGAGCATCCACCTCACCAATGTCAGAGTATAGTTGATTGAAGTGTTGAAAGGCCATCTTCTTGATATTGTCTTGTTTTGTTTATTTACTATATTGGTAATATAGTTATATATTTTATTAATAATGTTTAAGAATATACATTTTAGAGATATACCTTTTTTTTTAAATGTATAAATTTTATTTGTATTTAATAATTTTAAGTTTTAATATCCAACATGTAAGGTTTTAACCTTACAAGTGATATCAGAGCTTTAGGCTCTCACTCACACTAACACTTTCACTCATTTCTCTCGGCCTCTTATTCCCTTACACACTCTCCACTCATTGCATCCCATTTCCTACCCCCTCATTCTTATCAAACGCTCCACCTCTTGATTCTCTCAGTGCACCTCAAGTCCACCTCGTGCACACTATTTTCCCTTCCACACTACTCCCGCACCCTCACCAAGGCTGCCTTCCTCCCTCTTGCATTCCCAAGTTCATTTCACCTTCCAACACTCCATTCCATCTCTCTTCAATTAATTCACACTGCATGTACACCCACAATCTATGCACCATTACACTATGCATTCATCCATCCACATGTTGCTCGCTCCACTCTGCTTTCCATCCACTACACCGCTCTGCTCAAGCCTTCCCATATTCTCTCTCACTACTCCGCTCCTAGTTCTCGTCCCTTCCCATTCTTCTTTTCCTCCACCTCTCCAACTTGCGCATTCCCACGGCTCATCCCCTTGAATCTTCCCACCTCTCCTTCCATCCATCCTTCCGCCCAACCTACGCCTGCTCCATCCCCCATTGTTACACTCACTCCTTCCACCCACATCACTCCTCTCCTCCTAAACTCCTACATGGTCTTTCCTCCACCATCCAATGCACATTTTCCTTACATAGTCTCCTGCTCCCGCCACTCCCCATTGCTGCACTCTCCCAACGTGCTTCCCTCGCTCTCTCTAGGCCTCTCTCTGCACACATCCCTTCACCATCACCCACCGCGTGCTTCTTTCTTTTGACATGTTGGACTCAATGTTGTTTGCTTAAACATTTACATAACCTTCCCATTCAACCCTCAAGAAAAAGTTCCATCATTTTTTCAAATAAAATATAATAATAATATTATTATTTACTACTAATAATTAATATTATAATTATTTTAATATATATAAACTTTAAAAAAACTATACACTAAACTATTTATATAGTTTATACAAACACTAATAATAACTAATTACCCCGATATGTGTTTTTTCTATGGAGTTGCGTTTTGAAAATCCTTGTACATGTTTCGTCGTCCCTTCCACCAATCCAATTTTCATGCATGTCTTCATAATTTGCTAATGTGTGTCCTTGTGATTTGATGGCAATCTGCTGGTATAGTGTTACTCTTGCCCATACATTATGCCACCTCTTTGCACTCAACAAAGAAGGAACCACATGGAAATGATGGGCAGGTTGTCTCTCTGTCACACTCCCCAAAATCCATTACTGTCTTGTTGTTGCGCAATTGATTTAATTCATAAACATGTCTTTCAACTGACACAGGGATATTGGTCAATTTAATGAAGGGTGTGGGATCCAAGATCCATAAAATCAGTTTCTTTGGCTGTGGAAACTTATTGAATATTGTGCTTGTAGTAAAGAAATTAAGTCTCAGAATGAACCATTTCCTGGAGAATGGATCAGTTTTGAATATTTTAATGTAGCCACATATGCATCAAGCATGGAAGGTAAGCATTTTGATTATGTTTTGTGGATATTTTGTTTTTTGTGGTTCAAAATATGTGATGGGACCGGGACTGGGAGTTGAATTATCACGGAGAATGACTATTGATTACGAGTTGACATCACCTGTCAATTTCCCTTTTGCATATTTCTTTCTTTTATTTTTATTATCATCAATATTATATTAGCTATGTTGGAATAACTAAATGATAGATCAATACACGATCAACCAAAATTTTCCATAATAATGCGTGTTGTGTCGAAAATGGAGATCATAGGGTACAATATGTGGAGATACTATTGAAAACAATTCCCTTCTTTGAAACTATTACTTTGTTATTTTCTCATAAATATGCTCTTCAAGAAGTAACTTCGAGTGTGTTAGAATCAAAATGGATAATAAATGTGTCATTCTAGGGACCCGAATCCATCAGAATCCTTTGCGGACATCATCATCTTGTTTAGTTTATTATTGAGCGATATGTTGTTCTTTTTTTATATTTTCAGCCACACACTTAACATGATTTCCAAACATAATTGCTATCAGCTAAAAAAATAAAAAATAAAAATCATATATGCCTCACAAGTCTTCCTTGTATTGTTGAATAGCGTTGATGCACTGGGATCATTATCTAAAGTCAAAATCATACTCTATCATCAATATTTTTTATTAAAATATTATGATCCAGTGATCTATTAAAATCTCATGCTCGAAAGTCTTTGAGAGTAATCAAATTCTCTAATTTGTGAAAATCACATGCTAATAAGTCTTTCTAGGTAATCAATTTATCTAATTTGTGTTGAGAAGCTTATTTATTATTTTACTAAGCAATGCCATGAATATACTTTTGTGGGAAATTATTGAACTTTCCACTCTTTGATTTGGAATATTTTGGAATTGGTTATCAAATATTTATAATATAATAACATAACTTCTTCTTGTTATTTTTTTAAAAATATGTGCAAAATATTTGTACATGGATAACTTTTACTTGATGTTGCTCTATCAATGATTTGATATGTAGTGTCGTGATATGTGAGGTTTCCTCTGGCTCATTCATAGGTGCTTCAATTGACTCTCTTTGTGTTTGTTTCACACGTAAAAGGTTGGGCAACGTATAACATAGCATGAAGTGTATCTCTGCTCTAGGTTGCTGCATTGATGTTATTATGAAAACATGAACTCTTAAATTGCAACACAATAAGTTGAGCTTTTTGTTTCACTTGAAAAAACCTGTTTGACAAGTGAAAGCATTGATTATATGTTCAATCAATGCACAGACTCTCAAGGTGAAGACTTTTTGTGGGCTCACAGTAAAGGTTTCCTCGCCTTTCAATCAATTTTGATCACTCTTAACCTTTCATCTATTATTCCTAATAAAAAACATTAAGACTTGCTCTTAATTTGGATATGTACAATAAATATATCAACAATCTTTGTGGGTGCAACGACATCTACAAGAACGTGGAGCACCAAAACAATGCAAGCTTCAGCTTCAGCTTCAATTTGAAAAGATAAGGCAAGAAGTGGAATTTTCGACTTTCGGGATCCACCTACAGAAGGCGGAAGGCGGGAGGAGGAAATCCGGAAAAAAGTTAAGGTAAGGATTTAGTCCTCCGATTCCCGAGTTTTGCACTTGAGGGCAGAAAGGCGGAATGCGGAAGACAGAAACGAGGATAGGCGTTCTGTCATTTGATAGTTTTATGACTTTCTAGTTCCAAAGTATGGAAGGTGGAAGATAATATTATGGTGTTGTGATTCTAGAAAGTCTTAAAATGTAACATATTTAGGTCAATTCTTAAGAAAATCACGTATTTTAATTAATGAATATTTAATTAGTAAAATGGTTTATGTTAGAGTAAGCATTGTATGATCATTTTTTATTTTATTTTTTAATTAATATTTAGAGAACATGATGAGAGTCTGTGATACTTTCAATTTTCATATTAATATTTTCCATGTTAGTAAAACATCTATTTGTATGATATTAATTTTGGACAATATAAAATAACTTCCTTTATAATTATGTTAATTGCATCTTAGCTTATTTGATTAAAATGAGAAGTTGTTTATCCACCTCACTCAAGTTCAAATCTTGTTTGTGAAATGTTTTCCCTTTTTTGTGCCTTAATTGATGTTGACAAGGTACCAATAATATCGCTCTTGTAAGTGTTTAAGGGTGAGATAAGATCTTTCGAACCATTACCCAAATTATATCATCTCAACCGATTGTAGACAATATTTCATCCATTTTTCTTACTACTTTTCATTCAAAAAAATGTTACTTCATTATTTCTACCAACCATACCAAAATAGTACCCCAGATTGGGTGGTCTTTAGAGAGAAGGAAAATATGACGACGTGTGGCAAGTCCTAAGGAGAGGACTAGACTAATGACACATGTCCATCCTCTTGCTAAAAGGATTGCCACCTTGCCCCTATTAATCAATTTATAAACCTCCTCATTCACTCTCATCTCCAATGAAACATGATATCTATTAGTTCTATAGTCAACCTTTTGATGGAATTATGGAAATATCTTGACACTCTGGCGTAAAGTAAGCTTGTAATTATGCTTTTTATAGGATTGAACCCATTAAACGGATCGATAACATTCTAGGTACCAACACAGAGGAAACTAGGGCAATGAGTTTTTTTGAAATCAGTCTTTTGAGAACCTAATTTCGGCACCATGAGTGTAGATAGGTACGAGATATAGGGTTTTTGTGTTGATTTGTGTAGCATCAAATAGGTACTTCCACATTAACAGTCTATGATAGGTGGAAGGTGTCATTTACTGACTCTCAGACATAGGAGATCCAATTTATTAAAGTGAAGTATTAATGTGAATGTATTTTTGTAATTACTTTATGTAAATGGTCTAGAGTGCCCATGGTATTCGGTATCCCATGGAATTGGCCTGAGGTATTTGCATAGTGTAATGTTATTAAAGGAAATCTTGGTGAAAAGAGTTTACATGCAAAGTGAGTGAGGTCTCATTGAGCGGTTAAAGAAGAACTTTCAACAAGGTGTGCACATGCAAGGGTAGGGTTAGAGGAAACTAGCATGGGGCAACTAAGGTTAGCAACTAGAAAGATTGAATGGATGATCTTGTGGTTTGAAAGCTATCATTTTGTCATTATAAGTTTTGCTCAATGGGCCATTATCCCAAGAAGAGAGCCTAGGATTTTATAGTTAATAAAATCAAATTTTTGTTGCTATTTTTTCCAATTGGGGTTTTCTCGGGTAAATATATGTCAAAATATTAATCACATTTGGGGTTTTCCAGTTGGCTTTTTTTTTGTAGAGTCGAAAGCACACAGGAGATGTTGACATATTAATCACAAGAACAGGAACTAGAGTAACAATTATGGGTGTTAGTTGATATTTGAAAGGAAAAATCCAGACAAGAAGATTAGTGGACACCATTTATATAGAGAGATTCCACAATGATTCCTTTTGCCCTTGGGAAAAACACAATTTGACTAACAAAAAGTATAATCTATATTTCAATAAATAGAGATTCCAAAATATTTCCATTAGCACAACCTGGAAAAAGCACTTCCATTATGATGTATTTTGACAAGTATATAATATATGTTTTTATAAGTTTGTTTCCATTTTTATTGCCCAGTTGCTTTATGTTGTTTCCTTTTTCAGTTTTTGTGTACTTTAAATTGAAAGAGATTCTACAGTGTTTCTTTTTACACTTAGAAAAAAGTTGTGTTTTAACAAAATGTATAATCTAATTTAGATAAATTAAAACAAAATATATAATCTATATTTCAATAAATAAATAGAGATTCCAAAATGTTTCCATTGAAACCACTTGGAAAAAGCACAATTTAACACAATGTTTCCATTAACACTACTTAGAAAAAGCATATTTTGACAAAAAAAAAGAGAGTATAAATTTGTTTCTATTTTTCTTTATCATGATTTCCTTTCTCTTTCTCTTTAAGCTTTCTCTATAAGCTTTTTTTTCTTTCTCTTTAAGCTTTTTCTTGGCATGCTTTTCACAATTTCTCCATTGCCAACATGCTTCTCCATTGTATTGTAGCTTAACTTCTCAATACAATTACATGCTTCTCAATTGTAAAAAAATAACCTTAAGACTCCAACCCATGAACTCAGTAGAACAAAGAAAATGTACAATTGCTTCTCATGCTTCTCAATACAATTGCATAATGGCATGCTTATGCTTCTCAATTGTATTGTAGCGTAACTTTGTAATTTCTCCATTGCATGATTTAAACTTTTTCTGTAAGCTTTTCTTGCTTTAAGCTTCGTAATTTCTCCATTGCATGCTTTAAGCTTTTGCAGCATGCTTTTCACAATTTCTTTTAAAACGACCATTCGCAGCATGCTTCTCCAGTTTATTGTATCTACTACATGCAAGAGCGTCAAGCATTTCTGTTTCTGGCAATTACTGGCATTCTGCATTGGCATTTCCGTTTCTGGCATTTCCGTTTTGATTGGCATTCTCCATTGGCATTTCCGTTTCTGGCCATTACTGGCATTCTCCATTGGCATTTCCGTTTCTGGCAATTATTGGCATTCTCCATTGGCATTTCCGTTTTGATTGGCCGTCTTCCTACGGTAGGAAAACATCAATTAATATAATAATTAGAATGAAACGTGGATTCTTTTTTGATAGATTTTGACGATCTAAATTTTTGAAATGTGCAGGTGGGTCTAGTCTCACTAAGACTAACAGTCACTATTACAGAGTGATAAAAATGTACATTCTCTTTGGGTTTCAAATGTAGGTTCATTTTTTTTTAATGCATCATAGTTTACAACACCTCTTCTTGCTTTCTTGGCGTTTTGTTCCAACTTTTTCTGATTCTTTGTTAATCCCCAATTTACACTTTAACCAGCCCTAAGGACTCAAGAATTTAGGGGAAATATGGACTTAATATTGTAAGTGGGAAGCAGGGGCAGAGTACCATATTTCCTTGCATCTTTGTGAGGGTCGATGGTTATCAAAATGAGAGTACTCTTGGGATTGATCTCTGAGTTAATAATTTAAACTTGACATGGAAAACAGTCTAATCCTTCTAAAACATAAACCATATGAAAAGGTAAGCCTCTGCAACCATAATACATATAAGTGTAATCTCATCCATGGCTTCTTCCATGCAGTGATGTGCACTCTTCATAACCTCCAAAGATATGCACTGGCCTTTGGTTTTCTGTCATCTCTCTAGATGACAATGAAAATTAACGAGCAAGATTTAGAGTTGATGTCTTCTAGTACCTTTTGCTGTTGGTTGAATTTCTCTGTAGATGACAACTAAAATTAACAAACCTGATTTCCAGGTTTTAATAATGACAGCTATGCCATATGCAGGTTTTAGCCAATTTTGGTCAAATCATGTAAACTTGCTTTTGGGAGCTGTTGCAAGATATTTTGCTAATGGTGCAGGAATGTTTAATGCCTTGTGATTCCTGGAAGTGCAAGTGTATGGTGTGATGGCTGAAAGTGCAGGCGTATGCTTGGAAATGAGTGTTGGAATTCCGAGATATTTTGTCAAATATTGAATATTCATCTATGCTGTGAGGTTGCTATTACTTAAGTTGATGATATTACCTAAGTTGATGAGTATTATGAGACATGATATGATTCAGTTATTATTACTACTTTCTTTTGGGTGAATCATAGAGACCACCAGAACATTACATTATACGACATGCAAAAATAATAGCTTGTTCCTTTTTCCAGTGCTTGCATATATACATATATTACATATAACTATTACAAGATTTCAAAACATTTTTCTCCTGCTCCTCTATCTAATCTGAGTCCTGAGTATGTGTACTCAGTAGATTCTATATGACATAGAGGAGAAGGTTGTATTGCAGTGCTTGGCTAGACGTTTCAGAAATATAGTCTATCTACCTACCTCTACCTACATACCGACCACGGCCACAGCCACACCACTATCCATTATGGCCACTACCACAGCCATTTATCTACCTACCTATAATATCTGAGCACGACCATGGCCAGAGTCACACCACTATCCATTATGGCCACTGCCACACCCATCTATCAACCTACCTATAATATCTGAGAGTGTGTTTCTTGTTGTAGGAATGTTTTTTTTTAACATTTCAGAGTTTTAAATGTTTGGAAGGTATATGACTCTATGAGGTGTTGTCTGATGGACCATAGTAAAAACTCTCACATAAAGGAATATCCAAGCCATGCCATGAGTCAGAGTCAGAAATTGGAGTAGTCTATAAAATTTTTATATATTTATTATTATCGTATACTATCAATGGCTATCCAATATCAATGGTTATCCAATAGCCATAAATGAAAAGACCCTAGTTCTACCTATAAGAACTTTCGTTCATTTAGATCCTCTAAGGTTCTTCAAATGAAAGCGAAAATTCAACCTGTAACCAATTGATAAGCACAAACGTAATGAATTATGAACTAAATCTAACATCAAATGATAGCCTTAAACACAAAGGTAACTAATCATAATTTTCCCCTTAGCAATGGATGCCAAGTAGTGTATTCACCTAGCATGTTTGTCCGGGTATGATGTCTGTCATGCTTGATTTGTCATGGTTCATACAAAAACATTACAGGTAAGAAGGCCATATCCTTTGTCGTATTTTCAGGTAAGAAGGCCATATCCTCTGTCGTATTTTTTGTAAATACACTCATTCGCACAATCACCTCCCATCACAAAGAACCTCAAAGTCATTGGAGTTCCAATCCATGCCCATTTCCCTAACTACCTTTATTTCATTATTGACTTGTTTCTCATAGATTTTAGCCTCTTCAGCATGCACAACTGTTGATACCATCAGATTGTTGTGATACTTATTATTATCAAGACTGACTCTTTCTGTGAGTATGTCCAATTAGAGAATAGATTACAAAACCTGTCGATAGCCCAACAAATGCAATATATTTTCTAGATAAACTATATTGCATTAGTTGAAGAAAAGAAATCAGAACTTCGAAGATATGTTCCAGTTGGTGGCCTGCTTAGAAACCAAAGAATTTGGTGAAATGAAAGGGATATTCACCATCGTCAGTTTCATCTTCAACACCATGGACAAAAGAATAAACATCTAGCCCATGATTGTCATCTTTTACAAAATCTACTTTTTCAAATTATCTAATGTAATGATCTATTTTTACCCTAACATATGATTCATCAAAGTTAAATTGAGACCTCAACGCATTTACTGATCTCTATGTGCACTAAAATTAATGTCAAGTTGTTAACCTGAATAATAGTAGGCAATCAACAATCAGTTATACAACCTTAAGTGCATGAACTTCAATCATCTCTCATCAAGTTAAGACTGCCCAAGGAAATTTAGAGATAAAGTCATTACTGTCTTTCAGCTTCTTAATAGAAACTAAAAGTGAAGATGAAAGTGGAATTGGAAAATGTTAAGTGCCATGGAAAAGAATATTACTAGGTGTATTGATGGAATTCTAGCCGGCATCCTCAAAAAAGCTCCGGAGATTTATTTGTATTGTTGAGAATGTCAAAGTTTGGTAATCTTGAAAATGTCAAGTTGTGAAACATGAACCATGATTAGTAGCTCACGAAACAAAACAACTGGAATTCACAAGAACATGCACCTTAATCTCAAATTGAATTTGGCAAGTGAACTCTCTCAGGATAAATTCCTTACCTTGATCAAAATCTTGAATGAAATGGAGTAAGAAGTGGTATGTACCTGTTTTTTTGATAAGTTGTATATGTTGTTTGAACTTTGTATTTGGGACTTTGATTAAACCAGCTCCATAATCAACATATGAATCTAAAGGAAATTCTAATTATATAGTTATTGGACTAGTACAAGACATATTGAACAGGTTTAGCTAGTATATTGCTATATTTTCATTAGGTTGCTGCAGGCTATGTTTGTTAGTCTAGGTTAATATAGACAACTTGTAATCTATTATTTTTGTATTTATACATATATTTTATCCGGCAACAAGAAATAAACTCTGAGAGTACCTACCTAGCATGGCCACAGACACAGCCACAGCCATAAACAAATTCATATCTGTCGTTTGCGATTCATTGTTTAATAAGAGATGTTTGTTTCAGTAAAATCTCAATTTCACCGATTGTTATATGGAGTTTTATATACAAGGATGCCACAGAACTTGATATTTTCAATTTTAAAACATTTATTCAATAAGAATAAGAGATGTTTGTTTCACTGAAAACTTAGTTTCATAAATGTTTGTTTAAGTAAAATCTAGGTTTCATGAATAGTGATACTGGAATTTTGATACCAAAGGATGTCAAAGATAAGTGTTTCTCACATTAATGGAAATGGAAGTTAGTTGGAGAATGAAATATTTTATGTTCATGGGTATAGTTATATATGTTAATGATTTTTTAGTATATTTATTATTATTATTTTCAAGGATGTCAAAAGGTTGTATATTTTTTTTAAATTATTTGTAAAGTATGCCAAAAAATAAATTGTATATTTTTTTAATGGTTTGTAAAGTATGTAAAAAGTTTTATTTTGGGTTATTAATTATTTTAAAAACTGCAATAATAATTTGAGTTTTTAATCTTACAAACATAAAGATAAAAATACAACTTCATATGTCATACATCTATATCCATTCCATTTTTTTTATTGACTATATTGGTAATATAGTTATATGTTTTATTAGTAATGTTTAAATATATAAATATTAGAGATATATATATATTTTTAAATGTATATATTATATTTTTTCAAAAGAAAATGTATATTTCATACATCTCTATTTATTCCAATTTTGTTTTCTTTATTTACCATATTGGTAATATAGTTACATATTTTATTAATAATGTTTAAATATATAAATTTTAGAGCTATACATTTTTAAATATATATATTATCTTTTTTTTAAAAGAAAATGTATAAATTGGATTAGTATTTAACATTTTTAAGTTTTAAGTTTTAATATCTAACATGTAAGGTTTTACTCTTACAAGTAGTATGAGAGCTTCAAGCTTTCACTCATAGTGAAGCTTGCACTCATTCCTCTCGGCCTCTTATTCTCTTACACACCCTCCAATCATTGCATCCCATTTCCTACCCCCTCATTCTCATCAAACGATCCATCTCTTGATTCTCTCACTGCACCTCGACTCCACCTCGTGCACACCATTTTCCCTTCCATGTTGCTCCCACACCCTCACCAAGCTTGTGTTCCTCCCTCTTGCATTCCCAAGTTCATTCCACCTTGTAATACCCCATTCCATCTCTCTTCACTTACTTCACACTGCCCATACACCCACAACCTACGCACCATTACAGTATGCATCCATCCCTCCACATGCTGCTCGCTCCTCTTTGCCTGCTATCCACTACACTACTCTACTCAAGCCTTACCACCTTCTTGCTCATTGCTACGCTCCCAATCCTCGTCCCTTCCCATTCTTCTTTTCCTCCACCTATACAACTTGCGCATTCCCTTGGATCATCCCACCTCTCCTTCCATCCATCCTTCTTCCCAACTTGAGCCTCCTCCACCCCCCATTGCTACACTCACTCCTTCCACCCACATCACTCCTCTCCTCTCGACCTCCTACACGATCTTTCCTCCACCATCCAACACGCATTTCCCCACATAGTCGCCTACTCCCACCACTCCCCATTGATGCTCTCCCTATGTGCTTCCCCTGCTCTCTCTCGGCCTCTCTATGCACAAATTCCTTCACCGTCGCCCACCACGTGCTCCCTTTTTTTCACACACTGCACTCTCTGTTATCTGCTTAAACATTCATTCTCTACCATCAATATTTTTTATTAAAATATTATGATCCAATGATCTATTTTATTAAAATATCATGCTAAAAACTCTTTAAGAGTAATCAAATTCTCTATTTTTGTGAAAATCGTGTGCCAATAAGTCTTGCTCGGTAATCAATTTATCTATTTTTTGTTGAGAAGCGTATCTATTCTTTTATCAAGCAATGCTATGAATCTACTTTTGTGGGAAATTATTGTACTTTCCACTATTTGAATTGGAATATGTTGGATTTGGTTATAAAATATTTATAATATAATAACATAATATCTTCTTGTTGTTTTCTTTAAAATAGGTGCAAAAGATTTGTACATGGATAATTTTTACTTGATGTTGCTATATCAACGCTCTGTTATGTAGTGTCATGTTATGTGAGGTTTCCTCTAGCTCGATCATAGGTGCTTCAGGTGATTCTCTTTGTGTTTGTTTCACGCGTGAAAGGTCGGGCAATGTATATCACAACATGAAGAGGATCTCTCCTCTAGGTTGATGCATTGATGTTATTATGAAAACATGAACTCTTCAATTGCAACACAATAAGTTGAGCTTCTTGTTTCACCTGAAAAAACCCGTTTGACAAGCGAAAGCATTGATTTTGTGTTAAATGAATGCACATAATCTCAAGGAAGAGACTTTTCATGGGCTCACAGTACAAGTTTCCTGGGCTTTCGATCAGTTTCGATCACTCTTAACTTTTCATCTTTTATTCCTAATAAAAAACATTAAGGCTTGCTATTAATATGGATCTATACAGTAAATATATCAATAATATTTGTGGGTGCAACGACATCTACAAGACTGTGGAGCACCAAAACACTGTCAGCTTCAACTTCAGCTTCAATTTGAAAAAACACAATCATCTTCAGCTTCAATTGTAAGCCCACAAATACAATTCATTGCTCCGTCGTTAACTTCTCAACTCCACAAGGGTAAGATTTAGATCAATGAAATTCATATTCGAGTTTTAGTTATTTTTGTTTCTCTTCAGCTATGAAACAAAGTACTAGGATATAGATTTTTTTTGTATTAGGTCAACATCTATTCTATTGTGTTCGAGTATTAGGTCGAACAACGCCTAATGTACTGTGTTCGAATATGAATTTTGTTGCGTTTGATTGCAGTTCGAATTTTAGGGCCAAACGAACAAGCATCATGTTCCGTAAATGACCTGGGATTAGATTCATGTATGGTGTGAATAGATTTCATGGTGGTGGAAGTCACAAACAACTGCGAATATTAGCATAGTCATGGATTGCTCGCCATTGAAAATTGGGTGGGTGGCAAGAAATGTGCCCAACCACCCAATTACAGTATTGCTTCCAAGGAAAAAGGGAGGTTTTGGTACATCAGGAAATCAACACCCCTCGCCATATTATATTCAAATCTTGTGACTAATGCTACTTCGAGTAGATTTCAGGGATTAACAATAACGACTTTCCCAAATAATTTCATATCACAAAGTTTTGTCACGGCTTTCAAATTCCAAATTATATCACAGATATCTTTTAATAAAAATAATATGAAATGGGTATTATGGTATATTATTTATTCATAATGTTCTTTTTCAAATTTTATTTGATTTGTTTTTTAATTTAATATATGGAAAAAAATAATTCAATCATTCTTTAAATTAAATTAAATTATGTAACTAATATTTAAATTTAATAATTTGTGTGTATTAAATTTAAATTAATTTCAACTTAAATAAGTTCAAAATTAATGGGAATTATGATTTTATATATCATAATTAATCATATTAAATTTATATTTAATAACATTAGTACTATATAAATTTAATAACATTACATAATTAATTTAATTTAGTGGCTCGCAGGGGTGTAGACTGACTGGAAAGTGCCGTGTAAATGAAGGAATATTGTAAAGGAGGTCTCAAGTTCAAATCTCACCCCTACTTATCTGTGCCCCATGCTTGCGGGCTGTGTGGACACACCTGGGGTTATAGTGGCAGCCGACGGGAATGGACCCCGTTTCACGCAAGTACCAGAGCCGCTCAGTTACTGATTCCCCCAGTACAAAAAATAAATAAATTTAGTTTAGTAACATTAAGTAATAAATAACATTATTTAATCTGGCGCTGCAGGGGGGCAGGGTTTTCTTCACCTCAAACGAAATAATTGAAACTACCTTCTCTTGGGGGCTCATCACAGAAACAAACAACATAGCCAAAGCCTTATCCCTTTGGCAAGGACTTGTGATTGCCAAGAAGAAGGGAATTACAAGGCTCACAGTACTGGGAGATTTGAGGATAGTTATCCAAGCAATTGTCAAAGGAACTCTTCCAAATCATCTACACCTCAAACAACTTTTAAACAAGATCCAGTCCTTAGTGCGCTCTTTCCACAAAGTCGATTTCTTTCATGTGCTTAGAATACACAACAAGGAGGTGGAATTAGCGACAAACTTAGGCTCCATTCTAAGCTTTGACTCCCTCTAGATCAACAAGTCCCATGAGTTTTTCCCTCTTCCATAGGACCGGGGCTGAAGTAAACCAACGTGGTCATGAGAATGACACATGAGAAGGATATGTGTCATTGTTTGGGAGGTCAAGACAGGTTCAGATGTGTGCTATTCACGTGCCATTGCATGGGAGATCATGGTAGAGCAAGGAGCATTAAAATGCAGGTACGAGGGTGAAAATCGTGCATGCGAACAGGAGGTAAGCAGCCTCGTCAATCTGCTATGAGTTGGGAAAGTTGATGAGTGATTTAATGAAATATATGATTATCCCTACTGGTTTGGTTCTTTCATGCGTGAGGAGCAGGGATATAAATGCCAGGAAGATGAAGGGAAGAGGAACTGTGGTCTGGCTGGTTTACATGCAAACTAAGATTGTTTTTAGAGCAAGTTGTGGGAAGAAGCTGTAAGTGGTGGCGCCGAAGGAGATAAGAAGTGTGGTAGCAGTTATGGCTTCCTCCAAATCACTGGGATCATCCATGCCGGCTTTGGTTGATTATGATGTTAGAGAGGAAGTGGAGAAGCTCAAAGGCACAGTGGACGTAATTTATTCTAAAGGAGGCAGAAGGCTGGAAAATGTGGAAGGAACATGGCATTCCTGAGAAAGGAATTCAAACGCACTATCAGAAAGTATGAATGGACAAATATCAAGTTTTTAGCAAATTTGGAGGTGAAGGTTGATAAGCTCAAGCTAACGGTGGTCGAATTGGAATGCGCAAGCAAATGAGATTTGTCATCCCGTCCCTATGGGGACTCCGCATAGCTTTATTTTAAATCAATAATCTTCTTCTTTAGATTGTAGTCTTGACAAGCACTAGAATTTAATTTGTGGAAGTCAATTTTGTTGGCTTCTACCAATATTGACAAAAATGATTTTATAGAATACACCGTAATAGTGATGTAATCTTTTAATTTGTAATTATCTCCAAAATTGGCCATATGATAAGCTACCTCCATTAGAACTAATATATCCATAATGTTCTTAGGCAAGATATGAGGAGCTAAAGTTTTCCCATATACAAGATCTAATTTCAGACATGTTTTAGTTACTAGTCTTTGATTAGTTTTAGCACATCTAGGGCTTTCTCAAAGAATATCGAGCAAAGCTTCTCAGAGACAAGCTCACAAAGAGGAGCTAAGAAAACCACATGGATATATTCATAATGTTATGAATACTTATATCTTTACAACTCATGATAGTGAACTGAAAGAGGTGGAACAGAAGGATTCTAGATATCACCCATATATGTGAAGGAACTTATGGCGCAGAATGCATCCAATAAAAATGCTTCAATGTGAGATTCAAGGGATTTTGAATTTGGGTTCTCCTAACATTTCTTGGCATACATGTTCAAATTGATTGACAATAATTCATTTCTTCCTAGTTTGATGCATCCCCCCTTGTTCAACACTTAATGTGCCAAGGGAAACCAAATCTCATGTAGCTAAGAGTAGTCCTTTCTTCCATATAAACTGATTGCCAACATTCCTCATATGGTCAAAATGAGTTGCATGGAGAGAGGTTGCACAAATGGAGAAGGAAGGCACTTGGTTTGTAGGTTCTTGTATCCTCGCAGGGAGGACTCCATCCCCAACCGTAGCCAGATGTTGGTACCATATTCTTCATCATCAAAATTTTCAGCATAAAGCAACAAAATCGATGGATTTTGAAAAAGTGTTCACCATGGGAAATTCTGGAAGCAAAAGTTGTATACTTGTAATGGACCTGCTACTTGAATCTTGAAATCCTAGATTCTAGTGTTGCATTGGCTTCGATAATTGTCTAGGGTTTGGTCATCTTCTCATCAAATCCAAAGTAATTCCATCAATTTTGTTGACCTTTCATTAGGTTTGTGTCAATTTCGCTAAATTTTTTACAAGCCTCCAATCGTTGCTCAAAGTTTGTCAAATCTTGTCACTACCAAATATTAGCGTGATAAGTCTCATTATGTATTTATTTTTCAAAATTGAAAGTCTCACTTATTCTTCCCCTCTCCATTACGATGTATTTTGACAAATATATACTATATATTTTTATAAGTTCGTTTACATGTATTGTCTAGGAGTTGCTTTATGTTGTTTTCTTTTTAAGTTTTTGTACACTTTAAATTGAATTACTTTATGTAAAGAGATTCTACAATATTTCTTTTTACACTTAGAAAAAAGTTGTATTTTAACAAAATGTATAATCTAAATTTAGATAAATTAAAACAAAATATATAATCTATATTTCAATAAATAGAGATTCCAAAATGTTTCCATTGACACCACCTGGGAAAAGCATAATTTGACAAAATGTTTCCATTAACACGACATAGAAAAAGCACAATTTGACAAAAAATAGTATAAATTTGTTTCTATTTGTCTTTAAGTTGTTTCATTTTTAAATCTTTTATAGAATTTAAATTGTATTAGTTTATGTTTCTTTCTTTTTAAGCTTTTCATGCCTTTAAGGATTGAATTGGGACTCCATAGGGCAATCACAATATTCTTTTAAAACAACCATTCGCAGCATGCTTTTCACAATTTCTTTTAAAACGACCATTTGCAGCAAGAGCATCAAGCATTTCCACATTTTTGTTTCTACCACCTCTCCTTCTAGCCTTCTCCATTGGCATTTCCATTTCTGGCAATTACTAGCATTTCCACTTCTGCAATTTCTGGCATTCCCGCAACATCTCCTCTTTCCATGGCCATGGAAATTTTGATTGGTCGTCTTTTCATTTTGTTTATATCGATGTTTAGGATTTTCTTTCATTTATATTGATGTTTAGGGTTTTCTTTTCTCACTCACCCATCATATAAATAGGTTTTTTAAGTAAACTTGTTTTCGAGTAAATGAAAATATGTAGGGTGAATAGTGTGATGAACCAAGGGAACAAGAAACAATTGTAAAATTTCAACATTGAGCTTAATGGTTAGGATACCAAATTGTTGACATCGAGAGATTTCTTGGTGTCAATCAATATTCAGGTCATGACATCATGGTTCTATTCGGTATGATCACGTCTCTTTAGTTGGTTTTACAGAGTTGTGATCAGGGCCTCTCATGTTTTCAATAGCATTTGGAGCTCCTAGTCGATCAAGGAAATGTCTATACAGGCTGACACATGTTGGATAAAGGACACACATTCTTCCTATCGTCAAATAAATGATGGTGTCATAGGTGTCTTGATAGACACTTGCACATTCTCTGTCATAATATTCCTGAATTTCCCATTTCCTTGCATTGTGGTTCGATTTCAAACAAAAGTCTTCTATAATGAAATGTGTCAACTCTGTGAGCAGTGTGTCGCGAGTCTTAAGAGTTTGAGTGCGTCCTAGGTTGGAAATTTTCACTTTTTTCGTGTGGTTTATTGAGAATACTAAATGAATCCATCACTCCCTTATTTTAGGAAAGAGAAGTCAATGACGTTGAAGGTTGCATCATCCTTGCAACTCAGAATGTTCGAGATCAAATGGTTCCCAAGGAACAATGGGAAACAAGGTCATCAGATAAAGATAAGAATATAAAGAAATTGAATATTTTTAATCAAACACCAATGGATGAAATAAATACATTGAAAGGCGCTTCATCCTTTAAAGTATGCAACGAAACTGCAAGTGAAGAATCCTTAACCAATCAGATTGAATTAAGTAAGTTCTTAGTAGTTGACACTACATATAAGAAGATCATAACAAATGTAACTGAATATACAACCATGTTTTAAAATCCATCGATCAACACTAAACAATCTATATCTCATATATTAATCAATTCCATACCCAAGCATGCAAAAATACCAGGGTTAAACATGTCGACACAAGTTCATCATGAAGATATCGGATTGTAAACTCAGAAAAATACTTCATATAGTCATTATGGTTTTATCTAAAGAATTATATGCATGAACAAATTTGAATGGAAATGTGAACAACTATTTCAAGAATTATTAAACCTTGGTACCATTATTTGTTGCAAGAGTTCCCTTATCAATATCAATCATACCTATGTCATTAAAGAAAACTTCGCAGTATCAATAGGCAAGGTATTTTGCTCAAAACTTGACAGTTTTAAGGAATTACATTCCAAATTTTATGGAAAATGTAGATCGCATACCAATATCCAAAGAAGAAAGAGTCAACATTTTGAATACCATATGGGGTAATTGAACTCAAGTATTAATGATTAGATCAGTAGTCAAAGAATAATTCTAGATTTGAAGGAATTTGATTCTAGCAATTCTAGATCTCTTGAAACTAATTCAAGATTCAACTTGTGATACTTCTGCTTTTTTAATTTCTATAAAGTTTAGAATTTTTATTGTAATGAGGGTTTAGTTAGAGGCATGAGAGAGAATTGAGGGGCAGAAATACTTTTATGCATCAATGTAAACTTGTGGGCATATGTCTCTGTAATTTCCTTTAATTAAATATTTCTTAGAGCTTGATATGATTGTAAGTCTCTTTATTCTTCATTGTCAATATTCTTACTTGAATGAATGTAAATTGTCTCTCTAATTTCCTTTAATTAAATATTTCTTAGAGCTTGATATTAGATTTTAAGTCTCTTTATTCTTCAGTGTCTATCTTCTTCATGTTGGTTTCTTTTCTTTAATCTTTCATTATTCCCATTACTTCTATCTAATATTAATCTTTCTCGTCTTCGATTTATATAATTTCTATAAAGGGAATCCATGCCAAATGATATTTCCCCATTTCCTTTCTTGTTCAGCCTACTTGAACTAGTACCTCAATTAAACAATCAAATCATCTTTTAAGATGTGTTGATCAAGCTCTTGTAGTAGTCCTTGAGGAGACTCCAGCGCAAATATCTTCCAACGTCGTTGTTGGGGAAAGAAGGAATATAGACATACTTCCCTGAGATATACAACAAAGAATAGATCCATTCTTTCATGGTGAACAAGGAGTGGTTACATAGTTTGGACTGCGATTTTTCATTGGGTGACTTTGCGAAGGGAGAATCTACTCACAATCTCGCTTTTTTTTTTCCTCTAAATATGAATGGAAAGTTTAGTTGTTGATCTAGTTTCTTTATCAAATAAGATGACAGAGTTTTTGCCAGACTCTATTTTTCTTCAAGGTTTAAAGAAATTATCAAGTATTATATCTGAAGATGAATGGGATGAGATCTTTCCTTAAGTTATGTCCTCTTATTTGAATTCTTATAAATTTTTTTATGGATAAGATATATTTAGTTGTTTATAACAAAAGCTTCTAGAGAAACTTGTAAAAGAATATGAAAGTTTGTTGGTTCAAAAAGGGTTCCAAATTTCTTCTTGGAATAGGAGCACTTTTAAAGATTTTTAAGATCATCAGCATGAAGAAATTCTCCATTATGGAAAAATTGTGGATACATTTTTCATTGATCCAAATGTTTCTAGTAGTTTTGGTTATGATGCAATTGATGTTCCAAACACTATTAAAGATCAACCAATCCATGATAATTATCTTGACAATGAAAAGGAACAATTAATTATCCTTGTCACAGGAGGAGCGTTTCAGCATGTTTTCTTTCTCACCAAAATATGACCAACAGATTGTACGTATCATTGAGCCCTTAGTTTATAGTCTTTAACGAGAAGTTGAAATGGGAAAACCATGGAGAAGTGGGAGATGAAAATAAACAAAATAGATTATTTCTTTTTAACAACAAAAAGAGATAGTTGTCCATGATTTCTATGAACTTCCATTTATAATGATTTTCCATTGTATAGAATTTTATTTTTTCTGATTAATGGCATGGAGGAAATTTAGTGTATGAGACACTTCTTGGCATGGTTACAATGACAATCCGATGTTACTTAATTAAATACATGAGACGGTTAGATTAGGTGTTGTATATAAATAAGTTTTCCATGCAAGCATTTAGCTCCAATTTAAGTTTGTTGCAGTACCCTTTTCAGTGTCAGTATTTCCAGTTTTCAATAAGGAGAAAAAGTGATCTCCATGCATGAAGAGGGGTACAGATTGCAAGAATGAAATGGAAACAAAACATAGTGGAGAATGGTACTACTATTTTCAGTTTTCAGTTACAGGACAGCTTGGTTTGTATTATGTGGTTGGTTTCATCTCGAAGAGTGTTTTTCTTCATATGAGCAAAATGAGTTTCAGGGAGAGAGGCTGCAAGATGGACAAGAAAGGAACTTGGTTCGTAGGTTTGTGTAGCCCTGCAGGGAGGAATCCATCCCCAGTCATATCTAGATGTTGGTACCAGAATCTGCCTCATCAAAATTTTATGTGTCAGTCAACAAAATCGATGGATTTTCAAAAATTCGTTCACCATGGGAAATTCTAGTAGCAAAAAGATGAATGCTTGTAATGGACTTGCTACTTGAATATTGAAATCCTACAATCTAATGTTGCACTGGATTTTATTTTTGTCAAGGATTTGGTCATCTTCCCATCAAATCCAAAGTAATTTCGTTCATTTTGTTGACCTTTCGTTAGGTTTGTGAAAATTCCGCTAAATTTTTCCAAGCCTTAAATCTTTGCTCAAAGTTTGGCAAATCCTGTCACTACCAAATCTTAGTCTGGTAAGTCTCTTTATGTCTTTATTTTTAAAAATTCAAAGTCTCACTTATATTTCCCCTCTCCATTTGACGTTTCAAAAGATGTCTTTTTAAGTTTTACCTAATCTCACTTAAATTAAACAATAGATTATTTTATTTTAAATATGAAATCTTTTGAAAGATTATCATTATGATTTTATATTTAATATAAAAACGAGTGGTGATATTTTACCCAACCCAAACTCAAAAGTCTAAATTTAAGTTCTAATTCATATGTCACAATATTAGTACAAAATAAAAGGGTTTTTATTACTACTTTTTTAATTTTCATCTGCCATCATTTATTTTATTATTTTCTCTTTGAAATGTTTGGTGAAAACTAAATTGGGCCAGGTTTCATTTATGAGTCAAACAAAGGTATGTCAAACCAAAAATATATGGGTTGGACATCATCCTTCACTGTTTGGTTATTTCTCCACAAGTAGAATAAAAAATGCCACTATATATGTCCCAAGCTTTATTTTAAACCAGCGTAGATCCAACTTTACCCGGCTCTATCATGCACCGAGAGGGATCAAATATTTCGAGGTGCAAACCCTGCTTCAACAATTGCACTAAATCCTTCTTGACGAGCTTTCAACTTATCATAATTATGTCTCATCATAATTAATGTTTAATTAAAGTTCGATAAACCAAAAATGGTCTTACTCGAAATTAATAACTACCATCGACATTTTTTACCACTTAGTTGATTCTCTTTTTATCCAATATAATATTCTTTTAAATATTATTCTATTCCTCTAATTTATGCAAATGACCATTATAGATAATAAAATAATATTTATTTCATAATTAGAACTTTTCTAATATTAAATTATATAATTAATAATAGAATATATTATAAATAATAATCAACTATTCTTACGCTTTACCAAGTTTAATCTCATTTTATAAATCTTAAATTGGCGAAGTTTTTTTTTAATATTATTATATTTTTATTTTCGATTTTAATCAGTTTATGAACGGTTATTTTTGGAGGTTGGATGTCCGCTTAAAACTTTCACACAAAAAAAAAATAAAAATTTAAAAAAGCTTCGAAATTTTAACAAAATTCATATCCTATAAAACGCTTTAAAAACTAAGCCACTCTGAACTTGAAGATAAGTGATGCAACTTCAGCAGTGATCAGTTACAGAAATATTCAGCGAGTCCATGGCTTCCGAGGGCGATCATAAGGGGTGCATGGAGAAGCAACCCTAATTAACATTATTTGGAATGGATCTCACCGAACAATACTCTACTTTCAGCCTTGATTAGCCTGTACAGGGTTTCGGAGAACAAATCCCTACAAAGAAGCTCAGTCATAAAATGGTGCCAGAGTTAGAGAATAACCGGGGCCCCAACTTTCTTTTGTCCAACAAAGAGGGGTCCGCTTTCAAGAGCTGGAGATCCGCCCATGGCTCCGAACACCGCAATTTTGTTGTGTCTAACGCAGATCAGGGTTCTACTTCTAGGAGCTCAAGCTTAGTCGAGGGCTCCGAAAGCTGTATATTCCATTGCCACTATTGCTCAAGAAAGTTCTTCAATTATAAGGAACTGGGGGGCCATCAGAAGGCCCATAAGGAGGAGCGGACTGCAAGAAAATCGAATGCCAGAATGAACAGGCTGCCAACTAACTTCTTTCAGTATCCTGCTGTAGGGCAGAATCCTGCCCATGCTATATATGCTTCCAATGGTATACTTCTTATACAGTAATTCAATTATATAGTCTTTTTCTTGACAGAAAAAGACTATATATAAAGAGATAAGCAAATTTATATAATTTCTCTTGAAGTGAAAATCGCAGATTGTAGATAAAGAGATAATGTGCGTTGTTGGATCTAGGTTGGAGATCAGTTCATAATTGCTGCATTATTAGAAGTGAAAATTGTAGAAGGGAAAATCCAGATGCCAAAACAAAAACAAAATGCAGAAATTGCAGATGGATTCTGGTGCTCGCCATCAATCACAGAAATGGACTACGGGGGAGAATACATCAAATACTATAATAATCTACTCGTATCAGTTTCTATAATTCAATCGTTTCTCATATGCATACTTGATATAGAATAAGGCTGAGAGCAAACATGTCTGAGACGCTCAAAAAACACAGTTGTGAGGCCAAGGCTCTGCAGGACTCCATTGACGTCGGGGAGCACAAACGCTTCCACCGCGAAGAAACAGAGCGGTTTCTTCAGTTACTGCAATTAGAGGAAACGTTATCAGTCGAAGACGAAGAAGAATACACTCCCAGTGAGGAGCTCGTAAACATAATCATGAGTCGGGTTGCAACATTGGAAGTGTGTATAGGTGTTTTGATTTACTTACAAATATATATATATATATATATATACACCTAATATTATTAATTATTAAGCCGACTTGAATATATATATATATATAAAGATATATAAGCCGAATTTTTTATGTGACACGTGTCATCTCCACGTTGAGCACGGAATTACACTTCTACCTCATACCGGGCTGTAGAATATTTCTCTCAGCCGAACCTT
>LPNX010526703.1:418745-557992 GCA_001517045.1 Pseudotsuga menziesii | reverse complement strand
CTATTGGGTATTCCAGTTATTGCTAATTCATGAGTAATTGTTAATAATTCTTTGATGAGATTGAATCTTAGTTCCTAGATCATGTGCAAGAATTAATAAAATGAGGCTCTTCTGACTACCATTGTCGACAATGAAATGTACAAGAGTCCCCTACACCCATAGTTGTGACTGGAAGAGGTGCTCCACTTCCTCTGGATCTGCTAACTCTTCTGCTTGGATCTTTGCAGTTGCTATGGTGGCACTAGGTTCTGCGTCAATGATCTGCTTGCCCCTTTCTTTCTTTGCATCAGTGTTTGAGTCAGAGTCTAGGTCCGGGATTTTTTTCTCAGGCAACAATGACTGCTTTGAGCGGCATTCATCAGTGTTGTGCCAGGGGCTTTTATGGAACTCACACCACTTGCTGGTGTCCTTCTTCGATTTCCCCTTACCCTTCTTTGTTTGCGGATTTGACTGGATATCAGGAATTTGACCGTCGTTTCTCTGTCCTCTGGGTTGAGAGTTAGGGCCACTTTTTCCCAGCTTCTGCTGCTGATTTGCGGACCCAAAATCCCGCTTATTCTTTTTCTTAAACTTTTGCTTGATTTTGACGTCGTATCGGTAAGCTGCTCCTAGTGAGGATATGTCCAAGAAATCCATCTCTGACTGAATGTACCAGTACATCCCACTTCAATATTTTAGAACCAAGTGTCATTCGCAATCTCTAATACCCAGCTTTGAGCGTAGGGTATGGAATATATTAGTATACTCCGCCACTGTTTGGTCTCTTCCCTGGCGCAATGTCGTCCACCGGGTGTATTGATCATCATAGTTTTTGATAGGGTAGAATTCCTCTTTGATGCCATCGACAAAAGATGCCCAAGTGGGTTCTGTTTCGAATATCTCAGAGTCATCCTTTTCATGCCTCTCGCAGCACCCATCCCACCAATATTTGACATGGGGGAGGGACTTAAGGAGCGCGAAGGTGATCTTTTCACTGTCGAAAAAGTTTTGAATAGAGACGTAACCCTCTAACAGACTTAACCATTTTTCCAAATCATCTGCATCTATATTTCCTTCAAATAAGGGGATTTCAAAGTTAACTTGTACCTTGAAGGGAGTTGCACCCCCGAAACGACTGCTCGTTGAAGGTGTGTCCGCCACTGTCGTAATTCTTAGAAGGATCTGGGCGAAGTTATCCATCATCTTGTTCCTCTGTCGCGTGAGGGCTTCCTTAAGCAACATTTTAATAGGATCTCCTGCTCCGTCATCTCTCTTTTCTTCTCCCACCATCTGAGGCTTCTTGGGACGATGAGAAGTATTTTCCCCGAGCTCAACTAGTTCGAGACCTGGCTCTTGATATTCAGATCTCGTCGGGGACATGCACCGAGAAACCACAAGAGCAGAAAGCTCTGATACCACTGATCTGGATTTATGTGAGAATGAAATTAAAGAGAATATATATATTCAAATGCACAGATATATATGGTGATCAACACAGTGATGCAGTGAACTCAAATTCTATTAAATGAATGAAACAGAACAAATTGTAAAACAAAAGTAGCTAGAATGGTGGTAGCTGTATCTTTGAGAAGAGACGTGGAGGCTACACTCACTCGTGACAAGATGAATACAAAATGAGTCCAAAGGGGCCTATTTATAATAATAATGAGGTGAGAACCCCAAAATTCCAAAACGTAACCCTAGAAGATGAACCGTCATAAAGGTTGCGGCCCCAAGGTGGTAAGTTGAACAGTCAACTTCCCGGGGTCCAAACTTTTGCATATGATCTCCGATTTGGGCGTTCGATAGCTCGTTGGAAAGGTCTATCTAAGATTTACAACTTTTGATCAACCGTATGCATGCTTATGGCAACCATTGACCCCTGAATCTCCAAAAATCATCGTTTAGGGCCTCAAAACGGCCCTAGAATTTTAGGACTCCAAAAATTGCAGAAAATTACAAGAAAATTCAACATGAGAAACTATTTTGAGCTAGTGAAATAGGTGGGTGGCCACCTATACCCATCTGGATCACTTATAGGAGTTCTCTAGTAAAAATGAATCTATATTTGATCATTAATAGCAATTTCCATGTAAACTAAGTGGATGTATATTTACAAAATAAGAGTTAATAATAATAATAAAAATAATTTAATGATGCAAAAAGAGAATTTCATCATTATTCCTTTAATTTAGAATTACATGATATTAGGTGCACTTTCACACACCTATATCAGAGAAAATTTAAAATAAATCTCAAGAGAAATGTATTTTATTGTTTAAAACTTGAATTTGCACATTAAAAACTATATATAAAACTAATTTAAAAAGTGTGGGTACTCAAACTTAAAAGTACTTATACTCTTAGTCAAGTTACAATAAGATAAATTGAGATATATGAAAAACTATGTTTATATTCCCCCTCCAAAATATTCAACATAATTTTTAATATTATTCATCTATATTTTAAAGTATTGATCATAACATATTTTTTAATATTATTCATCTATACTTTAAAGTATTGATACTATAAAATAGTTATCATATTTTAATGTGAAATTCTGGAAAGAACTCTAGTATAATTTTTATTAATGCAAGATTGGTTTTAGTAAGAAGAAGTATGATAATATAAAATATTCTATTTTATCATTCTAGGGATATTTTTCATATCTCAAGAATATCTCACCAAAGTTTTAATTAACATGAGGTTTATATGTGATTAACTATTGTCAAATATAAAATGACGTAGTTATGTTTGACTTGTATAACTTCAACTCAATGATTAGCATTGATCCAATTTCTTGAAATTTTATTGGTTTATAAATTTTCATCTCAACTACGACCTATTTTTTTATGAGGCCCACTTTAGACCCAAAATTTTCAAATGTTCACTTCTTCTCTCATGTTATTAGTATTTTATCTTGTCAAAATTTTCCTCTTCTTTTGTTCATGCCCAAAAGTTTGTCTTCTTCATTCTCTATCTTCTTCTTTTGCTTTTCTACAATCTTCTTATGTCTTGCATAATTCTTACATTAAAATATCTGCATAAAAGTGTTTATTCTACACCATTGTTCCTTTGTTTCTTTTGTTGCTTCATGTTTCTTAGATAACCATTTGCCATTTGGTTTTTTTGCTTGTGTCTAGGTTTATGTGTTCATTCTTTCACTTTCTGTCCCTTTCTTTTTTTGTTTTTTATCATCTTTTCACCATATAAAATTTGAGGTATGAAATGGACATCCTAAGGAAAATATTAAATTATGAGCATATATGCCACATCATACTACATTCTAGGTGTTATTTGATGAATCTTATAGGTGTTCTCTAGTGAAAATGAATCTATATTTGATCATTAATAACAATTTCCATGTAAGCTAGGTTGATGTAGATTTGCAAGATAAAAGTTAATAATAATAATAATAAATATAATTAATGATGCTAAAAGAGAATTTCATCATTGTTCATTTAATTTACAGTTACATGATATTAAGTACACTTTCAAACACCTATATTAGAGAAAAGTTAAAATAAATCTCAAAGAGAAATGTATTTTATTGTTTAAAACTTGAATCTGCACATCAATATATATATATATATATATAACTAATTAAAAAACTGTGGGTACTCAAACTTATAAGTACTTATACTTTTAGTCAAATTACACTAAGATAAATTGAGATATATGAAAAAACTATGTTCATATTTCCCTCCAAAGTATTCAACATAATTTTTAATATTATTCATCTATATTTTAAAGTATTGATAGTATAAAACACTTATCATATTCTAATGTGATATTCTAGAAAGAACTCTAGTATGATTTTTATTAATGCAAGATTTGTTTTAATAAGCAAGAGTATTGATAATATAAATATTTTATATTTATCATTCCAAGGATATTTTGCATATCTCAAGAATATCTCACCAAAATATTAATTAACATGGGGTTTATATGTGATTAACTATTGCCAAATATAAAATGACACAGTCATGTTTGACTTGTATAACTTCAACTCAATGATTATCATTGACCCAATTTCTTGAAATTTTATTGGTTCATAAATTTCTATCTCAACTACGACCTCTTTTTTTATGAGGCCCACTTTAGACTCAAAATTTTCAGAATCTTCGCTTCTTCTCTCATGTTCTTAGTACTTGATATTGACAAAATTTTCCTCTTCTTTTGTTCATGCCCAAAATTTTGTCTTCTTCATTCTCTATTTTCTTCTTTTGCTTTTTTACAATCTTCTTATGTCTTGCATAATTCTTACATTAAAATATCTGCATAAAAGTGTTTCTTGTTAGAGGGACATCTCCATCCAACCAGATACCTGTGACATTGAATTGATGAATTTAATTGACTAAATACTAAATACATGCAACATTAAATCATTCTTTGAACTATGGAGCAAGTTCCCATGACATTTCAAATCATGTGCTTGGATCACACAAATTCTATCTGAACAATTGATTTGATAGTCAAGCTGTGATGTTAAGAATGATTGGAGTTGAATTTAAATTTATGAAATGGCACATCTAAATGGCCGCCACCGATTCAAATTGCTTATATAATGACAATTATAAAGTATCGGTATATATTGATTTAAAGGATATATCGATCTTCATTGTTTTTCATTCCATTTTTTGGGTCGATAAATGCTTTCAATAACCCAATAAGAGGGAGATGTGTAATTCCTTCCATGCTTAACATAGAGTCGAGTCATGGAATTTAAAAAAAATAATAACAAAAATTATATTTCAATGTTGACCATAAAATAAGTATTTCAATATTCACTTTAAGTTATATATATATATATATATATATATATATATATATATATATATATATATTCCTTGTAAAATAGTGTTATTTTATTTGAAAAAGAAAATTACATTTTGTAAATTACATGGCCCATGTATTTCAAAAATACCATATCCCGATGGCTTGGTCCAAAAATAGACGTCACGAGACTAGTTCCATACTGTCTTTGTATACATACTTAAAACTATGATATAATCACTCTTATCTAAGATAAAAAAGAGTTGTTTATGTTTTACATGTATCTTCTTGCATATAAAGCTAGACAATATCACATATCATGTTTGTAGTTTTGTGGTTAAAACACAAATTTTCGTGTCATATTTTGTGGAGGGCCCAACCCCTCCATAAAAGGTCAATGATAAAATTCAAAAAATTACCCTTTTAAAATTCAAAGATCAACCATTTCCCATGACCCATCTGAGTGCCATCCTTAAATAACATGTTTCCTTTTGTATTGTTCTTCTCGTAGACATGCCAACAAACGTAATAATAAAAAATCTCCATGATACGAGTTACCACTTCAAAAAGAGTAAGCAAAATAATGTTGTGACACTGATGTGCACAATTGAACCAATTTAATACATTCATAGAATCACGAAAAATATGAAGAGATGGGAAACCTTTTTCCCCAACAGAGAGTCAATAATTTGAGCGCCATAAGTTCTACATAGTTGCTTTTTTAGGTCCCAACCCCATTTTAATTGTTTGTGAGGTAGAGAATAACTCCTCTCCCACAAATTTGATTTTGTTCTTGTAATTCCACATCGAAAAAATCCCAAGGTTTTTATTTGTCCACCTATTCTTCTTGAATGATTTGGTTTGTAGTCCCTTCCTTTTCCTAAGGGAAATGCGATAGAATGTTGAGTTCTTGAGATGTAGTCAAATTTGGAATGGAGCGATTTTCTTGGAAGATTGAGTGGTTTTTGGAAAGCTAGATGCCCCACCATACACTTATAGGTAGAGATTTTACATTTCTGAAGGCCACATTTGCACACCAGTTCTTCCAAGCATCCTCAATCGTGTCTTCAGTCGAAATACAGTCGAAGCCCAGGATTTGGACACATTCTTTACAAACCATCCTAGTGAAAGGACATGATATAAAGAGCTGAATTATTGATTCCTCATTTGTCCTACAGAGAGTGCACCACCACTGGACTTCTAATTGTCTACCCTTCATGTTATCCCAAGTGACTGCTTTGTTTCCAATCAGACACCACATAAAGATGCATGCTTTTTAGGACATTTTTATTTCCATAATCCTCTCCACCACCACTTTATTTCTCTATGTTTAATTTCAACATTTAGCATTTAACTCCATATATCCCAACTTTGGAGTGTAATAACCAAGGGGACCACACTTCTAGATAATTTGATCATCTTGATCAATTAGATGAATATGAGAGGTCCAGAGAGCTCTCAGATATGAATTCCAGGTATCTACAAGTTATTCTTCTAGACCCATCTAATGGGATTCCTTCCATTCTTGATTCCAAATTGTTGTCAAAATCAGGTTCTTTACCCGAGCCAAAGAGTAGATACCTTGAAGATATAACCAATGGATTAGAATTTGGGGTTGAATTAGAATTTGGTGTAAGATGTCATGATTCTAACTCCTTGACCATGGATTTTCCCTGATGCGAAGTTTTTTACCATTACCAATTCTCCTATAAAGGCAATCTTCAATGAGATGAAAAGAGATTATGACCACCTTCCATATTACATAGGAGTTTGGCCTATTTTTCATTGGGTTTCAAATCCATTCCTCTATTGATTCTGGATGTATATACTTATGAATTACTACCTTAGTCCATAAGCTTTGTGTTGTCAAGATCCTCCACCCAGATTTGGTTGCTAAAGCTTTGGAAAATAGGACAACTATCTTTAGTCTCTAGACACCTAATAGCTTTGGACATGCTAATCTCTCCCATCTGACCCAAGGAAGCACAAATTGATCACTGGCCCCTACCAACAAAAAATTGAAACATAGTATCCTATCTTTTCCAAAGATTCCTTTTGGAATCCATGCTAAGGACATCCAATAGATTGGTATGGATTCCAAAAATGATTTCACTAGAATCAATATTCCATCTTTAGACAACCATCGATAGCTCCAGGATTTCATCATTTTTTAGATTTTTGCAATCATCCATGCCTAATCCTCCTTCTTATAATAGTTGTGTTTTAACACGAACCCCAAATACCTCATCCCTAAATCAAAAGCTCTCAATTAAAAAGGGAACATAGCACTATAGTAGAGAATTTCACCTTTTTCCATATTAAGAGTGGAACGACAGGACTTCCTGACATTTATTTGCATGCCTATATCTCTTCTAAATAAGGTTCAGAATCTCATTGAATTTATCAACATCTCTGTGTGTACCATGACTAAAAATTAAAACATCATCAACATAAAGGATATGTGTTATCCTGATCAATGTCGAGATTGAAATCCTTAGAAAATATACATATCTTTTTGTCTCTTCCAAGGCCTACTATGACCTTAAGCAACCTATAAAAAATGGGGATAGAGGGAACCCCTAATGAATACCCCTTCTTACATGGAAAAAAGGAGATAATGTCCCATTAATAAGCACTGCAAAAGAGACCATGGTTATGCAACTCATTACCCAATTTATGAAGGGTACATCAAAACCCAATTGTGTCAAAAGAAGTATGATATAGATCCATCTCACCCTGTGATATGCTTTTGATAGGTCTATATTCAAGAAAAATCCCTTCAATTTTCTGGTTTTAATGCTATGTAAACGCTTCCATGCCACACCAATAGATTCATGAATCTGCCTTCCTTCTAGGAACCCAAATTGCTTACAGGAAATGGAATTGGATAATTTTCTTTTATCCTTCTGGCTATGACTTTGGACACCACATTATATGTTATATTGCATAGTGAAATTGGTTTGAATTCCTCCATTTACCGTGGGTTGTCATTTTTAGGGATAAGAGCAATGAAATTCATGTTTAAAGGTGCATGCATGAATCCTTGTGTTTTGGATTCCTCCACTATTCTAAGCAAGTCTATTCCTATGGTTTCATAAAGGTCCAGGAAGAAATCTATGTTAATCCCTAAATGTTGGGAACATTCCCCCCTATAGTGTGGCACATTATACTAGTATTGATGTCATGTTTGGTTTATCAGTGGTAATTTTTATTAGTATTATTATATTAGTTATGTTGGCTAGGGTCCATTACTTCTAATTGTACCTATTTATCTCCTATATATAGGAATGAAACCTTTTCATTTGAATCATGCCATCTTGTCTTGTCTTATCTAATTAGTACATTGTTTAAGGAGGTTCCCCCCTTGAAAAGGCCTCCTATTCATCTACATTGTTCATTATTAAGGAGTGGATTACCTTCTTCTGGTCTATTTCTTCTCTTTTTATGTTATTTTTGGGACTTGGTTGCTAACACTCTATCATCCAAACACATGGCCATGGGATTTTATCTTTTTGAAAACAATGTTTGAAACCTCCTTAGGTTTTTATTTCTAGGCCTCCTCCATTAAGTCTCTATTATCTTCCTGATTCAAAAAATGTAAGGTCCTCTTTTAATTAAATCACCCGAGACACTCGTTAACCTATTTTATTCCCATAGGTTCGAGTGGGTATTAAAGAAAAGGGAATAACTGAGGAATAATATCACTAGGAGCAAAAAATAACATCAATTCAGTATTATTAAGTCATCAGTATAGTAAAAAAGGCCATCATAGTAATATCATTCAGCATGCAAGCCTCGTTTCTCCAGTCTTAAAAGTCAACATGAAATTAGAATTGCACGCATGAAAAAGTGAAGCATAAACCGTAAAAGTGACATGCAAACCCTAAAATCACATGATAATCTATTTAAGAAGGGTTATTGGACTAAATGAGGTATCTATTATTATTGTTGTTGATTTGGAGTTTTTGAGCAGCAACACAACGTGCAGCCACAAGAGTTGGGGTTGAAGATGACATCTTTAGCTAACGAGGGTTCGACAGTGCAACTATCTGCGCTAGTCTCTTTTAGAATAGACCATCTAGTTTTATCAATGAAATTCATCGTATCCTTCCACATCCAATGATTCAACATCTACCGAAAGATTGTTTGCAGGTTCATGTGTGTAGCTGCGGAATAGATGGAAAACCCTAGAAGTATTCGCTGGGTATCTGAATCCCAGTTTATCTTCCACATGCCAACTTCATATTCATCAATAGGGTCACTCCATTGCCTTGAGTGATTATCAACTATTATTTTTCTCATCTAGAGTAGTTATCAGCAGATCCGTGAGGCTGAGGGTGTGAGCACCAAACAGGTAGATCAATTCGCTAGCCATCTTAGAGGGGTCAAAACCTCTGCATGCTATGGTCATTCTCTCCAGCATGGGAATACCAACATCTCGACAAAGTTTCACCTGCATCAGACACCACCTTCTCCAAAAATGTCACCTTTAGTTGGGGAAGATCCTCCTTGTAGCTGGGCATGAACTGAAGGAAGGGAGCACCAGTACATTATCTGTACAACACTATATGCATGCAACTGATCTCTAAAGTATCATCAACTCGTTTATCAGTGGTAAGTGAACCATTTCTTTCTGAACTTTACACCCTATAAATTCTCCAATTTGTTATATTTTAGGGCCTTTGATACAACACCTTGCATGCACAATAAAATTCAGTATTTTATACCCACTTGAGTGTACTAGCCAATCCTATATTAGTAGAGGAGTAGAATATCAATATTTGGGATATTACAGTGGTATTAGAGCTAGGTTCCTTGCCAGCTGTGGGATTGAACATGAGAAAGTAAATTAATACAGAAGAAGACACTTTTGTAACCTATAGGAGAAGGAAGAGTAGGTACACTAAGGAGTAGGAATTTGGGGATATCCAGTTAGAAGATACCAACTTAGACATGGAACCAACATGTATACACTCTGTTAGAGGGAAAGGAATAGGAGAAGAGGAATATAGGTTGGAATTTCACAGCTTGGTAAGTGCATTGAATGACCCATCCAAAGGGAAGAAGGAAGTATTTCATGCAATAAATAGATTGGCTTTGAAGCAAGGTCCAGATCATAGTAGTATAAAAATTTCACCAATAGATAGAGGATCTACTAGTAGTAGTGGGAGGCATGCATACACTAATATGCAAAACACACCTCATATATATAACAAACCCTCCAACAGACCTACTATGCCTCACTTCCTGGAGAATCTAGTAGCAGGACCAGTCATGTTAGCAGAGCCTAGTGAACCATTTGGAGCGTACTTACAGGAGTATAGGGATTTGGGAGTTGAGTTCCATTCAACCATGACTTTCTCAGATTTTTGCAACATGAAAAGAAGGAACATGCTAAGAGGGTTCAATAGAGCATTCAATTAGAATTTTGAGTTGCAACGAACATTGGATAGACTTACTATCCCCAATTTTTTTGGGACATCTAGTTGTTCAGCTGATATTTGGGTACAAAAGTTAGAAACTTACTTCCAAATTAACCCCATGATAGAGATAGATGCAATCAAGTTGGATACTTTACATTTAGACAGGGAAGCACATGAGTGATGGTACCACAGACTGGTGACATTGGGTCACAACACTATCACTTCCTACAGTGACTTAACACAGACGATCATGGAGTGCTTTGATAAGAAGGACCCAAAGATTCATTTCAGGGATCTTGCTCAGCTCAACCAGACAGGAAATGCAGAGACATTCATATCCAAATTCTAGAGAGTTGTAGTTATGGTATCTGACATATCATAGAGTCGATTGATTATGCTATTCATGAAGGCACTATCTGAGCCACTCCGTGGATGGATGAAGGATTACAGGCCAATTACTTTGCAAGATGCTATCAGTAGGGCTATGGACCTACAATATTATGTGCCAAAGAACAAGCCATAAAAAAAACCTAGCAATCTCCCAGAAAACAAGAAAAAACCTACTAATCTTCCATAAAAAAGGAAAGGATAATCCGACAGAGGGAATGGTTGAACAAGGAAACATGACAAGATTTGAGAAGGAAGAACTTATGTTTCAATTGCAAATAAACTTGGGTACCTAGCCACAGTTGTATGGGTAAAGGGAAGGTACACCTCATCGAAGTACTTCTAGATAGCAGTGAGGAAGGTGAGTCAAAGAAAAAACTTGATGGAGAACTACATTGTACATAATTGGAACAATTGCCACAGAGAGCCACTATTTCTACCCTCATGGGACTCCCCACCAGTTGCATACTATCAGGATCAGGGGAAGTATCCAGGGACAACATGCCATTGCTTTGATTGATGGTGGGGCCACCCAAAACTTTATAGATGCCTCTTGGGTAGAGAGGAAAAAAATTTCCCACCGAGGACTTTGAGGGCTTTACCATTGTCATGGCTGGAAATCACAAGATGAAATGCACTCAGAGGATACCTAAGTTACATATACACTTTGGGAATTATACAATGGTGGATGACTTTGGTGTGTTAGATGTACAAAAAAGGAGCATTGTTTTTGGAGTACAATGGTTTTACTCAATTGGGAAATCTCAACCAATTACCAAACATTGGAGATGGAGTTCCTAGCGCCAAATGGGAAAAGGGTATTCCTAAGGGGAATTCCCAATGAAGCTTTAGGTTCAGCCACAACAAAGGGGATGACCACCATATTTAGCCATGAGGACAAGACTCGCATGAGAAAATGGTCAACTCCAACACAAAAAAATTCAAGGAAGGACAAGCGGTATGAAAAGGGACTTCCGGGTAGACCTCTAGACAAAAGTATGATGCAACCTAGGGAATTCAGATGAATATCCAAATCTAGGATGTTCAATCCTCATAGGTACCCAATAAGATATAGGGAGAGAATACAGAGCATGGGTTAGAAGAAACAAAAATTCAAATAAAAAGAAGAGCCACCCAGCAATGGAATAAACTGGTTGTTAAAATAGACAAGAAGAGACAGGGACATGTAATTCAGTATATTGGTTGGAGATTGCTCGAGTACAAGCAATTTCGAGCAAGGAGGACTGTAATGTCCTCTTTTAATTAAATCACCTGAGACACCCGTTAACCTATTTTATTCCAATAGGTTCGAGTGGGTATTAAAGAAAAGGGAATAACTGAGGAATAATATCACTAGGAGCAAAAAATAACATCAATTCAGTATTATTAAGTCATCAGTATAGTAAAAAAGGCCATCATAGTAATATCATTCAGCATGCAAGCCTCGTTACAACACTAAAATAAACCTGCAACAACAAAACAAAAATAAACATGAACAAATTAATAAAGAAAAACAAATTAAAATATTAAGGAAGGAGAATAAGGGAAATGAGAATACATTACCTTCCTTATGGAGTTCCTCCATCAAACCCTAGCCTCCATGCACAAAACCCTAAACCCACAACAACAAATCAATAAAGTAAAAGTAAAGTAAAAAAGTAAGGAAGGAGTAGAAGGGAAAATATAATTCATTACCTTTTTTTGGGAGGTTCTTCCATGAAACATTAGCCTCCATGCATGACACCTTATAACCACAGCAACAAAACACAATCAAAATTAACAAATCAATAAAGAAAAATCAAAGTAATAAAGGAACAATAGAGGAGAAGTGAAGGGAGAAGCCATTGCCTTCCTGAAGGACGTTCCTCCATGAAACTAAACCCCATTCCATGATGAGCATGAAACCCTAAGGGGAAAAGGAGAAGGGAAGAGAGAAAGAGAGGAAATGAGAAATAATGAAAGAGTATATGTTGAGGGATTTTTATGAGGGAAAATAAGAGATTATAAATAAAATAATATATTTTTTCTCACAATCATGAGGATTGACACAAGTGCAATGTTTTATCCCTTACTATTTTTTAAATTTCATTTTGAAAAATTTCCCTTGCTTTTAGTCAGTTACTTTGGAATCTCGACGCTAAAGTTGGTGCTAAAAAGGAAGGTGAACTAGCACTAAAAAAGGAAGCTAAAACTAGCACTAAAAAGGAAGATATTGATGTTGATTTGAGATAAAGTAGGTGCTAACAACAAATCTAAACTTTATGCTCAAATGGTAGCTAAATTTAGTGCTAAAAAATAAGCTATTCCTGGAGCTAAAACTGGCGCTAATAATGTCAATGTTTGTGCCAATTTTAGCGCCTATTGTTGAAATGATGCCAATTTTTCTTATAAACTCCAAAAAAATCACTTAAAAAGGTTAATGGAAGCTAAAAAAGGAATATTAAAAGGATGCTAGTCACTGTGTTTTGTTGTAGTGAGTTAAAGTGTCATCCTTGTAGGTTGTGTGAAGTCAGAAATGTGAATATTGTGCTCTTTGTAGGTGTTAGTGTAAACCATTTTGGTAACCATGTTTTTACTTTCTAATCTCTTTGCCACACTGAAAGAATTATACAAGGATTTAGGATAAAATATATGCAACTGTTGATGAATGATATCCTTTAAACTATTGATAAAAGAGATCCAAGAAACTATCATCTAAATTTTTCTTCACTCTAAGACTCAACTTTTTAAATTGTCGAGTGTGCTTTATCATTAGTGGTCCTTACCCGCTATTTTCCAATTGGACTTAGAAATAAGGCATTGTCCATTGTATTTCCTTATTGTGCTATAAATTCAATTGTCAAAATAGACCAAGAGACAATATAACCCTTTTTACAATTGATAATAACACAAATTGTCTAGATTCTAAATATAAGAATGTGATCGTTACCTTTTTAGGGTTGGTACTTCGAGTAGGTCAAAGAATTGCTCAATCTGTAATGTTATGTTATAGGCTCATTGCCATAAAAAATTCTCATATTTATCTTGGAATTGAAGTAGTTCCTTGGTCTTGGTGTTAAACCATGAGGACTGCGTTTGTGACAAGTACACGATCCTCTTGTTCTCTCAATTTGTTGATGTGTTATCTTGATGTGATTGTAAATCAATCCTTTTGGTCTCCTTATACTATTTTTTATTAGGATAATTTATCATAAATGAATTTAATATTTGTTTCACAATTCCCTTGTTCATTTCTTTTAATATACATTATGTATAATGTTTTTCTTGTTAAGATCTTCAAAATATTGCTCCATGTTTTTCTTGAAATCTTCAAAATTTTCTTGCGAGTCCATCAAAAGTCATTTTGTTAGTATATTTGAATATTTGAAATTTAGTACTACTCATCAAGTCTCAATTTAGTACCCATGGTGGTAATTTCCCTTCCAATTGGGACAAACAACCCAATCTTCAATTTCATCATGTGTCATGTATGAATCTTCTACAACCTTTGTAGTAGTAACATTTAATAATCCAAAATAGACCATTATATTATTTTTAATGTATTTTGGTACTTTATGGGTGGAAAAAATGGATATTGGCTTGTAGGGTCCATTTTATGGGTAGGTCCCACTTTGTTGATTTGGCATCTAGAAATTTCCAAATCCCATTTGAGGCCTTTGGAGACCGTATTTGGGGTAAAAAAATTGTGATCACACCTCTTAGCATATAAATGTTAAACTACATATCGATACCTCTCAATCTATGCAAAAATCACCTCAATCGAAGTTCATATGCAAAAGTTACACCTCCCACAAGTTGACCTGTCCCATTGACCATGGTGGTTCTAAGTGGATGCCACATCAAATATATTACTCATACATGTGGAGTTAGTCATGTGTGGAATTTAAAGGAAATTCTAGAGAATCCAATAATGTAACATTTATTGTGGTTTCATGCATGAAAAATCCTAACCCTATCCCTAGACGACCAGTTGGCTATGTTAAATACCAGACCACTAGGAAAGAAGGGGGTTCCATTCTCATTGCATTGTATATTATTCTGTAGAGAGAAACATATGGGAGTAATATATTGGAGTATTAAAGTGGAAGTAGACTATCATGTAGTATCTATATTCATTATAGAGTCCATGGGAACACCATAGTGAGTTCCCTTTTCTTTTTATTTGGATTACATTAATGCAAAGAAATAACAAAGCATGCACCTCATCTTTAGGCTGGATTTTTCTTCTATTGGGTTTTACCAGGGTATATTGTGATAATTATGTGGATGATGTGTATTATTGACCCACAAATATGCATTGGGATCAACATGAATTTTTGCAATGTTATCTCCCCAGATTAGAAGGAGGCTTGCTCTAAGCAACGTTCTCAAGCTACGTTTCTAAATGAACAAAAGGTGTAGGAGTCATAGTACTAATTAATCTTTTCTTATTTAAGAGTATTAGAATATTGCATACATTTTATTGTTTCAACCATGTAGTCACTTATTAGGAATTAAGAGAGTATCGGTCGTTAGTTTCAAGTCACCCGATTTCAATCCAATTGAATTTTAAGGTCTCAGTTTCAGGTTGTCTTCACGTTGGGGATAGTAGGGATTTAATTGGGTTTCAGAGTTGCAATATTCTATAGATTACTCTCACCCATGAGGCACTTGCATGGTATTCATTTAGATCAAAATTCCCAACAATGTCTTTTCAACACTCAATGTTATAGATGATTTTTCCACACATGGTTTGATCACATATTTATGGCCTTCCTTGTCCCTCTGCAGACTCTATGAACCCCATGGACTTATATTATCCTTTGATGTTCCAATATCATCCCTAAAAAACTTTTTTTTTATTGCTGTACACGAATTTAAAACCTATACTTGCGTGTACATGCGACTTTTAGCCTCAAATCCGTGTACATTAGGATGTGTGCATAAATCCAAATAGTTTTGGAGTTTTCCTCATATGAGTCCGAACTACTTGAATATTGACCTTCCAAATGCCTTGAGAATGCTCGGATTCGATCCTCCATTACCCTTTTGGAGTGCTATATTAGGAACCTGTTGGATACATTGAAGAGAAGGAATTGAAGAGCAAAGAAACTATAGTCCATTGTTGCCTCAGTTTTCTTGTACTTGAGTTTGCATCCCTTTGTCCCTTTGGAGCACTTTGTGTTCTTCCCAAGCTTTCCTTTGTCTTGTGAGCTTGCTATCGAGAGATGGAGGATTGAGCTGGTGGAGGCCTAGGTGGAGGACTCATTCTCTCCGGTTCATATACGTGCCGACAGAGGTTGTCACTCTTGTAATCTCTGATTTTATTAATAGAAATATCTTTTCCTGTCCAATTAATGTGCATTTGAATATGAATATTGTTTCCATGGATATGTTTAATTTCTTATACATTGATGAATATATAAGCTAGAGTAGGTCTAACACATCATATAGAGCATGCATGTCTTGTTTTTTGTTGTTGAGAGCGAATTGCTAGAACAAGCGTGAATAAAAAAGCTCAACGGGGATCTACTTCAACCGTCCGAAACAAGGTACGATTAGATATCCCTTAGTGTTAGATGTTTGGCTTCTCTGGCATATTGGGAAATATTGATATATGGCGTCTAGCTGTCTGTTGTGGTACACCAAGCCATAGGAAGTTTCTCTCCATAACAGAATTGGCGACTCCACTAGGGAGAGTTCCTAGTTGTTTTCTCTTGGGGTTTTTGGTATTCAATGTACTTGAATTTCTCTTGATTTCTCTATTTCTGTGTTGGGTCTGGGGGCATGTTTTCCCAGTAGGGTCTCGAAGAAGTAAATATTGTCTTAGCTTGTCTGTTTTCCCTATTTTTCTCTCTTTTTTTTCCTGTACATGGGTTTTGCATTCACAGTCACGTATACACGCGGGTTTTCCTTGAACAATCGCATATGTACACACTTTTACTGAGAACATTCATGTATTCCTTGATTTTTAGTCTTAGTGGGAGGATTAAGTGTTGCTGGGTGAGTTCTGATGATTGCTGAGTCTTCTTGGATGCTTCTGGTGTCTGTATACACCCTCTGTTTTTTACCAGAGAGTGATTTTTGTTTATTTTTAAGGCTTTGTTCTTGTCATCCATTTATCCATTTTTTGCTTTGATATTAGTGCATTAGGTCTCTTTTACCTTAGTGCCTTGCTTGGCTGCTATTTGTGAGTGGTTGCAGGGTATGGGGGTTGTAGAGTCATTTATTTGCTTACATATCTCATTTATTGCAAAAAATACAAAAATATTTTTTCTTTTGCATACTTATGCATCTCTTGCATTTTGCATTGGCACGGTACTTGAATTAGGTTTGCTTACTGTTATTATAGTTATATTTTCATATAGGAATGATTGCACTTACATTTGAAGGAAAAATATTGCACCTCATGTAGTGGCATACCCTGTTCTTCATTCTACACATTGCACTTGGCATTGCTTGTTAGGTGTACATTTTTACTTCACTACTGAGTCATAACTTCATTAGTTGCATGGCCATTTACCCTTTGAGTAATCACAGCCAACTAAAACCACCACTTAATAAAATGAACTACACTCTTTTCTTTTATAGGGTGCATCAACAAGAATAGGTTTTAGGGTCTTGGAATAGTTCATTGTGAGTCAATTCTCCAAGACCACTAAACAAAACAAGTAGGTGTCTATCTAGGTGAGAGTGTGAAACCCTTGGTATAATTAGTGTTTCTCAAGACGCTCCTCTTACACAGGAGTTAAGCACGAGGTAGTGCATGCGATTGTGATTGGGATGACCCCTGGTCACTTTATGTGAGCACTGAAGATATTTCCAGGATTATATTCGTATCTGGGGACCTTTGAGGTATTGATTGGTGCACCCTTGGGGTACAAGTTGTGATTTCAGGCTCCGAGCTTTGCTACCCTGCGCATACAGTTGATCCCACCTATGACTGTCCGTCTAATCATTGGTTATATTGAGGTGACCTTAGTTTCCTTACCTAGGTTGTCGAGGGGGTATTTGCAGAGGTTATTCTATAGGTGTCCTAGCCAGGTAGGGGTCAGACAACACAGCCGCTATATGCATTGAAGCTGAGGGCCACTATAATTGGTTACGAACCTCCGCTTTTTGTGTATGGGAGTCTCAATCCTATCCTAGGTGAGACATACCTGCTTCATTTGGGATCTCAATTATCCTACCCTTGGTTCGCTTGTGATTTGGATTTAGATTTTATTAGGTGTATGCTCTGTGCATGCTAGTTTGATTAGGGTTGCGTATCTAGCTTGAGTATTTTGTTTTTATTGATTCATTATGGATTTGGGTGTGGCACCTCACCGTTCTCATTGTTTAGCAAGGATTCTTCCTTCCACGTCTCCTCCTCCTTTGGGACAGAGAACCGAACATTCTGGGTAGACTTATTCTCACTTTGATTCACACACTATGGGTGACCATGAGCATGAGATCCCAGAGATCCATGATATTCCTCGTCATGTATGGGAAGATGAACCTCCTAGCACATATGGGACTTCGTTAGGGTTTGGTTTTCATTTGACTGGACCGTCACATGAAGATATTTCACACTACACTAACCACACACACCCTAATCGCTGGTATTGGCTTTCGCGTGATGAGAATCACCATGAACCCACGACCACTAGCACTATTATCTATGGCATTCCTGATGTTCCCGAGACTAGCCCGACACCCCATGTCGAGTTGGATGCTGACCCAAGCACTGCGCCTAGGGGCACTTCCATTCCTTTCATTGCAGAGAGGTTTGGTAGCACTAGTCACATTACACCTTCCATCCCTGCTGTGGAGGTTCCTTCACACACACATCCTAGGCCTAGCACTAGTGTTCCTGTTCGAGGACCATAACCTAGACATGTGAATATTGGGGGCACAAGTTATATTCCTTCACATATCCTGTCTTCTTCAACACCAATCCCTTCAAATGGTTTTTTGACTATGCATCCTCTTCCTCACCCTAGTAGGCCTTCTGGATGGAGTTCGACTACTAGCCATGTCTGTTCTACTTCTTCTAGCACCATAGTGTCACAGGGCCATGTGCCTCCTTATGTGTCAGTAGGACATATACCTTCACATGGACCATCTTATGGACCTTCCCATGGACCATCTCATGGTCTAGTTTACAAAACCTCTTATGGACCTTCTTACAGATCATCCTACGGACAAACCTACACACCTTATGGGTCCGAGTATCAACCCGCGTATCAGTCACCTAATTATGGCTTTGTATCATCCCAGTATCAAGGTACTACAAAATACAACACTCAACCCTATATGGTTAAATGGGAGGATGTTATTATCCCACTGGCCAAGGACATGGTATATATATCAATCAACCTTATGCAAACCAGTCTTATCAGGGAGCATGGAACCAACCAACTCAACCTAGGCTCCCTTTCCTTGCGATTTTGAATCTACATGATTTGTTGAGATTGAAAAATGAAAATGTATCTCATAACCCGACATGATCAGCTGTTCCTACCAAACTCCCTTCGGACATCACAAAATTCAAAGGTAAGTCTGGTGAATATCCTAGTGAGTATGTCATGATCTTCCATATTTGGTGCTCTTCCAATTCCTTGAACGATGATTCTATTCGTTTGAGACTATTTCAATGCACCCTCACGGGTCCTACCATGAAATGGTATACATAGCTACTTGTGGGGACATATTATTCGTTTAATGACCTTGCGATGAATTTTCTTAACCACTTCCAGCTAACCGTGTGTTATGACGACGATACCGAAATCTTGTCGACATTTCAGTAAGACAAAGGAACCCACATTTCAGATCAAATTCAAGAGCGGCATAGACGAAAGAGGATGATTAAAGCTTTTATACCACCATACTTTCTTCTAGAGTGGTTCCTCAAGTCGTTGTTACCTTATATCACGAAGGATGTTTCCACATCCGTAGTGCAAAATGAGGACCAAGCTATTTTTAGGGCCCAACGGTTGGACTTGATTTATGCTCAATCTAGGATCCTTTATGAGATCATACCTAATGCTCCATATTCCAATTTCTACCCCAAGTTCAAACCTGGGCCACATGCCGATGGAATTGTTGGCTCCGCAAGTACCAAACCTGCATATTCGGTTATGAAACAAGTGAGCCAATTATCGCTTAACCAATCTGCTTCGGGGCAAGCTACAACTTCGTCCCTTCTTACCTAATCGGTGGAGTACTTTTCATGCAATCGTCCAACCCGAAAGGTAACCAACGACCTAGAAAGAATAAAAAGAAAGGAAAAAATAATCGTAAGGGTGGGAATAAAAATGATAATGAGACTAATGACAAGAACAATAACAATAATAATGCTGGGGGGACAAGAATCCTAAGTGGAAGGTAAAATTTCCTTGCAAGTTGTGTGGGGATGATCACCTCACTCACTTGTGCCCTCATATGGAATATGCCTCGAATTTCATAGCACAAGGTCCAGCTATGTTTATGAATCCTTTATTAAATAATCAAAATATGAACTCGAGGACCGTGGATCCTGGTTGTGCATCTAGTGGAACTCGAAACCCGCCGGATGCCGCTAGTGGCCATGGTTGCATCAACATGGTGAAAGATACTAGTATTGTGACATGTGAAAAATACTATGGTTCATCACAACCATACCTTGGGAAAGAACCTGCTCCACCTGAGAGTCCTTTGCGAATTGAAAATCCCACGGATAAACCTGAAGTTTTGCCTCGCATTCCTAAGGGATTCCTTAAGCAACCAGGGCACAATCCTAATGCTCGAGCCACCTTTAACTATTCAATTGTTGAGGATTTGGGCTAGACTCCTTGTGCGATGTACGCATTAGAAGTACTTCAGACTTGTCCTTCGCAGAGAAAGGCCTTGTTGTCTGCTCTCGGGGTGGGTGATGATAGCTCTCCTTTCATGATCAAAATTGAAACTCATGGAATACATCCTCACTTGCCTTACTATGTGTCTCTTCTGATTCATGTAGAGTGTTTGAACAACAATATCATGCGCACTATGATTGATGAAGGTGCTACCTCTTCCGTGATGTCTTTGGCTTATTGGAAGGGCTTAGGTTCTCCCACGTTGTCTAAATATGCGAACATGTTGACTGCTTTTGATGGAAGATCATTTCGGATGCACGTTATAATTCCTTCCTTATAGGTCTAATTAGGGGGGAAGACTATTGCGATCGAGGTCAAGGTGGATGATGCGCCCCTTGACTACTATCTTTTACTGGGTCCAAACTGGATGTACATTATGCAAGCTGTAGCCTCTTCCTTATTTCGAGTGGTTTGTTTTCCATTGAATGGGAAGATCATTACTATTGATAAAAAATATTTCTAGAATCCGAGTGTTAAGGCATCATCGAGAGCTTCTATCATGATTATTGATCATTCTCAACCAACAACTGAGAATGTGGGTGTGGGTATGTATCCTTCTCTCATGGGAACCTTTAGTTGTCCAGCTCCCGTCCTTATGATTGGGTCTAGTCTTGGTAAGGCTTCGACCTTGTTGAATCTAGTTTTTTTTCACAAATCTCATATGGAGGATCCTTGGATTCTTCCTTCACCGAGTCCTTCGAGTGATAATTCTATACCCATCGAGATAGATATGTCATTGCCTCCAACATTGGTGGTGTATCAAGCGAATCTTGATCATGTTGTAGAGCCTAGTCCTTCCTCTTCGCAGATGTAGGAGGACCCTTATGTGCTGCCTGCTTGGAGAGTAGAGTCATCTAACTCTCAAGACTACCTTGATGATGTTTTTCCATTAGATGAAGCTATTCTTGAGGCTATGTCTAGGATAGAGCAACCTTGGGGAGAGCTGCACCATAGATTGTATTTCCTCCCTAAGCTTGATCATTTAGAGTGTGATGACTTTAGGGAGATTCTAAGTGAGAAGGTTTGTAGGCCTGTGGTCCCATGAAGCTCTCTTGGTCAGAGGGAGGAAGGGAACATGGCGAACTTGTCACCTACGATACCTATCAATATTTCTCATGTTCCTGGTAAGATTGAGAACGTTTACATTGAGGAGGATTGTTCCCCCAATGAGATTAAGGAGTACATTGATATTTTCAAGGAATTCCATGATTTTTTTGCTTGGTCGTATGAGGAGATGCCAGGAATGGAGCCTCGTATTGTCGAAGACGAAATCAAAACCTATCCAGATGCAAAACTGGTTCGACAACGTTTATGTGCCGTGAATCCTAGGAAAGAGCCCACCATTAAAGTAGAGATAGAGAAACTGCTTAAAGCTGGTTTTATCTATCCTGTTCCCTTGACGGAGTGGATTTCAAATCATGTTCCGGTGGATAAAAAGTAGGGAGAGATCTGTATATGCATCGATTTTCGTGATTTAAATTGAGCCTGTCCTAAAGATAATTTCCCCACACCATTTATTGATCAAATTTTGGATGAGTGTGTGGGAAGTGAGGTTTTCTTATTTATGGATGGATTTTTTGGATATAATCAGATACAGATTAAACCCAAGGACCAACATAAGACTGCATTTATTTGTCCTTAGGGAACTTATACATATCGAAAAATTCCCTTCGGCCTTAAAATCACTGGAGCTACATTTCAACGGGCCATGACCTTTGCCTTCCATGTTCTTAAAAGGATTATTGAAGTGTATTTGGATGGTCTAGCTTCTCACTCTCGCTTGAGAGTGTGCCATCCTTATCATTTGAGATTGGTTTTCGAGAGATGTTGTCATTATCAGATTCACTTAAATCCTAATAAGTGCATATTTTGTGTGAAGGTTGGTCATTTACTAGGATTCATTGTGTCCAAGGAGGGCATTAGAGTCAATCCCTTGAAGGTTGAGGAAATAATTCAATTGTCTCCCCCACGTAACATTCCACATCTTCAATGTTTACAAGGTATGGCGAACTTCTTGCGAAGGTTCATTGTCAATTTTTCCAATTTGACTAAAGGATTCATGCCTTCGTTGAAGAAAGACACCCCTTTTTACTGGGATGAGTGAGCCCGTGATTCTTTCTATGCTCTTAAGAAAGCCTTAGCATCAGCCCCCGTGCTTATTCCACCAGACTATAGCCGTGATTTCCTGATTTATGTGGTAGCATCTTAAGAGATGATTGGTATGGTATTGGTTCAAGAGGATGAGGAGCTCTATGAGCATGTCATATACTATCTTAGCTGAAACCTTATTGATGCGAAACTTCATTATACCCATGTTGAGAATCTAGCCTTGGTCACCGTCCACGCGGTTAAGCGTTTGAGGCATTACATCCTCCTTCGCCAAACTTTGGTTGTAGCCCATATTAATCCATTTCAATTCATCCTCACCAGAAGGATGATTGGGGGAAAGTATAATAAATGGATTGTGATATTGCATGAGTTTGATCTCGAGTTTGTTTCAGAAAAATCGAAGAAATCATTAATCTTTGCTGATCTCACATCGGATTTTCTGAATTTAGATGAAGAAGAGGTTCATGAGGATTCTCTTTTTGATGAGCATATCTTTCTCATCTCAACTGCAGACCCTTGGTACGGGGATATTTGCAAACACTGAAGGTTCCTACTCACCTCTCGCGAGATGAGCATCGACGACTGCGTCACGTAGCGAAGAACTACCTCACAGTGGATGATACTTTGTACCATCGTGGGGTTGATTCCATTTTACGTCATTGTTTAACTCATGAGGAGGATGAGGTCATGCTTAATGATTGCCATGGAGGGGCGTGTGGTGGTCATTTAGTTGGGCTTTCTATAGCTCAATTTTTTTTGAGAGTGGGTTATTTTTGGTCATCCATATTTAAAGATTGCATTAATGCGGTCAAGAGGTGACACCCTTGCCAGGTGTTTGTATGGAATATGCACTCATGTCCGGCCCCTTTGCATCCTATTATCACCGCTGGTCCCTTCACCAAGTGGGGGGTCAAATTTATGGATTATAACCCAACTTCGGCTGGGGGGTACCATCATATTGTTGTGGTTGTGGATTATTTGATGAAATGGGCAGAGGCTATGCCCACTATCAAATCCAACGGTGAAACAACTGCTCATTTCGTATTTAACAAGATTATCACCCGGTTTGGCATTCTGAGGGAGCTTGTCACTGACCATGGAAGGTGCTTTCTGAATAAAATGATGGAAGAATTGTCTTCAAAGTTAGGATAGAAGCAAGATCATTCCTCTTCTTACTATCCTCAAGAGAATGGAAAGGTTGAAGCAGTGAACAAGTCACTTAAGTCCATTCTCCAACGAACCATCACAAAGAGTAAGAATAATTGGCATATAATGTTTTATCCTGCTTTGTGGGCCTATAGAACTGCGGTTAAGATTGCCACCTATTTTTCTCCCTTTTAGCTTGTGCATGGGGTGGAGTTAGTATTACCGGTTGAATGCGAAATCCCTTCGTTGAAGCTAGCATTGGAGCTTTTAACAAAGACTTCCGCATTGGAAGTACGTCTAGTCCACTTGGAGCAGCTTGATGAGAAACGTCGAGATGCTTTAGTGGCTCTTGAGGTTAACAAGCATCACATTAAGGTCCAGTACGATAAGTTTGTTCGTCCTAGGAGGTTAAGTGAAGGTGAATTGGTCCTTTTGTGGGATTAAGCTAAGGAAACCTTGGGGGCAGGAAAGTTAAATCTGATGTGGCATGGTCCTTACGTGGTTAAATGTGTCTTAAAGAAAGAAACCTATGAGTTGGTGGATTATGAAGGGAAGGCCTTAGCAGAGCCTAGAAATGGGCTTTATCTTAAAAATTACTATGCATGATTTTCATCCAGGGCTGACCTTTTTGTATATTATGGTACATTTTTGCATTGCATAGTTAGGTCTTCTTATGGTGATCGAGTTTGTTGATTATCTTTCGTTTTTTATGGCAGATGTTGATGGAGTCTTCCATTTACATAGGATTCGCTGATGGTGCTAGCCGCCACACTCAAAACTCAGCTTCGACTGCTTGGGTGATTTATACTCCTATGGGTCAAGTGTTGTCATCAAGAGGCATATGTTTATGGCCTTCGTCGAACATTGTTGCTGGATATAGTGCTGTGATTGAGTTATTGCGGGATGCCATTTCGCATGGTGTTCTTTCTCTTGAGGTACGTCTTGATTCACATTTAGTGGTCTCATAGCTTAATTGCTTGTATCATGTTAGGGATTCGACATTGTTACAAAGATTCTTGTGTGTAAGATTGCTAGAACGACGATTTGAGAGCATAACATACATTCACATTTCAAGAAATTTTAACCAAGTTGATGATTCATTTGCTAGCTATGTTACTAGATTGGCATTTGTTTCACAGACCATGAGCATTTCACAAACACATTTTACACATGTAAATAGAATAATAATCGGTCATCGTAAATATTTTTCATTAAGTCCAAAAAAGGTGACGTCATAATACATAAGTGTCATATACAAAATTGGGGCTTCTGAGCCACCACAATATACTACATGGTCATACAAAAAATATATACACCTGGGTATCTAAGCCTAAGGTGGAGGAGGGTGCTGATCATGGTAGCACACCATGGATCTAACTAGCTGACAAAATAACCAAACCCATGCCCGTGGTACTCCAACCACCTAGTGCTGCATAGCCTTAGGAAATTCCTCGACTTGCACCATGGGAACCTTGGGTGTCAAGCAAACAAAGTTTGTGTGGATGCTTTGGAGCATCCGCTCCACATCCACACCCATAATCTCATTGCGTCTTCCCCTCCATCGATGATGAGGAAAGCCTTCTGGACATCGTGGTCCCACATATGCATGTACATGACAGAGTTTCATTATGTGTCGTCGCACCAAAAACATGTCTTTTGATTCCATATATATCAAAAAATAGAAAAAAAATTAATAACTCAAAAAACAAAAGTAAGTTGGGGTTCGTTACCTATGTATCCATATGCTGATCCTGGTGGTAGGGGCATTTCTGTATCTCCGCAGAAGTCTATCCCTGCATAGGGGTAGTCGTCTATGGCAATGATTTGTCTCTACCACCAGAGGAAGAAGTCTGCTGGATAGGGGTTAGACACCCTTCCCCTTTCCAGTCTCCGCATGACATTGGCCCAACGATGCTGAGCCAGATCCCTAACTACATGACGAGATATGTCAAATCTAGGGCTTAGCCCCAGTACCCTCTCAAAAAATAACACATGGCAATATGCTTCTGAACCCAAAGTTCCGTACCTTGCCTATCTTGCAGTCACTGAGTTGTTGCTTCATGTTGCTCAGCAGCAAGGTAATCTAGTCATAGATCGTAGGTTGTGTGTAGTCTACTACATAGAATATCATTGGCCTTATGGCATGCTGGAGTGATGCTAAACCTGAAATCCTTCCCAATGCCAATAGTATGGCTTTTAGCCCCATGCTCTGAATAGAGTTTGTTAGGATTTGACTCCCAAAATTCTTTGTATCAGGAAGGCAATACACAACTATTTATTCCTCTGTATTCAACCCACCTCTTGACCCGTGAGATCGGAGATTCACCATCTCCCCTCGACAGTACAAACCTGTGATAAAATACATGTCCTTAACCTCGATGCTAAGTGACATCCCATCCAACTGAAAGGACTCAGAGTCTAGATCCTAGTAGTATACTAGCAGCTGGAGTAGCCTTGGTTTGTATAACCCTCAAGCTTCCAAGGCACCAAATTTATATAACCCACAATCCCTCAATGCTTGTTGAGCCATAAGATCTCCCCGCACTGCCTCTTCAACATCGCCATGTTCCCTCTCTCTCCGTTCTAGCACCATCCTGCAATTTTTTTTTAGTTTCATCAGTATTTGCCTTTGAAAATCATATTTGCGGCCCTGTATGTGACTATTTGCAAAACAACTGCGTATATACATGGGTATCGTGGTATTTTCCACATATACCTAGCCCTATACGTGGAAAAAGACTTGATTTCCGCGTGGGATGAAATGCACATTTTGGGGTGGCCTAAATAAAAAAATTGACCACTAAAATTAAAATTTTTTGCATGAAAATGAAAGAGGGGGCATGGGTAATTACCTGGACCAAAGGTGGAGTGATTTCATCGGACGATGCTCCCGGAATCAGCTCTTGAAATTCTGGATACAAATGCACTATGGTGGGTGAATTTTCAAAATGGTATGAAAATTTTAATTTTTCACTAATTTATAGAATTTGTTTTGAAACTTTTACCCACTTCCTATAGTTTTTTACCATTTCTGACCATTTTGGACCGTTTGGAATAATATGATGTTGTAGGAGCACGTTTTGAGTGCGGTTTGACCGAGACTTCGAACCATTCATGTCTATTATAGGTATCTTGTCTAAACTAGCATATAGGTTAGGATTTCACATTTGCTTGCATTTTGCATGACCTTATTACCGTTTCATATTAACCTTAGGTACGAACCCATTCCATGATGTCACAAAACCTTCATGTTGCTTTTAGAAGTGACGTTATGTAAATGGTAGAGCTTTCCCATACATGGGTACCCTAGTTAGATCCTATTTTTCATTTGGTGGCCATGCTAACATTTCTCCTTTAGGGCGTGGGAATCCCTTTTTAGTCCGGTCATGTCCTTGAGCAAGAGCTTCATACTCCTCTTGAAATTTATGCTGGCCATTTCCCCAGGGAATCCCTTGTATATGTCAAGTTATAATTGCATTTTCATGAGTTTTTCTTGCCTTCTTGAGCTTTATGCCGACTCCCTGACTTTGAGTTATCAGCCATATAGCCCGAGCTTGTCTCATGTCTATCCAAGCAGAGCCTTTTACGTATCTTTTGCAGCTTGATCATCCCTTTTACCGGGAGGAGACCTTGCCCTGAGTGTCATTATCTTGCACATATATCCTTGCATTGAGCATAGGCATGTTCCACTGCTTATAAATAGTTTGCTTGTCCCCATGACACTCGTCTCCTCCTAGATTTGTACTATAAAGAACTTTTATTTTTTTTCAAGATTTTCAAAATATTTGAAAAAAGTCCAAAAAAATAAAAAAAGCAAAAAGACAGACAGGAAAATATGTTATCTTTGGCAGCAGTTGAGTCATGTCTCCTTCGAACAGAGCACTGTATATCACATCCGTTGGTTGGGTTATTAGTTTGAATTTAAGAGCTGTACTCATTACTCTGAGTTTATCTCCACCGACTGGTTAAGCTTCCAGTCCATATGGATCCTCTGTTGATGCCTCCTGTGTCACATAGATGTCCCAATTTACATATCGAGTCCATGCTACCTACCTTCAATCACCATTTGCCTTTATGCTCTTGTTCGAAGGAAGTTGAAGCCTGAGTCGGCCATTCCTCAGTTATCTTGACTTTGCATGTCGGCCATTGCCAGTACTGTTACTGGTTCGTGCACATCTTGTTTGTTGAGTTATTCCACATTATACAGTGTTGTTGAGTACCTCATGTTGGTTGATGGTGGATGCCTTAATTCCCTCCTTCCAACGGATTCCATTCCATCGATATCATATCATTTATTCTGGAATAAGAGTCTAGAGTCATGTGAGTTCCTTGAGACTTATAGTCATAAGTGGTAAGTTCTCTCGCCATCGACAGTTTTGCGAATACATCAATGTCCCTTGATCGATGGATTCTTTCAAGTGTTCGACCTCAACACATCTTTTTACACTTGTTAGATTGCACTCTGTACCTTGATTCCCATTTTCATTATCAGTAGGTGATCTCGCGTTTGTTAACGGCATACATTAATGACTGGAAATCATAGAATGGACTACTATGTTCGACCTTGACACATCTATTCACATAGTACAACATGTACTCATAGCAGTTTGCGTAGAAGACCTTCCAACTTGGTGGCATTCCATATATTCTACCTCCTTGATCGTGCCAGTGTTCATGATACTTCGGCTCTCTTGATTTGATTCCAATGTTTATCAGATATCTTCAGCTACTATGGATATATTGATCCTTTGTATATCTTTAGCCATTATGGAGATCTTGATCTATTGTATATCTTCATCCACTTTGGAGATTCTGACCTATTGTATATTGTACGTGGCGATGACCACACATGTAACATTTTGTATATCATGCCTATTCATGGCCATTGTACTCTTATGTATCCAGGACTGCTCCAAGTATTTGCAGTCACAGACATAGATTTATCGTTGTATTGTACTGATGGATGACTGGTTCTTCAACTTGGGTATTCATTACTCCACTTCTGGGATGGATTTTATAATGTATTTCGGCCATCATGTTACCCCTCTGACCTCACACATTAGGGGGCATCTGTTATAGCTGATTTTACCACACATGGCTTGATGACATATTTATGGCCTTCCCTGTCCCTCTACAGACTCTATGAACCCCATGGAATTATATTATCCTTTGATGTTCCAAGATCATCCCTAAAAAAACCCCTGTTTATTGATGTACGTGACTTTTAAACCTACACTCGTGTGTACACGCAACTTTTAGCCTCAAACTCACGTACTTCAGGATGTGTGCATAAAGCCAAATAGTTTTGGATTTTTCCTCATATGAGTCTGAACTACTTGACTCTTGGCATTCCAAATGCCTTGAGAACACTCAGATTCAACCCTCCATTACCATTTTGGAGTGCTTTATAAGGAACCCCTTGGATACATTGAAGAGGAGGATTTGAAGAGCAAAGAAACTATAGTCCATTGTTGCCTCAGTTTGCTTGTACTTGAGTCTGCATCCCCTTGTCCCTTTGGAGCACTTTGTGTTCTTCCCAATATTGCCTTTGTCTTGTGAGCTTTCTATTGAGAGATGGAGGATTGAGGCAGAGGACTCGGTTTCTTCGATTCATAGACATGCCGATAGAGGTTGTCACTCTTGTAATCTCTGATTTTATTAATAGAAATATCTTTTCCTGTCCAATTAATGTGCATTTGAATATGAATATTGTTTCCATGGATATGTTTAATTGCTTATACATTGATGAATATATATGCTAGAGTAGGTCTAACACATCATATAAAGCATGCTTGTCTTGTTTGCTATTGTTGAGAGCGAATTGCTAGAGCAAGCGTGAAATGGAAAATCTCAACGGGGATCTACTTCAACCATCTGGAACAAGGTACTATTCGATATCCCTTAGTGTTATATGTTTGGTTTCTCTGGCATATTGGGAAAGATTGATTTCTGGTGTCTAGTTGTCTGTTGTGATACACCCCAAGCCATAGGAAGTTTCTCTCTGTAACACTCAAACAAGCTCAATTTGGCCTTGTTTGGATTATGTTAAGACCTCAATAATTTTCCCTTAGGGGAGAGCTTCCTAGGTTTATTTCCAAGTTTTGAAACTCTCCCATATCAACATTTTCTATCTTAGGCATGATTAGTTCAAACTTTATGAGAAGTGGATCTAGTTTGATCTAGTTTACAGAAAAATGATCATTGCCCCTTTTGTTGGTCACTGGGTGGGTCCTACTTGAATATGATGTTTCACAGAAAATAAAATTGGTTCAATTCATATTTCAGTAATTTGAGTGGTTTACCTTGTAGGGATCAAGATTTGTTTTCCAATGAGCCATTATGTGTTTGATTCTGATTTTGTATTCCTAGTCTACAAAGGGTGCAAGGTGCACACCTCCTAAATAGCCAAAATCCTATAATGAATTCCTTATGAGATTCTCTTCTACATCTACTCCCAAGGAAAAAATCTGGCCTAAAGGTGATGTAGGAACTCCAAGACCTTTTCAAAGGTATATCATATGCATATTTTCAATCCTAGTTGTTGAGAATGAGTCTTCCCAAGTTCATGAATTTTTTAGGTAGCAAGTTGGTGTTAAAGGTTTAGGGTTTAAGAATTGCTATTGTAGGCCTATAGATATATAAAAAAAGATTTCCATGTTGTATCTCTCGAATAAATTTCCAAAGATACCTCATTTTCCCCGTTTCAACATTGTATGACTTGCTATTATAGACCTATAGATAAAAAAAAGTTATATTTCCATGTTGTACCTAACTCGACTAAATTTTCAAAGATACCTCATTTTCCCCATTTCAACATTGTATGACCCAATTATAACTATCACAAAGTTTTCTATGAGTTATCATATTTATAGGAATTCTTAGTTATAGGTTTTCCTTAAACCTATAGTTTTCCTCATATGAGATATTAGTATTATATTATTATTTGTAGGGTGTGTTTAATATTGTGTTTTTTTTAATGTAACCTTTTAGTTTTCTTTTCTCATGGAGTAATGGAAAGATTTGCTATTCTTATAAAGTAGTTGAGACTTTATGCCTAACCATTAACTTTATTATTGTAATGAGTTCTTATTGTTTAAGATCTAGTTTGTTGAGGTTGTTTTTGTCAATAAACCTATAAAATTTTGTTCTCTTTTAATAAAATTCAATCATAGATTTTATGCAAGTATAGACCTTGGGTCATGTTGTGTGGTTTGGGTATTGGATTCCTTTGCTCGTAGGTGCCAATATTTTCCATACATAGAACTTGTCATTGGCATAGCATGTCACCTATTAAAAGTTGTAGCTATCTTTCTCTCGCACACGGTTTGCTATCAAATCAAATCTCTCTGGCCTTGTTCGCTACTTGTGGAACATTGAAAGAACCAATGCTCATACAACTCCATTGTTTATTGTTGGAAGAAGAAATGTAAAATTATTATTTGATGGTGGGTAAACTATATGTTCCCCATAACTTGTGTCTTGTCGCGAAGATCCTTTGATCAAGATTGCATTCTCTTGTGCAAAAGAAATTCCATTAGCCACTTCTTGATGCCTTGATCCAGATCCAAAAATAGAGCTTGCATGTTTCCTCTAAAAAATTTGCTCATCAGATTTCAAATTTGTGAGTCCATTGGCAGTTGACTAAATCATGGTTTATTGTAAAAAATGGTTTGTAGTTTGGGTCACATGCCTTCCCTATTGGTGCCTTCACGTGCCTTCCCTGCAGTTGACTAAATCATGGTTTAACGGTCCTTATGCTCCAAAAAGAGTAGTTCATCCCATCAAATAATGGTGACCCAAGCTTAGATATACCTTCCATTGGTTAGACTATCTTGAAGGAACCCACCCTGATACCAATAGTAGGGAATACTGAGAGAGGGGGTGAATCTGTATTTGGCACAATATACAATTTCAAACATTAATTATATCATGGAAACATTAACCATTCAAAATTATATTCATAATCATATAGACCATACACAATGCATAATATATTTTACATGGAAACCCAAATGGGAGAAAAACCAAAGAATTATTTTCTTATATACTAAATATTACATTCAATTTATTTACTAGCACCAACTAGAAGGAAGCACCAACTCCCTAATTTTCTTGCACCAACTAGAAGGAGGATCCAACCCCTTGGTTTATCAACTCCAGCTAAAAGGAGGCTCTGATCCCCTAGTTTATCAACTCCAATTTAAAGAAGGATTCAACCCCCTGGTTTATCATCTCCAACCCCATAATATCACACACTTCAATCTATCGGTTCCTCATCCTTTCGCCATAATATGAATAGAATAATCAATCTCTAATAATCAAAATATCACTATCTCTAACAACATGTACTTGTATCTATGTTCTTTTACATATATAATTGTCCTTGTTCCCGTCACAAACCCTAAATTCCAACAAGTATAAATATGAACCTGTAATGAATCAGGATCTGAAACTTCTACCACATATTCTTCAATATATCTAATAGATATCCTCCAAGGGAACTCTCTGAGACATCCTAAATCAAAAATTATAATGAATGTAATACCTCTGCCCTGGACCCCTAGTCTAATTAGGTTCAAATCTAAATATTGATAATGAATGCCAAGAGGATGAATATTTTGTATTTTATTATATTAATACAAATTTTCAATTGACTGTGAGGAGGCAGAATGCTGAAATGATAAGGGACCCAATTATTCACTAGAGGTGGAAAGGGGGTTTAGAGATGTCCTAGTGGGAAAAACTTGCTATAACCTTACCCTTAAGCCATGATTTAACCTTCATACATTTTGATTAGCTTAAATACTTTTTTAATGTTAAGATGGGGCTTAAATATGATTAAGAAGGTGTTGCAGCCGCAACCTTTTCCCCTTATTTCTTAAATTTTGGGGCCCCTCCTTAGCACTTAGAGTTGTTTGTTTTCGTGTGATCCCTGTAGGTTTGGTCTAGCCTTAGCTTTGGTTGATTCTAACGAGTAGTTTGCAGCCTATCTCTCCAGAGCACGCTTGTGTTAATATTTTATTGTGGATCGCAGAGTTGAATGTGGTTTTGATAGCCAGAGTTTAGTCAGATCAGTTGCCTTTTAAGCAAACCGTTGTCTCTGAGATTTTTAGTCTGGTCGCTGCTGTGTTGAGCTCTTAAACACTTAGTTTTTCTGTGACCGGGCGTAAATTTTATGTTAGATCAGAAGCTGTGAAGTCTCAGCCCCTCCGCCGTTGCGGATCCTAGTCCGATTTGTCATTCGAAGTGTGGATTGCCGATGTGCGTTAGCTTGTCTGTCACATATCCGGATCCTTTACTCTTCCGCCGTTGCGGTCGGGAAATCCTTCTCTCTGCCAATGTCCAGACTCTTCCGACGTCCGACGTGAAGTTTTCCTGCTCGCGTGCTTTAACCTTCTCTCCCTTCCACCATTGCGGATGGTAAAGTATCTCCGCTTCTGATGCCCAAAGCTGGCCGACGTCCGATTCGAAGTTTCCCGCTCACCTGTCCCGCGTGGGTCTAGCCTGTTCCCGTCCGCCGTTGCGGCTGCGAGGTCCTTTTCCCTTCCGAAGCAGGAAGCTTTCCGACCACCGACTTATAACTTTCCCGCCCAGGGTTGCATCAGAGCTCTTTCCCGCTTAAGGGACGAACCTGGCTTTTTTCTTGTGGATAAACTGTTGCAGATGATATTTTTATTTTAATGTAAAATCCCATTTCAACGAATGATGCATCAAAACTGTTTGCAGGAGGAATTTAGTGGACTATTGAAGCAACCCTAAGTGAAGGCTCAGTTTGGTCAAATTGAAACCGCCGGGGTTACAAGGAAGACATAAGCGAAGAAAAGGACAAAAAAAAAAAAATGACAAAGGCACGGACTAGGAAGAACTGTCAGTTACTGATCATGAGATGAACGCTCACATAAAATAATTGGGAAGACAAAAACTGCCAGAAGAGAAAGCCGAAAGGTTCAAAAGGGAACTGGAAGGTCACCCGTCGAGAGGCATCCCGAACGACCAGGGGAATAGTTTAAATATTTGAAAGTAGGACTGAAAGAGGGATTTTTCCCTGGAGAATTTGGTAAATGTTTGCTTGTAAGAGGAACTACTTCGTTTTGTAAAGGAAACTGCAATTTTGCCTGTTGGAGAGAGTGAAAAGTGGAATGTATCAGTATAATTCAATGAATAATGTTGAAGAGGAACTATTTCATTTTCAGCTGTGTTTCATTTACTGTAAGAGTATTTAATTTCTTGAACCTATGTTCTCGTTGAATGTTCTTCAGTATCTTTTGGGATATTTTCCACTGCGAGTAATAAATGTTGTTTATAAAATAATCGGCTATCTGGTTATTTAAATATCTGCGAATGTTCATGTGTCTTGAAAGAAGTACCAGCTATCTGTGATTCTTCATAATGCATGTGTAAAATGTATTACTCACCAATGAATGATAATCCTGCTCCCTAGGGATAATTTAGGTAGTCAATTTGATTTTGTTGTATGCGATTTGGATGCTTGTGAGCCATAAGATGAGAGGTAAGAACCTGCACATCACATTGTGACTATTCCTGTCATCTTTATCACCTTGAATTTAGTTAGGCACTTGCATTTCATTTCTTAAGTCAAAATACAAAAAACTCGGTGGACCGGGCCGCAACCGGTAAAGCCCTTTGTTTTGTTACTTGACCTCCAGTAGCCGGACCGCAAACCGGACGGATTCCCTATACCAAACAATCAACGGGATAGTTGGGAACATTGATTGGGGAGAATCCCTTACTGTTGCTGCCTACGATTTTCCAGGCCTCAACAGTTTTGGCGCTAGAAGGAGGGCCTCCAGTGCATGGCTGGCCGAGGAAACCCATTTTCCCGAGATTATTTCACTGGTTACAGTTCTGAAAGTAGTGGACCATGTAATCCAATTCCGGAAGAAGTAAATAGAGAACATCTATATCCTATTCGCAACGAGATCATTAATGACCTGAGAAGACACACCAGGGCATACGTAAAGAAGATTGGAGGATTGCCGATTATCCCTGAGTTGCCCAGGAGAGAGTATAAAAAGAAAGACCATCCCGTAACAGAAGACTCAGTGCTGGTTGGAGACTGGGAAGAACTTGTGGAAACCGCCTTGTAAGAAATTGAGCTACCTTTGAATCAAGAAGGCCCAGAAACCCCTTACATTTCTCCTGTTCACACCCCTGTTGGTTCACCTCCTCACTCTCCACCTCGACTCATGGCCGGCGTTAACGCCAACCAACCTCCTCCTAATCCACCAAATCCACCACCTGCATGGAAATCCAGATCACCCCTAAAACTGACTCCTCCTTTGCATGACCTAGCTCAGGCCTTTGAAAAGTTGTTGCCTAAGTTCGATCCAAATGAGAAGATATTAGTGGATGATCATTTGCAGAGTTTTTACTTGGCAATAGAAGGATTGAGAGCTGGGGAACATGAAGATGTAGTGTGCAGACTTTTCCCGCATACCCTCAAAGGAGCTGCTGCATCATGGTACTTTGGGTTTCCTACTAATTCTATCCCAGATTGGGATACTTTCGAGAGAATGTTCAGAAGTAAGTATGCAGTTCAAAAGACTCACGCAACCCTTATGAAAGGACTATGTGCATTGAAGAATAAGAGAAAGGAAAAAGTGCACAGTTTCACACAAAGGTTTGTAGCATATCTTAAGAACTTTTCTGAAACAGATAAGCCTTCAGACAAAGTACTGATTGAGTACTATACGTCAGCTTTGGGTCCTGATTTGGCCATGTTTGCGAAAGGTAGGGCCAAGCCTACTCTGACAGAAACCTATGAAGAAGCAGAAGTGGTGGAGGCTGAAAGAGAGAGTATTGAAGATTACCTCGAGCAATCAGGAGAGAGAAGGAAAACTTTATTGTTCACTAAGCCTAAAGAGGAGAAAGCACCAAATTATGAAAGTATGGCCAAAATGATGCAAAAGCTGTCTAATAAGATCATAAACTTAGATAAAGAGAAGGAAACACAGAAGTTCTACAGGCCTTATTATAAGAAAAGGGAGGAAAACAACCAGTCCCAACCTCCTCCTCACAATACTGCATCTATGAATCTGATAGAGATAGGGATGGAAAATTTCTGCACCTTTCACCAGCAGCCTCACTCCGAAAAGAATTGTACGCAATGGATAAATTTAATGACACTAGTCATGAATCAGATGTTGGATTCAAGATTAACAGAGGAAGGCGATGAAGAAAGAAAAGAGAATTATGCTGCTACTTCTACTAAAGAGCAGGAAGAGGAAACCATGGCTTTGTGGAGCTCTGTTTCTTTATTTGATGCTGAAAAGGAAAGGAATCAAGGATACAAGGAAGTTGTGGATGCCAATTTAACAACAAGAAGTCAAGGGACGGTTAAAGATGACAATCTGATACTCCCAAAGATTAAGAGGCTGCATAGAAACGTTAAAAAGAAATTCCAAAATAAACCCGTGGCTGCTATAATTCCTGAGTTCACTATTACCAGCCAAGATCCTAAGCAGAACAGAACGCCGCCCAAGCCAAATGAAGAAAAGGTGAATGCTGATAAATCTAACTCCACTGAACAACAGATGAGTTATGACATTGTGGAAGATTTAAAGAAGATAAAAGCAAACGTTCCATTATTTGAAATGTGCAAAGTGCCTCAACAGAAAGAAATATTATTGAGAGCACTTGAGGAATCGGATGAAAAGCCGACTACTGACAATCAACCTCAAGGCGAAGAAGAAATTGGAGAAACCAGCGTTGGAGGTGAGTCTAAATGTAAACATCCACCTTTCCTCCTGACATTTGAAATTTTTAATCATAATCTGTACAATTGTCTGGTAGACTCAGGGGCGTCAATGAATGTCATGCCCATATCAGTATGTAAGAAAATAAATGGGTAGCCTAAGCCAACCGCGTGGAGGGTGGTTCAATTGGATAGGACAAACGTTAAGGTAATTGGTCAGATGGAAGACGTCCTAATCCGTCTGGCATCCAATGACAAATTATGCCAAGTCATTAATATCGTGGTGGCTGACATACCAGACGCTTACGGTCTGGTCCTGAGCAGAGATTGGTCAGCTAAATTAAATGGACATTTCGCCTTAGATTGGTCACATCTGTGGTTGCCATACAAGGGGAGTCCAAACCAGATGAAAATTTTAAGAGAGCCTCACATGAAGTACAACGTAACTCAACTGAATGAGAAGAATGTATCAGTCGACCCTGTGTTGGGCAACTATTTTCTCGAATTGGAACCAGGGAATTATCAAGCAGAAGAGGCCAACGACACATCTGACACCCAGCCTGATCTCCTTCGATTTTATTAGGCTGATGAGATTGATTGTAAAATAGTAGACTTAGCAGTAGGAATAGATTTACCTTCAGTAGTTAGTGATTTTTGGACTTTATTTTTTGATGGCTCAAAGACATTAGAAGGGTCAGGGGCCAGCTGTGTCCTTATTGATACACAAAAGAATAAACATTTCCTGCCATGTAGATTAGAGTTTGAGTGTACTAATAATACAGCTGAATATGAAGCACTGGTGCAGGGACTCAAGAAAGCGATTGAATTGAAGGTAAGTAATTTGAAAGTTTTTGGGGATTCTGAAATTATTGTGAAACAAATCCGGAATCAAATCCACTGTATTTCTCCTCACTTGAAAGCTTACCAGAATGAGGTATGGGAATTGCTTAAATGTTTTAATGCATTTAACATTATTTCAATTCCAAGAATAAAAAACATAGCTGCTGATATATTGGCCACATCAGCCGCTAGACTCGTACCTACTAACAATCGTTGTTCTGTTGAACTCCTTTTCAGGCCCTCTGTACCAGATATGATCACCAACCTGCGAGTATTTGATGATGATCATCAAATAATAGAATGCTTGACGAATGAAGAGGTGTTCAAAGGAGCAATCATAGATGATGAGGAACATCAAGCTGAGATGAAATATGACAATTTCATTCCTAAAGGGGTCAGGACGTTAGAAAAGATGTTCGATCTAAATGAAAAGTTTAGGAGACTAGCCAATGTAAAGACTCACAGCTCGACTCTGCGGTTTGAGCTGATAAATTTGGGAGATGAAGTGAATCCTAAGTTTGTAAATCTCGGCAAATGTTGTTCACCAACTGAAAGAGACAGGTTCATCAGTTTGTTTAAACAATACAAGGACGTATTCGCCTGGACGTACGGAGATCTGAAAACATATGAAACCAGCATCATAAAACATGTCATCCCCATCAAGGCCGGAGTCAAGCCATATCAGCAGCCCTTGAGGAAAATGCATCCAAAGCTGGAACCGCTGATTCAGAGTGAGGTAAAGAAATTACTAGATGCTAGAATCATCTTTAAAGTCAGACACTCTGAGTGGGTATCGAACTTGGTACCATTCAGAAAAAATTCAGGAGAAATTAGACCGTGCGTGGACTTCAGAAACCTAAACCGCGCCTCAGATAAAGACAACTATCCGGTGCCTCCCATGGAGCAATTGCTACAGATGGTCTCTGGTTCTGAGTTGTTTTCATTATTAGACGGTTTATATGGCTACAATCAAGTGCTAGTAGCCGAGGAAGACAGATTAAAGACAACATTCAGGACTAAATGGGGAACCTTCGCCTACCAAAGGATGCCCTTTGGACTGATTAATGCCGGAGCAACATTTCAGAGAGCTATGGACATAGCTTTCCTTTGACTAATTGGACGAAGCGCTGTGGTGTACCTTGATGACATTACAATATTCTCGAAGAAAAGAGGAGAGCACGCTTTTCACCTAAAGCAAATTTTCGAACGCTACCAGAAATATGGCATCTCCCTCAATCCTAAGAAGTGCGTATTCGCAGTCACAGAGGGAAAGTTGCTGGGACACATAGTTTCAAAGAGAGGTATATCTATAGACCCAGAAAGAATTAAGGCCATTGAACAAATCCCTATGCCACATAATAAAAAGGGAATGCAATCGTTTATGGGAACCATAAATTTTGTAAGAAGATTTGTGCCTGATTTCGCTCAGATTGTCAAACCACTACAGCAGATGGTCAAACAAAATGCACAATTTAAGTGGACTAATATTGAGAAAGATGCTTTCAACAAAATTAAAACTGATGTTGCACATGCACCCTCCCTGAAAAGTCCAGACTTTGATAAAGACTTTATTATGTATACATTCGCATCTGATGATTCATTGGCAGCTGTGCTTACGCAAAAGGAGGATGGGGGTGATGAATTCCCAATCTCTTTTATGAGAACTGGGCTACAAGGGGCTGAATTAAACTACCCAACCATTGATAAGCAAGCTTATGCAGTATTTAAGGCAGTGAAGCAATTCAGGCCTTATATATTAAAAAATTGAACCAAGGTAATAGTCCCTTACCCAGCTGTAAGATCCCTTCTCATTCAGAAAGAGTTAGGAGAAAGAAGGGGCAACTGGGTAATAGCTCTTCAAGAATACGACCTTGAATTCAAGCCAGCCCCTATAGTGAAAGGTCAAGGGTTATGCAAATTGATGACTGAAAGCAGGAACAATGAAGAACAAGAATGGGAAGATGAAGCCGAATTGCATGTAATGGATGTATGTCCTTTGTTTACAGCTCCTGAGTCTTGGTATAGAGACCTTGTGCATTACTTGTAGTCAGGGCTGTTGCCAGAACATTGGAATTCCAAACAAATAAGAGCTATGCGCCTTAAATCGGCCTCCTATCAACTTGTTGAAGGAGTATTATTCAGAAAGAATTATGATGGGGTTCTCCTCAGATGTTTAGAAAAGGAAGACGCAAAGAAAGTAATGGCAGAATTACATGACGGTCCGGCTGGGGGACATTATTCAGGAAACACTACAGCCCACAAAATCCTTAGAGCCGGTTACTATTGGCCCACACTCTTCAAGGATGCACATGCACATGTCAGGAAATGTGATATTTGCCAAAGGTGTGGTGGAAGACGGCCTAAGGCAGCTGCGCCCCTAAAGCCTGTGATGATCTCTGAACCATTTGAGCAATGGGGGCTGGACATTATTGGAGAAATAAAGCCGAACTCTTCCCTGCTGCACAAGTACATTCTTACTGCGACTGATTATTTCACTCGCTGGGTCGAAGCTATCCCACTGCACAAGATAAACGAAGACGAAGTTATTAGCTTCCTACAAGATCATATCATGACCAGGTTTGGAGTTCCAATTTCGTTAGTTTTTGATAATGCTAAATACTTTTCATCAATTAAATTGACTGCATTTGCTCATGATAAAGGGATAAAATTAGATTATTCTGCTAACTACTATCCGCAAGGGAATGGCCTGGCTGAATCCTCTAACAAGAACCTCATTAGAATTCTGAAGAAGACTGTAATCGAAAACCAGAGAAGTTGGCACTCAGCCTTACCCAACGCCCTGTGGGCTGACAGAGTCACCCCCAAGTATGCAATAGGAGTGTCACCCTATACCCTCGTGTATGGTAAGGAAGCCATCCTACCCCCCAATATCATGCTACCGTCCTCTATTTTAGCTCAGGAGTCTAGTGGGTCGGAGAGTGAAGTTTTACAAGTAAGAATATATAATATCCTGAAAGCAGAGGAGGCCAGATCCAAGGCCAGAGAACGTTTTAAGCAACAACAGGGGGTGGTAAAAAGATGGTTTGACAAACATAAAGCTGGGAAAAGGGACTTGGAAGTGGGAGACCTAGTTCTCAAGTGGGATCATCCCCTTGATGAGAAGGGAAAGCATACTAAGTTCCAGCAGTTGTGGGTAGGCCCATTTCAAATCTCAGCAAAACTTGGCCCTGCTACTTATAAGCTGCAAGATTTACAGGGATGGGAGGAGAACTTGCCAGTTAATGGTTTGGTTCTCAAGACTTACTTTTCTTGAGTTTTCTTTGAGTTTTCTGTCTTGTATATAAATAAGCTGTTTGGTTGTTTTCGAGTCATGCTTTCATTTGGTTTAATTTTGAGTTGTTGATTTTCAATAAAGGGAACGAACTTGCGGTTGTCTGGAGGATATTAAGATCTTTTTGGGAATAGCAAATATGTTAAGTGTCAGCCTGTGTGTGGCTAAATGAATTCTTCCAGCCTAACAGTTTTCTCGAATAAAATTCTGTGTGCATTGAAGTCCTGCTTAACCCCTGTGAAATAAACTAGGATCGAAGAGTCTGGAATACTATGTTGAGGCTCCATCCATTTCACACCTAAAATGTTCTAAGGGGATACAGCAGAGGATCCATGGAAAGGAGCTAGGTAAATAGGGTGTTAAATATAAATGATCCCATGTCAAGAAATGAATGCCAAAAGGCAAAGAAGAGTCGATGAGAACATCTTACATCAAATCAAACGCTAAATCAAAAGTACTAATTGGCCAAAAGATCCTCTCCGTTCGTGAGATGAAACATGAAATATATCACTCACACAAAAGGGCACTATGGGATAGAGGATCCTGAATTAAAAAAAAAAAAAAATCCAGTAAGGAAAGGCACGCAGAACGACTCATATGAAAAGGGACAAAAGTCCAAGAGCACAAAAGTGCTAAATGGCATGGGAATGCAGAACAAATGAACACCCCTGTCTACCCTATGCTACAATCTTGTGGTGTCCAATGCCATCAGCTACCTAAAGACAAAATTAATAATGAATCTCATCTATCGGCCTAAATAGAGTTATCTGGACTTGAAGATCTTGGTTTCCGCTTTCCCAAATTGGACTATCATCAATGATTAAGGTACACACTTCGGTCATTTGAGAAATCCGGATAGCTGGAAGATTTCGATAGACGTAGTTGTTGTGAAACAGCCTGCCACTCAAAGAACAATCACCCAGAGATCTAGGTTCACCAGGTAATCGCTAGTTGTTGGAGCCGCAACCTTTTCCCCTTATTTCTTAAATTTTGGGGCCCCTCTTTAGCACTTAGAGTTGTTTGTTTTCGTGTGATCCCTGAAGGTCTGGTCTAGCCTTAGCTTTGGTCGATTCTAACGAGTAGTTTGCAGCCTGTCTCTCCAGAGCACGTTTGTGTTAAGATTTTATTGTGGATCGCAGAGTTGAATGCGGTTTTGATAGCCAGAGTTTAGTCAGATCAGTTGCCTTTTAAGTAAACCGTTGTCTCTGAGATTTTTAGTCTGGTCGCTGCTGTGTTGAGCTCTTAAACACTTAGTTTTTCTGTGATCGGGCGTAAATTTTATGTTAGATCAAAAGCTATGAAGTCTCAGCCCCTCCGTCGTTGTGGCTCCTAGTCCGATTTGTCATCCGAAGCGTGGATTTCCCTGATTGCCAATGTGCGTTAGCTTGTCTGTCACATATCCGGAGCCTTTACTCTTCCGCCGTTGCGGCTGGGAAATCCTTCTCTCTGCTGATGTCCAGACTCTTCCGACGTCCGACGTGAAGTTTTCCTGCTCGCGTGCTTTAACCTTCTCTCCCTTCTGCCATTGCGGATGGTAAAGTATCTCCGCTTCCGATGCCCAAAGCTGGCCGACGTTCGATTCGAAGTTTCCCGCTCACCTGTCCCACGTGGGTCTAGCCTGTTCCCGTCCACCATTGTGGTTGCGAGGTCCTTTTCCCTTCCGAAGCAGGAAGCTTTCCGACCGTCGACTTATAAATTTCCTGCCCAGGGTTGCATCAGAGCTCTTGCACGCTTAAGGGACGAACCTGGCTATTTTCTTGTGGATCAACTGTTGCAGATGATATTTTTATTTTAATGTAAAATCCCATTTCAATGAATGATGCATCAAAACTGTTTGTAGGAGGAATTCAATGGACTATTGAAGCAACCCGAAGTGAAGGCTCAGTTTGGTCAAATCGAAACCGCCGGGGTTACAAGGAAGACATAAGCGGAGAAAAGGACAAAAAAAAAAAAAAAAAAAACGACAAAGGCACGGACTAGGAAGAACTGTCAGTTACTGATCATGAGATGAACGCTCACAGAAAGTAATTGGGAAGACAAAAATTGTCAGAAGAGAAAGCCGAAAGGTTCAAAAGGGAACTGGAAGGTCACCCGTCGAGAGGCATCCCGAACGACCAGGGGAATAGTTTAAATATTTGAAAGTAGGACTGAAAGAGGGCTTTTTCCTTGGAGAATTTGGTAAATGTTTGCTTGTAAGAGGAACTACTTCGTTTTGCAAAGGAAACTGCAATTTTTCCTGTTGGAGAGAGTGAAAAGTGGAATGTATCAGTACAATTCAATGAATAATGTTGAAGAGGAACTATTTCGTTTTCAGCTGTGTTTCATTTACTGTAAGAGTATTTAATTTCCTGAACCTATGTTCTCGTTGAATGTTCTTCAGTATCTTTTGGGATATTTTCCACTGCGAGTAATAAATGCTGTTTATAAAATAATCGGCTATCTGGTTATTTAAATATCTGCGAATGTTCATGTGTCTTGAAAGAAGTACCAGCTATCTGTGATTCTTCATAATGCATGTGCAAAATGTATTACTCACCAATGAATGATAATCCTACTCCCTAGGGATAATTTAGGTAGTCAATTTGCTTTTGTTGTATGCGATTTGGATGCTTGTGAGCCATAAGACGAGAGGTAAGAACCTGCGCATCACATTGTGACTGTTCCTAGCATCTTTATCACCCTACATTTAGTTAGGCACTTGCATTTCATTTCTTAAGTCAAAATACAAAAAACTCGGTGGACCGGGCTACAACCGGTAAAGCCCTTTGTTTTGTTACTTGACCTACGGTAGCCGGACCGAAAATCGGACGGATTCCCTATACCAAACAGTCAACGGGCTAGTTGGGAACGTTGATTGGGGAGAATACTTACTGTTGCTGCCTACGATTTTCCAGGCCTCAACAGAAGGTTAAGTAAAAGTTAAAGAAAGGAAAGACGTGGATTGTGGGGAGAGACCATGTGCCTTGGAAAACACATGCAAAGAAAAGTGAACACCATGTCATTTCCAAGAGGGAATTGTCACGACATGAGGAGGAGAACTGGTTTGGGGGGAATACAAAGAATAAGATATCAGAAGCGGTTCTTAACCGAGGAAACTTGTATAAGTGAAACCTATTGTTGAATCTATTTGAACCAATATTCATGAACCTGTGAACCCAATTAAGAATCATTACCTATTGAATTATGACCATGTTTTCCTTGGACTATTCCAATGAATGGGAAATGGTGTATGAAACTACCTTAGTGGAATTATTAGCACTTGAGCAGTGATGTGTCTCACTGTAGTGATTACATAAGGAAGCTTGGAAGGTAGAGTGCACTATTTGGCATGCATTTGGTTGTAAGCCAAGTATTCTGATTGTTGACTGTTAAACCTTTGAGAGAACCATATGGTTGGTGAGAAACCTATTTGGTGAATGCTTGGGTCTCAGCTTGGGGGTGTGTTCTACTGAGAGATAAATGAGCAGAATTATCTACAATTGGGTGGAGTGTGCCTCACACATAGTCAATGCCTAACTCTCGTGTTTACAAATAAGTTTAATTATTGATAAATATATTGTCATTTTGCAATGTAATTTGTATTTTTAATCAATAATATTGTTTCTTGTTTACTTATTCATGAATGTAATATGCATGAGGATATTGTTGTAATTCTTAGATGTTTATAAAATTATGTTTGTAGAGAGTTAAAAGGTAAAATATGGAAAAACAGTTCATAAGTTTATGTTATCTGAATTAATAGTTGTTCAATGAGACAAACCGTGTGTTTGATTGTTATTCTACTTTGAAAATTGTTGAGTCAATTTCCAAGCAATTGCTCTATGTGGGAGATACCGAGTTTTTGTAGGAAATTCTATTTGGTTAATTGTTGTAGCATTCCATTGGCTTCTTAGTTCTGAAAGACTAGTTAAAAGGGGGAAATGCCTTATGATTTTAATAAGTGCTTACATTTACATTAAGGAATATGGATTCATCGTTCATGTTAACATGTTTTATATATTAAACAATTTGTGATAGAATTTATCAAAAGGCTAGTGTTTGGTATGTTTCTTTAATCTAGAATTAATTGGAAAATAAGCACGTTGGATATCACTATAAAATAAGTGAAACTCATGTCCTCCCTGGCTTATTATTATTTTTTAGGATTATTGATGCATGTGAATGTTTGGTTAAGCAAGGATTTATTGCAGATGAAACATGTTGGTAATCTTAATACTGAAACCATAACAGAGTTAAAGACTGATTCTTTTATTTCTAAAATAGTAATCCTTGCCAATTTAATTGTTACAATTTCCAAATACTGAAAGCATTGGGATGCTTAAATGTATCTTGTGAAAGTGCCGATTTGGTTTAAGTTGCAATGCCGCGTTGAGCCAAAACTCGATTATGTTTTATACATGTTTTCGGCCTTAGACACTTTATGAAACAACTAAGTGTTAAGTCTTTGAAATTGGTTAAGTTTACTTCATTTAATGGAGTATTGTTGTGTCAAAGTGTCGAATTTTAAGAGCCGATGTTGGGTTTGGGATTTGCGATGTTATTGTATTGGAATGCTTGTGTCTGAGCACCAATGCCAATGTGACGACGTCGAAATCAACGAAGCTAGATTTTAAGTTGTTCTTGTCTTTATTGAGGTTCCTATGCCGAGGTGCCAAAGTCAGGATCGACATGTAAGTTGAACATAGTTTTTCTAAATTAGTATTAATGTATGACTTTCAATGTTGAAAGGTATGAGTTTTGAGGTCGGAACATCAGCTTCATTGATTTCAAATATTCAAAAACAATATTCCTCTAAAGTTAATACTGCATTAATCTTTTGATGCCCATATTAATGGACTATTCATTTTTCCTCCTTACCACTAGACAATCAAGAACTTAACTATAAAAGAGTGACTATCCCACCTCCGTGAAGAAATCTTGTTGCAAACAACTGTCATTTATAATAACTCATGATTTTGACTCCATGTCCAATGATACCCTCTTGTTTAATCCATAATTAAAACTTTTTTTTTTAAAGAATATTTATGGCCATCATATTTATTTGTTGAGAGATCCCTCTCTGGTAGGAAAGAAGCCAACTTTCCTCCTAAGGATTGATTTGTAAGGTTACCTTGGAATTATACTTCCGCAACCAAAGGGTAAATTTTGAGTGATAAGAAGTGGATGTTCAAATCACATGATAGGTGAAAAAACAAATTTGTGTTGTTAAGGAAAGAAAATGAAGGATCTATCACATTCAACAATAACAACTCAGCTAGAATTGTGGGAAAAGTTATAATTAGTCTTGGAAACAAAGATGGTTTGGTATGAAATGTTCTTCTTGTTGAAAACATGAAGCATAATTTGTTGAGTGTCAGCCAAATGTGGGATAAGGGACACACACTTCTATTCAATTCAAAAGAATGCGAAATCAAGAGAAAAGGACTAGGTATACTTGTGGAAATGACAAATAGAACTCCAAACAACATATACATATTGAATGAAATCGGAAAGGAAAAATGTTTTATGGGTAAGCAAGATGAAAGTTGGATTTGACACAAGAGAATGAGTCATAAAAACTTTGACAATTTTGTCAAGCTCAACAAGAAGCAAGTTGTAAAAGAAATGCACATATTACAAAACCAACTAACACTTTGTGCAAGCATTGTCAGCATGAGAAACAAACAAAGGTTGAGTTCAATACAAAGGAATATGCCACTACAAATCCATTTCAAATTGTTCACATTGATCTATGTGGGATAATGAAGACATAGGATTGAATGGTGAGCTATAATTTATGTTTCTCATTGATTACTATACAAGGATGACATGGGTTTTCTTCCTTAACAAGAAATCAGAAGCATTTGAATGCTTTAGGATTTTCAAGGAAATGTTTGAAAATGAAACAGATTTGAAAATTAAGACTTTAAGATCAAACAATGGTGGAGATTTCACCTCAAATAAATTATGGGATTTTTGTGAAGAACATGGAACAAAAGAGAATTCTGAACAACTAGAACTCCTAATCAAAATGGAGTTGTTGAAAAGAACAACAAGATTGTACAAGAAATGGCTAGAATGATGACGAATGACTCCAAGATAGGTGATATATTTTGGGTACAAGCAGTACATACAATTGTTCATATATTGAACAAAGAACTGCTTAGAAGTGAGAGTGATGAAACACCATATGGACTATGGAAAGGAATACCATCCAATGTAAAACATTTCAAGTATTTGGAAGTCAATGTTATATAAAAAGAGATAACAATAATATTGGAAAATTTGAATCTCGGGTAGATGATTAAGGCTTATTTATTGGCCACTCTTGCAAAAGTAAATAATACATGTGTTATAATCTAAGACTCAACAAGATAATGGAAAGTAGCAATGTGAAATTTGATGAAGTCATTTTGCCAAAGACCTAGAAGGAAAGAAGAGATTCAAACATATTCAAAGAACCACAGTTTGAAGTAGTGGAAGAAGAACAAAACCAACAAGAAGAAGAGTAATAAGAAGCATGACAAGAATAAAACAATCAACAGAATTTTCAAACTCCTTCTAGGACTCGTCAAAATGTCCAAACACTTTTCAAGACACCTAATCATCGTGTTCAAAAGAGTCATCCTGCAGAACTAATCATTGGGGAAAAGAGTGCCAGAATAGAAACCAAAAGTAGAAGAAAATCTCAAATTCCAGAATAAGGGAACTTGTCTACGCTATCCATAGTTCAACTAGGAAGCTTTGAAGAAGCTAGAAATGATGAACATTGGATCAAGGCTATGGAAGAAGAACTATATCGAATAGAGAATAATGAAACATGGCAATTGGTTCCAACACCAAAGAATAGAAATGTGATTGTACAAAACAGATTTTCATAAACAAGCTCAATGAAGACAAACATGTAACTAGAAACAAAGAAAGAATAGTGTGCAAAGGATATGCCCAAGTTGAAGGAATAGATTTTGATGAAACATTTTCTCATGTGGATAGAATGGAAGCAATCAAAATGATCTTGGCTTATGCATGTTGAAAAATAATTAAAGTATATTAGATGGATGTAAAATCAACTTTTCTAAATGGAAATTTAGAAGAAAAATTCTACATTGAACAACAAGAGGGGTTCCCATTATCAGAAAATGAAGACTACGATTGCAGGTTAAATAAAGATCTATATGAATTGAAACAACGGGGATTCAAGAGGGGAAATGCATACAATAATCTCTATATAAATATGGATCAAGACAATATCATCATTATTGAAGTGTACATTACTGAAATCATATTTGGAAGTGATGATGACATGATGAGTCAGAAGTTTTCCAAGGATATGCAAAGTGAATTTGAAATGTCATTCCTTGGGGAGTTAACTTTCTTCTTAGGATTCCAAATATCTCAGCTAGACAAAGACATTTTCATTTACCATACCATATACATCAAGCAAATGTTGAAGAAATTTAGAATGGAAGACTGCAAACCTATAAGTACTCCAATGGTTACTGGATGAAAGTTAAGAAATGATGATGAATCCAAGGAAGTGGATCAAAGGCGTGAAGAAATCCTGAACTAGGATAGCGATATGTAGTTTGCTCCAGTTATTTGGTTGTTGCTAGTTTCCTCTTGTTTCTATTATCTTTGTTGTAGGGGTTATCGACCAACACCAACAACAACACCACACACTCTTTATTAGTAAAGTCATGTGGCCATTTTGAATCAGTATGCATCCATACATTCACATGAATGAAGGTGTCTTATTACTAAATTGAAAGCATCCTTTCCTAAAATTAAGTCTCCAAACTAGTTCCATTTGATGTTAAGTATGGTGGTGATAAGAAAATTGGGATCAAGCAAATTAAATTCTATCTCCACATATGAGAATGTTGGCCTTTAATCTATAATGGGAGGATTATATATATCGTTCTAATCAGTGCCCCGCAAATCTATTATGCGAATATCTACATAATCCAAACTAGGAATGTGCCACCAATTTACATAACAATCTTATGATTGAAAGATCCTTTCTTTGTAGTATCCCATTGTGTTATTAAAAATAAAATAATAATAACAAATAAATAAATCTCCATGTTATATTTTTGGGAACTCGAGAACAACTTAGGGATATGGACATAAAGGGCCATTAGAAGTAATCATAACCTAAACTTGCATTGGATTGCCGATGGGTTGTAGATAATGAGCACGGTTCCTAAAATCCCACAATAATGGCAATGATAATACCATATGCGAGATAGACATATGGACAAAAATAAAAAATAAAAAACACAACTTGATCAACATAGGTACCCAAATGCCATACGTACTGTTCAAGAATAAGGGGCATGTGAACTTGTTATGTCAATCCATGGAATAATTAGAACGGGTGATTTTAATCCATGGAATGATTAGAATGGGTGATTGTAATCCATGGAATGATTAGAATGGGTGATTGTAATCCATGGAATGATTAGAATGGGTGATTGTAGCATGTGTTTTTCTATTTTATGATGGAAGTTTGTAACATGATAAGAATGCATGTGGTGCCTTATTATTTGGTACTCGATGCTAAAGGACACAATTATGAGATAGCTGTGTGGATACTTAGCATGGCTTTGTTATGTTATCTCATATGTATGATACACAATTACGAGATGCTTCTAGTTCATGATGATACTCAATATGATATGTTATTTTATCTTATTATTAGTGGCATATGAAACATGTAAAAAAAATGTTGCTTATTTCTATAGATTTGCACTTATTAGAAGTTATATTTGAATTAGAATGATATTAATTGATTCATCATGGTAGAGTTGCATACAGTTATGATACGATTTTTTCAACATTCCATATGGTGAATGATGGTATGGTTTGTGATATCCTATTGTTGTATTGACATCGTGAACGAAATTGTGTAATAAATGTTGATTCATGATGAGTATTATTGACATGTCAAAATTGCATACATTAAATGCTTAAATGTTACATCTTATTATTTGATGAGAATATATGAGAAAGAATTATATTACATTGACTTACAAGATGAGTACTAATCATCGTCTTAGTGGCGACTAAAACGATGTTCCTTGATTTTCTTAGTAAGTATGATGTGATGCAGTAACTACTCTTGCTTTATTGATATGATATGATCATGAAGCAATGTGATATTATATCTAGACTTGTTTCGAGATGATTAACAAATGATTATATGATTGTAAGTGGAAATATTACAAGAATTCCACTCTGGGGCCTTCAAGGCTTGGTCATTATGGAAACCACAATCTCGTGGGAGACCATAACTACGAGGGAGTATGGGATGGGGACACACTCACTTAGTAATACCTTTCCAACTACAATTACGATGCTTGGTCAACAAAAATCCGGTGTGTCCAATGACGTGACCATAGGAGACCAAAATCTAGTGCGGTAGATGAGGTCTAATACCAAAATTCCATGGCTTGAGGTACACCATCCGTAGTGGGAGGCATATGGGGAAGGACTTTTGATGCCTAGGGTTGGTTTCCTTGGAGGGATATGGAGGGAGTTAGGGGCAACCTTTCGAGATGCCTAGTTGACCAAAATCCGGTGCGGCCTATGAGGTGCCCAAATGTGACCATTAAAATCGAGTGCAACCAATGAGATCAAAATAGATACCGAAAGCAAACCAAAATCCGGTGCAGTTGATGAGGTCCATAGATCGGTTTAGAAATTATGCTAACCATGAAGCTTCTAATGTCTATTGTACTATCTATGGACATATTGCATGAGAGGGAACACCCAAAGTGTTGGCGTGAATGGTTATGGAGGTTGCTTAGGTGGTATGATTCTCAGGGAGAGGGTAAGGAATGAGGAATTTTCAGGGAGAATGTGTTGTGTTTTTGTCTTGTTGAATCAATTTTGATTTATTTATTCTTATTATGTCATGTTTATGAAGTGTATGATGAAGTTAATACATAACTGCATGAATGAAAGCATGTTAGACCATAGGTAATTAAACAAGAGCATGTAACAATTAGGACGTTGAATGTATTAGTGAAAGAGAAAAATTCTTGCCTCATGGCCATTTGATTGAAGCTTAGATAGTGAAAAATAATTGTAAAAACTATTTTATTTCTAGCCTACATAAAATAGATCTTATTTTTGGTCGACATAGATGAGATCAAAATAGTTTCTAGACCAGTGACTACTTTATGTCGACCAAAAAAAACTACTTTATGTTGTAGAAACTACTTTATTTTTGGTCGACATAGAGTAGTTTCTACAAGTATTTTTCACTATCTAAGCTTCAAGCTGACATAAAGTAGTTTCTACCACAGTGACTCTGGTCATTAGCTTCCACAATCTCTATCTTCTCAATTTTTCACTATCTAAGCTTTCTTTTGCAAACCCTGTAATGCAAATGCTCGTTCAACTACTGTATATCCCCCTTTTCATTCAGATAACTGGATTCACATTCACATTATGAACATTCACTGCATACTCTGTTTCAACCAATTCACAGTTTACAAATATATATGGATCTCTGCACAAGAGTGCATACCAAGAGACTTTGTTTATCTACACATAATCTCCGTAGTTGCAACATTTGATTCTTCACTGGCTGTGCAGACAAAATACAACATGTACTGAGAAAAGGTATGCTTCCAGCACTCAGATCATGTATCTTCCAACTTCTTCTGTTATGTAATCTCTTTTTGTTTCAGATAAATAACCTACAGATAGGGGCTTTCATCACAGAGATTGAGATTATATTATTTTAGAAGGTGAATGCTTGAATGCTCCTTGTCATCAACCACGATCTACAAATCCTAGCGTTTTGTTGCTTGTGCTCAAACGATTTTAGGGTTCATGATCTACCTTTGTGCTTGCTTGCAATAGATGACCCAGATCTTGAAAAGATATCGGCGAATCCTGTGCTCGGATGAATTATTTAGAATGCATCATTTTGCTTTTTATCACCTACACAGTCATATTCTACTCAGGAACACCACACATACCATTAACACACACACATATTTGATAAAGTAATAAAGAGATCCAAACCAGATCTTGTAACTAATTGCGTGAAGAGCATTTGGGGGTTAACTCATCGACCAAAGTATAGACCCAACGCACTTATCACACGCAGCCTTACAACCCACCAACACTTGAAAATGGATTGATAGAGAATGAGCCGATAGGTTGAAATGCGCGTTCACTAAGTCAAACATGTCGTTTCCACACGTTGTTAAATATATACCACATGAAGGAGGGACGTACCAAGTAAACCGGTCGATCTTGAACAAAAATGGGCCGATCTGCCACACATATTGCTTGTCCACTCTCCATATCATTGTCGTTGAACAAGATTTTGTCCTGGGGACAGCCCTTATTTGGAAACATCGGAAAGCGATTTGAGAGATAGAAATCCACATTGACTCATACACGTTCAAAACCCATGTGCTTGTTTTCTGGATTAAAGAGTGCAACCATCTCAATCTATGATCCTGAAAACAGGGGAACCAAACCACACTTAATAAAGATGGTCATCCTCATACGTTCTTCAGGCAATGCTTTGTCATTGGCACCGAAAACATTTTATAATTAGTTGTTTGAATTTTGGGGACCACGTATAACCATTTACTTTATCAAGTTTCCCAAGAATGATCTTGGATATATATGAGATGTACAAGAACATGTAGGGACCACTTTTTGATAATTAAAGGCAATCTTGTTTCTTGTTAAACACACGATATGAGATCTTTGTGAGGCCAAAGTCACAATGATTTTCTTCTATGGTAGTGATATCTCATCACTCGTATATTCATACTTGTCATATTCCTTGTACCGAAACTGGTACCGAGACCTAGTAGGAGCAACAATACTAACATTGTCATTTCTTCAAACCTTGCACTGTGATTCTTACTCTGCCTTCTCACAAAGGTTGCCAGCTATGGCACATAGTTTCCAATAATATCCCCTTTGTCATTGATGATGGAAACTTAGTAAAAACATCTTGCTCCCCCTTTGACTATGCATCCTGTTCCTTTCAAAAGCTGATTGTTGTCTTGTGAATTGTCTCCCCCTTTGTTGTAGCTTATGGCTGTAGATGTTCTGCTGTACAGACTACTCTTCCCCTTTGACAACAATGACAATGAGGTGTGACTTAAGACAGTGACAGTAGCTCCCCCTGAGGATATGACTTTGTACCCCACTAATTCTGCTGCAATTTATTGTACTGGGCCTTTAATTTACTAGCTTGACACCTTCAGTCTTTGCTGATCAAAACTGCCCCACCTTGATTTTATAAGAGCATATTTAAAAGGCACTCATGATGATTTCTGTCCTCTACTCAGGGAATTGCTGCAGCTTGTGCAATTTAATTGGAAATTGAGATAACTCCCATTATCTATATAAGATTTTCAAAGGTGTCTATGGGGAGAGGTTTGGTAAGAATGTCTGCAATCTGATCTTTCATGGCTATATATTCCAGTTTGATAACCTGATCTGCAATTTTTTCTCTCAAAAAATGGTATTTAATAGGAATGTGTTTTGTTTTTGAATGCAAGATTGGATTCTTTGAAATGCTGATGGCACTTATGTTATCACACCGAACGGGGATTGGCTCTTGGAAGAAGATCTGCACATCTTGTATGGCACTTATGTTATCACACCGAATGGGGATTGGCTCTTGGAAGAAGATCTGCACATCTTGTAGTGTATGCTCCATCCATATGACCTAAGTGCAGCATGCTGCAACTACAATATATTCGACTTCAGTATTGAATAGAGAGATGGAGGACTATTTCTTACTTAGCCAGGGAACTAAACAGTTGCCAAGGAAGAATGCACATCCACTAGTGCTCTTCCTATCATCTACACATATTGTCCAATCAACATCAGAGTATGTTGTCAAAGAGAAATATTTATCTTTGGGATACCATAGTCCATGATTCAAAGTGCCCTTCAGATACCCGAAAATCCTCTTTACTGCCTGAACATGACTTTCTCTAGGTGCAGATTGAAATCTAGCTACTACTCCCATTGCTTACATTACATCAGGCCTAGAAGCTATCACATACAACAGACTACCTATCATGGATATGTACATCCTTTGGTCTACTTCGTTGAACTCATCTTCTTTGCTGAGTTTGCATCCTGTAACCATATGGGTATCGACTAGATTGTATTCCTCCATTTGAAACTTTTTAAGCGTTTACCAAATGTACTTAGATTGAGAAATAAAAGTACCTTCATTGAGTTGGACAATCTGAAGTCCTAGGAAGAAGTTCAGCTCCCCAAGCAAGAACATCTCAAATTCTTTCTGTATATATTTTGCAAACCCCTGACTTAGCATGTCATCATTACTTCTAAAGATGATATCCTCAACATAGAATTCAATTATAAGCATGTTCCCATAACTAATTTTTATGTACAAGTTGTTGTCTGTTGCCCCTTTCTTGAATCCTTGCTGATGAAGATATTTGTCAAGCCTTGCATACCAATATCTAGGGGCTTGTTTCAGGACATAAAGATATTTTCTTAGCTTGCAAACAATATTTTCCTTTGGTCAATTGAAATCCCTTTGGTTGTTAAAAATAGACTTCTTCTTCTAAGTCTCCCTTAAAAAAGGCAGACTTGACATCCATTTGATATACCTTGAATTCTTTATGACTTGCATAGGCTAGGGACATTCTTATGGATTCTAGTGTGGCCACAGGAGCAAAAGCCTCTTCAAATTCTATTCCCTCAGCTTGAGCATAACCCTTGTAGACCAGCCTTTCTTTATTTCTGATCACTTGTCCTTCTTCATTTGTCTTATTTTTGAAGATCCATTTTGTACCAATGACGTATTTGTCCTTAGGTACTGAGACAAGTTCCCATGTCCGAGTCTTTCTATTTGATCCAACTCTTCTTCCATAATTTTTACCCAACATTAATAATTTATTGATTCGTGCAGACAACTGGGCTCTACTTTAGAAAATAAAGAAAAATTTACCTCTTTAGCTGCATTGTCCATCTTTCTTCTTATAGTTTGAACTCCAACATCCTTGTCCCCAATGGTCTATTGTTGAGAATCAATCAGTTGAACTAGTTTGGAGGGAGCCTCTGCATCCTTTTCACTTGCTTCTTCTTCTTTAGTTTGATTCTCTACTTCATGTTCTTCTACTTCTTCTTGATCTCCTTGCAGCAGTTCCTCCTGTTGTGTTTCATCTTCTTTCTCAACATATATGTCTTTGTCTTCTCTATGAGAGCACTTGTATGCCTTTCTCTTACATGAGTAACCCAAAAATATTCCTTCATTGGATCTAGAATCAAATTTTCTAAGATTTCCATCATCTTTCTTGATGAAACACTTTCCAAAGATTCTAAAGTGCTTGACATTTGTAGGTTTGGTTTTCCATAGTTCATAGGGAGTTTTAATATTATTAACTCTGAGTATCCCTCTATTCTGAATATAGATAGTAGTATGTATAGATTGAAACCAAAATATATTACTCGATTTGGATTCACTTAGCATGGCTCTGACCATCTGTAGAAATGTCCTATTATTTCTCTCTGCAACTCCATTTTGCTGAGGAGTCCTAACTGCAGAAAATTGTCTCCTGATTCTATGTTCTTCACAAAAAATTTAAAATTATTTGGAAGTAAGTTCTCCTCTATTGTCAAATCTGAGAAACTTGATCTTTTGATTTACTTCATTTTCGACCACTTCTTTGAAGACCTTGAACATTCCAAAAGTTTTGGAATTTTTCTTTAAGAAAGAGACCCAAGTCATCCTAGTGTAGTCATCAATAAAGAGAGCAAAGTAAAATTTTCCATTTAGACCTTTAGTTCTCATCTGCCCATAGAGGTTAGTATGAATGAGTTCAAGAGGCCTAGAGTTTGAGTGTTCTTTAGTCTCAAATTTGATCCTTGTTTGCTGCCAAGATGACAACGTTTGCAGCTTGTGTATGAGGGATTAGTGTTCTCAGGCATGTTTCTTACATCTTGGTCCTTGCTCATATTCACAAGATTCTTAAAGTGAGCATGACCCATTCTTCTATGCCAAATCCAACTCTCATATGCCATTCCCATATAACATTCTTTTCCCATCAAATTGTCTAAAAGAAATGTTATTTGGAGTTATAGCAGCCAGCTATTGCTACTAACCTACTTGAGTCTTTTCTTCTTCTGACATTCCTTAGAGTTGAAAGTGAGAATGTGTCCTTGATCATGTAAAGACCAAGCTCCTCAACCAGGAAGAGATTAATTTGAAAAACAAAGTTAAATCTAAACACAATGAATTTAGGAGGTGCTTACTAATGTACTACGTAAATGAACTATAATTGACTTAAAACATTAAATCAGTTGTAGTAATGTTTGATTCATGTCATTTCTATTATATGAAATTCACTAAACAAATTAAGTAAAATACATAGAAGGACAATTAAGATTACATACCTGAACCGTTATGTTAGACTTACAGTTGCACATTTGAAGCCAACGAGAAGTCCATCGACTCAGTCGTTGCTCCTCAAGAAACCACATGTAGGGGGACCACTCTCCTCCCAACCAACCCCTCAATCATAGACTTAGAGACCCTAGGCTCTCACTCAACAATACCATGCTATCCAAACATGATTATCATGATCCTATCCTACCCTTGACCTCCAAACCTCCATCACCACCTAGCTCCCAGAATCCTCCTGAAACACAGAGTATACAATCCAAAAAGAAGAGCCCGAACTCAACCCCTAATCGCTTTATTTATGCAGAAATTTTCATATTATAATTTAATTAGAGTTAATTATGCATGAGGGCCACATGGCCTCCATGCACCTAATCAAGTATAATTATCTTAACTGTTGTGAATTTTGTTTATTAGTATTATCTTAACTTTATTAATATTTTTTTTTAATTAACTCCTATTGTATTAATACCTTGTTAGTAGTTAATGAAAGCTTTAAGAATTATAATCCTTAATTAGTTTTTAGGCGTGTTACATACTCTCCCCTTTAGAGAAATTTCGCCCCAAAGTTATACTCGCTACAAAGATAAGTTCACAACATAATAGCGTCATACACAACACAATACTTAATTAGTATAGTATAATCCATATCTAATACTATTGTGAAGGTAAAATTCTTGCATGTGGCCAACACGTAAGAATTTTCCTCCTTCACTAATACATTCAACACCCTAATTGCTACATGCTCTTGTTTAATTACCTAGGGTCTAACATGCTTTCATTTATACATCTATGCATTAACTTCACCATACACTTCATAAACATGACATAATAAGAATAAATAAATCAAAATTGACTCAACAAGACCAAAACACATAACACATTCCCCCTAAAAATTCCTCATTCCTTACCCTCTCTCTGAGAATCATACCACTTGAGCAACCTCCATAACCCTTCACGCCAACACTCCACGTGTTCTTGCTTGCCATGGCATGGGCCCTCTACTATAACCTGTTCATAGATAGTACAATAGGCATTAGAAGCTTCATGGTTAGCATATTTTCTATACCGATCTATGGACCTCATTGACTGCACAAGATTTTGGTTTGCTTACGATATCTATTTTGATCACATCGGTTGCACTGGATTTTAATGGTCACATCTGGTCACCTCATAGGCCGCACTGGATTTTGGTCAACTAGGTATCTCAAAAGGTTGCCCCTGACTCCCTCCATATCCCTCCAAGGAAACCAACCCTAGGAATCGAAAGTCCTTCCCCACATGCCTCCCACTACGGATGGTGTACCTCAAGCTGTGAAATTTCGGTATTAGACCTCATCGACTGACGCAGATTTTGTTCTCCTCTGGTCACGTCATTGGACACACCGGATTTTGGTCGACACACTGGATTTTGGTCGACCAAGCATCGTAATTGTAGTTGGCAAGGTATTACTTAGTGACTGTGTCCCCATCCCATACTCCCTCGTAGTTATGGTCTCCCACGAGATTGTGGTTTCTAGAATGACCAAGCCTTGAAGGCCCCAGAGTGGAATTCTTGTAACATTTCCACTTACAATCATATAATCATTTATCAATCATCTCGAAACTAGTCCAGATATAATATCACATTGCTTCATGATCATATCATATCAACAAAGCAAGAGTAGTCACTGCGTCACATCATACTTACTAAGAAAATCAAGGAACACCATTTCAGTCGCCACTAAGACGGTGATTAGTACTCATCTTGTAAGTCAATGTAATATAATTCTTTCTCATATATTCTCATCAAATAATAAGATGTAACATTTAAGCGTTTAATGTATGTAAATTTGACATGTCAATAATACTCATCAGAATCAACATTTATTACACAATTTCATTCCCGATGTCAATACAACAATAGGATATCACAAACCATGCCATCATTCACCATATGGAATGTTGAAAACACCGTATCATAACTTTATGCAACTCTACCATGATGAATCAATTAATATCATTCTAATTCAAATATAACTTCTAATAAGTGCAAATCTATAGAAATAAGCAACATTTTTTTATGTGTTTCATATGCCACTAATAATAAGATAAAATAACATATCATATTGAGTATCATCATGAACTAGAAGCATCTCGTAATTGTGTATCATAAATATGAGATAACATAACAAGACCATGCTAAGTATCCACATAGGTATCTTGTAATTGTATCCTTTAGCATCGAGTACCAAATAATAAGGCACCACATGCATTCTTATCATGTTACAAACTTTCATCATAAAATAGAAAAACACATGCTACAATCACCCATTCTAATCATTCCATGGATTGACATAACAAGATCACATGCCCCTTATTCTTGAAGAGTACGTATGGCCTTTGGGTACCTATTTTGATCAAGTTGTGTTTTTTCTTTTTTCTTTTTGTCCATATATCTATCTCGCATATGGTATAATCATTACCAACATTGTGGGATTTTAGGAACCATGTTCATTATCTACAACCCATCGGCAATCCGATGCAAGTTTAGGTTATTATTACTTCTAATGGCCCTTTATGTCCATATCCCTAAGCTGTTCTCGAGTTCCCAAAAATATAACATGGAGATTTATTTACTTGTTATTTTTATTTTATTTTTAATAACACAATGGGATACTACAAAGAAGGGATCTTTCAATCATAAGATTGTTATGTAAACTGGTGGCACATTCCTAGTCTGGATTATGTAGATATTCACGTAATAGATTTGCGGGGAACTGATTAGAACGATATATATAATCCTCCCATTATAGATTAAAGGCCAACACTCTCATATGTGGAGATAAAATTTAATTTGCTTGATCCCAATTTTCTTATCACCACCATACTTAACATCAAATGGAACTAGTTTGGAGACTTAATTTTAGGAAAGGATGCTTTCAATTTAGTAATAATACACATTCATTCATGTGAATGTATGGATGCATACTGATTCAAAATGGCCACATGACTTTACTAATAAAGAGTGTGTGGTGTTGGTGTTGGTCGATAACCCCTACAAAAAAGATAATAGAAACAAAAGGAAACTAGCAGCAACCAAATAACTGGAGCAAACTACATATCTCTATCCTAGTTCAAGATTTCTTCACGCCTTTGATCCACTTCCTTGGATTCATCATCTTTTCTTAACTTTCATCCAGTAACCATTGGAGTACTTATAGGTTTGCAGTCTTCCATTCTAAATTTCTTCAACATTTGCTTGATGTATTTGGTATGGTAAATGAAAATGCCTTTGTCTAGTTGAGATATTTGGATTCCTAAGAAGAAAGTTAACTCTCCAAGCAATGCCATTTCAAATTCACTTTGCATATCCTTGGAAAACTTTTGACTCATCATGTCATCATCACTTCCAAATATGTTTTTAGTAATGTACACTTCAATAATGATGATATTGTCTTGATCCATATTTATATAGAGATTACTGTATGCATTTCCCCTCTTGAAACCTCGTTGTTTCAGTCCATATAGATCTTTATTTAACCTGCAATCATAGTCTTCATTTTCTAATAGTGGGAACCCCTCTTGTTGTTTAATGTAGAATTTTTCTTCTAAATTAACATTTAGAAAAGTTGATTTTACATCCATCTAATATAATTTAATTATTTTTCAACATGCATAAGCCAAGATCATTTTGATTGCTTCCATTCTATCCACATGAGAAAATGTTTCATCAAAATCTATTCCTTCAACTTGGGCATATCCTTTGCACACTAGTCTTTCTTTGTTTATGGTTACATGTTTGTCTTCATTGAGCTTGTTTATGAAAAATTGTATTGTACAATCACATTTCTATTCTTTGGTGTTGGAACAAATTGCCATGTTTCATTATTCTCTATCTGATATAGTTCTTCTTCCATAGCCTTGATCCAATGTTCATCATTTCTGGCTTCTTCAAAGCTTCCTGGTTGAACTATGGATAGCATAGACAAGTTCCCTTATTTTGGAATTTGAGATTTTCTTCTACTTCTAGTTTCTATTTTGGCACTCTTTTCCCCAATGATTAGTTCTGCAGGATTATTCTTTTGAACGCGGTGATTAGGTGTCTTGAAAAGTGTTTGGACATTTTGATGAGTCCTAGAAGGAGTTTGAAAATTCTATTGATTGTTTTATTCTTGTCCTGCTTCTTATTACTCTTCTTCTTGCTGGTTTTGTTCTTCTTCCACTACTTCAAACTTTGGTTCTTTGAATATGTTTGAATCTCTTCTTTCCTTCTAGGTCTTTGGAAAAATGACTTAATCAAATTTCACATTGCTACTTTCCATTATGTTGTTGAGTCTTAGATTATAACACATGTATTCTTTACTTTTGCAAGAGTGGCCAATAAATAAGCCTTAATCATTTACTTGAGATTCAAGTTTTCCAATATTATTGTTATCTCTTTTTATATAACATTTACTTCCAAATACTTGAAATGTTTTACATTGGATGGTATTCCTTTCCATAGTACATATGGTGTTTCATCACTCTCACTTCTAAGCAGTTCTTTGTTCAATATATGAACAATTGTATGTACTACTTGTACCCACAATATATCACCTATCTTGGAGTCATTTGTCATCGTTCTGGCCATTTCTTGTACAATCTTGTTATTCTTTTTAACAACTCCATTTTGCTAAGGAGTTCTAGTTGTTGAGAATTCTCTTTTATTCCATGTTCTTCACAAAAATCCCAGAATTTATTTGAGGTGAACTTTCCACCATTGTTTGATCTTAAAGTCTTAATTTTCAAATCTGTATCATTTTCAAACATTTCCTTGAATATCCTAAAACATTCAAATGCTTTTGATTTCTTGTTAAGGAAGAAAACCCATGTCATCCTTGTATAGTAATCATTGAGAAACATAAAGTATAGCTGACCCTTCAATCCTCTGTCTTCATTATCCCACATAGATCAGTGCGAACAATTTGAAATGGATTTGTAGTGGCATATTCCTTTGTCTTGAACTCAGCCTTTGTTTGTTTCCCATGCTGACAATGCTTGCACAAAGTGTTAGTTGGTTTTGTAATATGTGCATTTCTTTTACAACTTGCTTCTTGTTGAGCTTGACAAAATTGTCAAAGTTTATATGACAAAGTTTATATGACTCATTCTCTTGTGTCAAATCCAACTTTCATCTTGCTTACCCATAAAACATTTTTCCTTTCCAATTTCATTCAATATGTATATGTTGTTTGGAGTTCTAGTTGTCATTTCCACAAGTATACCTAGTCCTTTTCTCTTGATTTCACATTCTTTTGAATTGAATAGAAGTGTGTGTCCCTTATCCCACATTTGGCTGACACTCAACAAATTATGCTTCATGTTTTCAAGAAGAAGAACATTTTCTACCAAACCATCTTTGTTTCCAAGACTAATTATACCTTTTCCCACAATTCTAGCTGAGTTGTTATTGTTGAATGTGATAGATCCTTCATTTTCTTTCCTTAACAACACAAATTTGTTTTTTCACTTGTCATGTGATTTGAACATCCACTTCTTATCACTCACAATTTACCCTTTGGTTGTGGAAGTATAATTCCAAGGTAACCTTACAAATCAATCTTTAGGAGGAAGTTGGCTTCTTTCCTACCAGAGAGGGATCTCTCAACAAATAAATACGATGGCCATAAATATTCTTAAAAAAAAAGTTTTAATTATGGCTTAAACAAGAGGGTATCATTGGGCATGGAGTCAAAATCATGAGTTATTATAAATGACTGTGCTTTGCAACAAGATTTCTTCACAGAGGTGGGATATTCACTCTTTTATAGTCAAGTTCTTGATTGTCTAGTGGTAAGGAGGAAAAATGAACATTCCATTAATATGGGCATCAAAGATGAATGCAGTATTAACTTTAGAGGAATCTTGTTTTTGAATACTTGAAATCAATGAACCAAAGCATATGATTATGAATTCTGATTCAATATAACCTTATTCAAGCATGAAGGACAACACAATGAAAAAGATAACAAAAAAATGCATTCACATGAGAAAAATGAAGTGCATACTGTAAAATAACAACACGAGAATATCTGATATAGAAAAATTCTTGCTTGGATCTGCAAATTTTATTAACTTGAAATGCTCAGTTACAAAATGAGTTTCACTCTCACGGGTTCCAACCCCAATTACATTACAAAACATGCTTTTATACAACAAAATTCTCCTTGAGCTGATACCTAACTACCTACATTATAAAAATAGACTTCTTGTAACTACCTTATTACATCTATCATATAACTTAATAAACTAAATCTTCCTAAACACTAGAAAAATATTTAACTTCAAATATTTAATTCCACTTTGAAGAGGATCTTGGTATGTCTTCAACTTCGAGCCTTGAAATGAAAATCTTCATTAATGTAGTGTATATTTCATTTTTCCAAATTTCCCAATGGTATTCCATTGGTCTCCAGATGGCACTTCGAGATTTGTCATTTCTTTAGCTAGTACCCTTAGCTCCACATGATCTACATAGGAAATAGGTGGTAGCTTAGCACCAATCATCCTAAATGAATCCACTATTTCAAAGTCCATTTCAAAGTCCACAACTAATTTGTCAACTATAATTTTTCCTGACAGAGACTAAGTCATATCTTCAAACGTTTTGTGATCCAATCTAGGTTTAACTAGAAAAGCATGATATTCAAATTGAGATATCAACTTTCCATCCTCATCGCAAAAAGAAGGTAGACCTTTTCGAAACAATTATATGAATAAATCCTTGAAGGACTTCAGTTGTTGCAACATTTGGTCTGCCTTTTCCTGAACACATTCAATGTGATGATGTTTCCCGATTAACTTCCTCTCCCAAGTTATGACTGCAATCTTGTCCTTAATACCTCGTCTTCAGACAGAGTATTAATAAAATTTATAGTGTTATGAGTTGTATTTGTCGGTTTCCTATCCAATGTTTCTTTTATAACTATACAACTTTGTCTTGCCACACTGATTACCACCTCTTTGTCTTTGATATAATTCAAGTAAGGTCTAATTTTTGTAGCTTATGTAATAATCATATCCCAAATAAGATGCCTTGGCCTTGTACTGGTAACTTCCCTAAAACTTTCTCTGCTAACTTCTCATTCTTATCAAGCAGTTCTTTGCTTTTATTCTCAAAAAAAAAATTTCTTCTTCCTTTTTCTTTATTATTTCAACCAGTCTTTGGTTTTCTATTTTCAAACCCTTTATTTCTTTATCCCTCAAATTGACTTGTGACATAGCTTGAACGATGACTTCAGTGCTTGTCTATGTACTTGGTTGACCTGTTTCTACCCGTTTATTCCTTTCTTTCTCCTCTCTTTCCTTTTCCAGAACTAATTGATTCTCATTTAAAACATCAATATTGGAAATAAGGAAAGCTCTTTCCTTTTCCCATTGTCCTTGTTATTCAACAAGTTTTAACAATTTATCCTTACTATCATTTAGTTCTTGGGACAACAGTTCTTTTTCCCTCTCTAACACTGTCAACTCAGATGCTTGGATCAATTGAGTGGCTAGAATTTTCATCTTCTTTTTTAGTAGTTGGATAGTGTTTTATTTCTTAGATAATATCTTCTTTGTATCTTGTCCTCTATTTGGCTCACTATCCATATCCAGTAGATCACCTTGAAGCTTCTTGATTTGTTGTTAATATGTCTTATTTCCCACTTTTTCTTGCTTCAATTGATTCTCCAACCTTGAAATTGTAGATTGTAAGTTTGGAACTTTTAATGTTGCTTTGATCAAATCAGTATAGATTAATTCCCTAGTTTTCTTATGCAAATGAATCTTATCAGGTACTAGGATTTTCTACAAATTGAGTCTCATTTCTGAAACTCTGTTCTAGGTTGCCACTGCCAAATTCAATGTGTTTTTCACTTGGTACTTCACAGTGACGAGTGAAATATCCTTATCTAATATGTGGCCCCTTAATTTAGAATAAATCTTCAAATATTTTTCCGAAGAAAAAATATTGTCCTATCCAGATCTAACATATAAGTCACTTCTTGACTTGTATTTATCATTGGACCCACTCTCTTGTACTTCTGCAAAGTTGTATTCATGAATCTGAAAAGCTGGGCCCCAAAACTTTTCTTTCATCTTCTTGCTTCCAAATTCAGCTATTCCTTTCTTTGAATCTATCTTTGGCCTTTTTTCCACTTTTGAATCTTCATCTTCAACTTCAACAATTTATGAGAAACTCCTCTTGCCAATAATCTCAATTTTGCTAGGAGTTGGTATAGTCATTGCTCTTGATTTCATTTTGCTAGATGGATTTTCTTGCAGGCTCTTTGAATTATCTACATCTGATTGATATTCCATTAAGTTAGCTCTTTTATCCAACCCCTATATTTCTTGATGATCAAATGCTTCATTTTTGTTTTGTTTCCTCCTCTGTGATATGATGTGAAGTGGATCATAGTTTATTTTGGTGGATTTAATGAAATTCATATTTTGTAGTAAGCCTTCAACTACTTGAAGAGCGGATTTATTTTTTCTAATAAAGGGACCTACCTTCAAAGGAAATTTAATCTCATATTCCTTTCTATAGCTCAAAAAGTTTTCTTTTTCCATAATAATCTTTTTCCTGATAAATTCCAAAGCCAATATCCTAGGTGTCAAGAATGCAGGCAGGATGTGTGGCTCATGAACAAAACCATATACTCTGATAATGATATGTTTCTTCAAAAGGAACCAATATCCAATTCTTCTATCTGGGCTAAATTGTTGGACCTCCTCCATCTTAGGCAACACTCTAGGCAATTTGTCTTGAAACATTACCTTATACACTTCTGACATTATAAGATTCATGTAATTGAAAGTATTATTCATGATTTCAGAAGTGGATAGTATCTCTAGAAATTGCAATTTCTCCTCATTAAAGAACAAAAACATTATGAACAGGTAGGACTGATATATGAAATGTATGGTCATGTGGAAATTCACTAACTGAGATTGAATATTATCAGCTAGGAATTCATCAAATTTAAGGCAAGACAATTGACTAGACTCAGACTCAGACTCAGGTTGATGCATACTTAACCTAAATAAAAAACTTAACATAACTTATGGGACAAACTTATCAATGTCCAACCTTAAAAACTGACTTAATAAAAATATGGCCCACTGGAATTCTTCATTAAACAGGTTAATATCAAGGGGAAAAGGTTCGGTTTCAACAGAAATATCGGGCTTAAGACTTTTGGAGTAAAATATCTGCTTCTCTTCAACTACAACATGTCTGAACTACTCAATTAAACTTTCTTCAGTGAAATGTTCCAAGTTTTGGGTGAACGACTAGGGTACTTCCAACAAATATCTAAAAACTAAGGCCTTGATGGGGCAAAGGATTCTAGACTTGTTCAAGTCCAATATGATTCGTGTAGACTCGGAATAATTAGACGCACACTAGGCTACAAAATATGAGAAGTTAAGGGTTTGGTATGGACAAAAATACTGAAAACAAGACCTTTGGACACTGTGTAGGTCAATTCCCTCTTCCTCTAAGGTTTTTATTCTATTCTTCAGTTCATGTACTAGAATAGAGGAGAGTACTGTGTTGAAAATGTCCCCATCCCCATTTTCAAAAATTTCCTCCAGTTTGTTGAATTCACGGACCTATGTCTCTATTTCACCTTCCCCCTCCATTTAAAAAAAACTTGGCAGGTTAGCTATGTGGCCTACTTGGAAAATGATGACTGGTAAAAAGTGTATCTAACTCAACTTCCACGGGTGCAGGTACGTTCTTCCTTATGAGCAAAAGAAAAATGACATGACTCCACGTGACTTTTTCCTTTTATAATATTCTGAATAAGTGGTTTTGAGATCGCGGGATGTGGTTTCTCCCTACCACCTTTCATCCAGTGGAATGATTCTCCACCCAACACATGGAAGGAAGTAACATTCCTCTGGCCCCCAATTGTTTTGATCTCTGTGCATGTCATGGGTGTGGAACAAACCTCCACCATTGATCTCTTTCCCTTTTTATCGTAAGTTGTTGATCAAATCCAATCTTTAATTCTCTCAAACGGTCATTTCACCCATCTCTCACCCTCTTGTAAATCGAGAAACTTCCTCCAATGGATTCCTTGTCCATCATTGATCTTTTCATTTCCTAAATATGAACCGTCAATATTTTCATAAAATACCATAAGCACTTTATTCATCCATCTTAGTCACTTTCCACCTCCAGCATACGGTTCTAAGGGGAAAATGAAGAGTTTAGCCTTCCTTCAAGCACCCAACTTCTCAGCTTCGTAGTCATATTGCCATAATTCAAAATATTTAAGCTCTTTATCTCACATGAATCCCTTCTCAGCTATTGTAAACCAAAACTATTCTAACACCACTATCAAAACACCATTGACTTATACTTCTATGAGATTGTAAGTCAAGTCCACATTCCTCAATTTGCAAATTTTTATTCTTCTTTACCCTATTTCTTTTATGTTCTGGAAACTACCTAGTTTCTTTTGACAACACCGTCATCCCACTTATGCAATTTCTGGCTCTATGTCCAAAGTTGTTACATTTGTAGAATCCAATTTCATAATTCAAGGATCCAAATCTGTTATTTTTTTTTTTAAATCCTCACGAGCATTTTTGAGATAATTGTCTTCATAATGCTTCCTGAATTTTTTATAGCCATTTCTATTCCATGTGTTTCTACCTCGTACATAGGTTCTACAATTTACTGCCTTATGGCCAAAATTATTGCAAGAATAACACATGCCAAAGAAAATGATTTGGTACTTGGTGTAGGAGGTCTTTTAGTTGGTGTTGACATTTTGAAGTCATGATATTGAAACTTCATTATTGTTGGTGATTTCCTCCATTCATGATCTTCTTCAATACTCTTCTTTGTTACTATTTTTTGAGGCTCAAAACCTTCTATAACATTTGCATAAATTATTTGTATTTCTTTACCTTTAGACATCATAGATCTTGAACCCTCATCATTTCATTTGTATCAAAGACCGTATTTATCATAGAATGGGCTTTGGTTGTTAATGATTTCATCCAGTACTTTGGTGGTGTGACCAAAGTTCTGTCGAATATCATTTTTCTGTGAATCCTTTCTAAGAGATACTATTTTTGCTTCCAACTATTCATGTATCTTCTCATTTGATTCAAGTATTCTTCTAAGTGTTTATTCAATCACTTTGGATTTTTCCAACTAAACCTTTATATTCATAAATCTTTTCTTTATTTCTTCACGATTGCTTCTACAAATTTCCTTTAATTCATCCAACTCCTTTTTGAGTAATTTTTTTTCTTCCTTTCTTTCTTTAGTTCACTTAGGGAATTGATCAATTATACCTCAAGATATACTTATCCGACCACATATTCCTCATCATCATCATAAATTTCTTATAATTACATGAAGAGCATGCTTCATGAGTCCTCATCATTATCCTCCTCATCAAATGAGGAGCTATACTACTTTGAATAGAGACTCTTCCTTTTCACAAATTTCTTGTTCTTTTTTTGATAATTTTTTCTTTCTTGGGAACATCTACTTCGTCACTATATGACCTTTTTGCATAAGGACGCTTGGAATAAAAATGACCAATTCTACAACAATTGAAACATATGATAGGAAGCTTACTTGTGTACTTGTTGGTTCCCCTTTTTAACTTTCTCATGAAGCTTTAAACTTCTTCATCATCTAAATCATCACTACAATTGGAGCACGAACATGATTTTTCTTTTTGCTTGTTATCCTTGTCTTCTTGGAAGCCCTGAAAGTTGCTTCTCTTCTAGTTGGATTCTCTTGTTATGTTCTCATTTCATATGTTGTAATAATTCCATGTAACTCATCCATACTTAAACTATATAGATGTTCCCTTTCTTCCAGGGATGATATCTTAGAATCAGACCTCATTGGAAGAGATATGAGAAAATTCTAAACAATTAATGAATTTTCAATCTTTTCTGGTATAGTGTGTCCATTTACTACAACCTGCCAGACATCAAGTCCTAGTGACCACAAGAATAACTTCATCCTTATGCTCCAAAAAGAGTAGTTCATCCCATTAAATAATGGTGACCCAAGCTTAGATATACCTTCCATTGGTTAGACTATCTTGAAGGAACCCACCCTGATACCAATAGTTGGAAATACTGAGAGAGGGGGTGAATCTGTGTTTGGCACAATATACGATTTTAAACATTAATTATATCATGGAAACATTAACCATTCAAAATTATATTCATAATCATATAGACCATACAAAGTGCACAATATATTTTACATGGAAACCCAAATGGGATAAAAAACAAAGAATTCTTTTCTTATATACTCAATATTACATTCAATTTATTTACTAGCACCAACTAGAAGGAAGCACCAACTCCCTAATTTTCTTGCACCAACTAGAAAAAGGATCCAACCCCTTGGTTTATCATCTCCAGCTAAAAGGAGGCTCTAATCCCATAGTTTATCAACTCCAACTGAAAGAAGGATTCAACCCCCTGATTTATCATCTCCAACCCCCTAATATCACACACTCCAGTCTATCGGTTCCTTGTCCTTCCACCCTAATATGAATAGAATAATCAATCTCTAATAATCACAATATCACTATCTATAACAACATGTACTTGTATATATGTTCTTTTACATATATAATTGTCTTTGTTCCCGTCATAAACCCTAAATTCCAACAAGTATAAATATGAACCTGTAATGAATCAGGATTTGAAACTTATACCAAATATTATTCAATATATCTAATAGATATCCTCCAACGGAACTCTCTGAGACATCCTAAATCAAAACTTATAATGAATGTAATACCTCTGTCCTGGACCCCTAGTCTGATTGGGTTCAAATGTAAATATTGATAATGAATGCCAAGAGGATGAATATTTTGTATTTTATTATATTAATATAAATTCACAATTGACTGTGAGGAGGCAGAATGATGAAATGATAAGGGACCAAATTATTCACTAGAGGTGGAAAGGGGATTTAGAAATGCCATAGTGGGAAAACCCTGCTATAACCTTACTCTTAAGCCATGATTTAACCTTCATACATTTTGATTAGCTTAGATACTTTTTTAATGTTAAGATGGGGCTTAAATATGATTAATAAGGTTAAATAAAAGTTAATGAAAGGAAAGACGTGGATTGTGGGGAGAGACCATGTGCCCTGGAAAATACATGCAAAGAAAAGTGAAAAACATGTCATGTCCAAGAGGGAGTTGTCATGACATGAGGATGAGAACTGGTTTGGGGGAATACAAAGAATGAGATAGCAGAAGCGGTTCTTAACCAAGGGAAATTGTATAAGTGAAACCTATTGTTGAATCTATTTGAACCAATATTCATGAACCTGTGAACCCGACTAAGAATCATTACCTATTGAATTATGACCATGTTTTCCTTGGACTATTCCAATGAATGGGAAATGGTGTATGAAACTACCTTAGTGGAATTCTTAGCACTTGAGCAATGATGTGTCTCACTGTAGTGATTACATAAGGAAGCTTGGAAGCTAGAGTGCACTATTTGGCATGCATTTAGTTGTAAGCCAAGTATTATGATTGTTGAGTGTTAAACCTTTGAGAGAAACTATGTGGTTGGTGAGAAACCTATTTGGTGAATGCTTGGGTCTCAGCTTGGGGGTGGTGTTCTACTAAGAGCTAAATGAGCAGAATTATCTACAATTGGGTGGAGTGTGGCTCACACATAGTCAATGCCTAACTCTAGTGTTTACAAATAATTTTAATTGTTGATAAATATATTGTCATTTTGCAATGTAATTTGTATTTTGAATCAAGAATATTGTTTCTTGTTTATTTATTCATGAATGGAATATGCACGAGGATATTGTTGTAATTCTATTGAATTCTTAGATGTTTACAAAATTATGTTTGTAGAGAGTTAAATGGTAAAATATGGAAAAACACTTCATAAGTTTAAGTTATCTGAATTAATAGTTGCTCAATGAGACAAACTGTGTGTTTGATTGTTATTCTACTTTGAAAATTGTTGAGTCAATTTCCAAGCAATTGCTCTATGTGGGAAATGCTATTTGGTTAATTGTTGTAGCATTCCATTGGCTTCTTAGTTATGAAAGACTAGTTAAAAGGGGGAATTTCCTTATGATTTTAATAAGTGCTTACATTTACATTAAGGAATATGGATTCATCATTTGTGTTAACATGTTTTCTATATTAAACAATTTGTGATAGAATTTATCAAAAGGCTAGTTTTTGGTATGTTTCTTTAATGTAGAATTAATTGGAAAATAAGCACTTTAGATATCACTATAAAATAGGTGAAACTCATGTCCTCCCTAGCTTATTATTATTTTTTAAGATTATCGATGCATGTGAATGTTTGGTTAAGCAAGGATTTATTGTAGATGAAACATGTTGGTAATCTTAATACTGAAACCATAACAGAGTTAAAGACTAATTCTTTTATTTCTAAAATAGTAATCCTTGCTCATTTAATTGTTACAATTTCCAAATACTGAAAGCATTGGGATGCTTAACTGTATCTTGTGAATGTGCCGATTTGGTTTAAGTCGCAATGTTGTGTTGAGCCAAACTTGATTATGTTTTATACATGTTTTCGGCCTTAGCCGCTTTCTGAAACAACTAAGTGTTAAGTCTTTGAAATTGGTTAAGTTTACTTCATTTAATGGAGTGTCATTGTGTCAAAGTGTCGAAGTTTATGAGCTGATGTTGGGTTTGGGATTTGCGATGTTATTGTATTGGAATGCTTATGTTTAAGCATTGATTCCAATGTGACGACGTCAAAATCAATGAAGCTAGATTTTATGTTGTTCTTGTCTTTGTTGAGGTTCCTATGCTGAGGTGCCAATGTCAGGATCAACATGTTAGTTGAACATAGTTTTTCTAAATTAGTATTAATGTATGAATTTCAACGTCGAAAGGTATGAGTTTTGAGGTTGGAACATCAGCTTCATAATGGTAGTTTTAATACCTTCAATTCCTATGTTGACTTCTGACTTTCGACTTACCGACACCATGATCGTTAAGTCATCGGGAGGATCTTTGTCTTGGTTGTTTTTCCATTTTCGACTCTTGATGACCCGAGATTCAGTGTCAAGACGTCGGTGTTGCAATAGTAAAAGAAAAAAGTTCATTTTGTAATGTCAGATTTTGACTGTCGATGTCAGCAAGGTTGCGATCAACATGGTAATATCGAAGTTGGTAGGATAAAGTAGAAAAGGTAGTTTAATCCATTGGATTTTTTAATTAATGATTGATTAATAAAAATAATTAGTAAGTAATATTTTTAGCTTATATTTTACTATGCTTCCACAGTAGTGAGTTGTTTGGGACTCACTGTTATTTGTTTTTAATAATTTCAAATTTTAATTTCTATGTAATTACAATTAATTAACATTATAGATTGGTTTTATAGCATTTGCAACACTCTATATTTTATTTAAGTTACATATCTTTGATATTTGTAGCTGTGTAGCGTGCGGGTGCGTTACAAAGTGGTATCAAAGTTAAGGTTTCAACACTTAGCCTCTAGAAAATGTTTTTTATCTTGTAAAGAATGCAAAAATATTGACCTTATTTATTTTCATAACATTTTCTTTTATGAAATGTTTGTATGTATGTGGATAATGTGAATTATATCATGCATATGAATTTTGATGTGAACTAATAATTGTGGATAAATTCATATTGCTAGTGTCAACTCAGCTTTGAGGCATTGTACTTGTTGATTTCCAGTGTAATAAGGGAGTGATACTGAAAGGATGGCAGAAGATACGTAAATTCCCAACTGTGTTGATGAAGTTGTAATGGGTATACAAAAAACAAAATACAATGGTCATTAGTATGAGATGGGAACCATGGAGGTGTTCATAACCTTGAAAGACATATAGATCAAGAATAGAAAGATTCTACATAGTTTGGATCATCAAAACCAAATAAATCAGCAAGTGATTCAGATTTTGGTTCAATTACAAAATCATATGCAAGAGGTATATTTAGTTATGAATAGAGAAGGAAAAGAATCAATTAATAGAGGACATCCTGATAGATATCAACATTCCATAGATGAGGATGTAAGAAGAAGAAGGTTGCATTCCCTATATCATTCGGTTTAAAGTCATCATGGGAATGATGAACCTAAAATATGTCATGATCATCATCATCCTAGAAGACATTTGAAGAGGAAGCGAGATGGGAATGCATTACAGGGTGAAATCAGGAAGCTCAAAACTCCCACCTTTGATAGGGAAAAATATGGGGAATTACAGAGATTTAGATTCTATAAATGAAGAAATATCTGCATCTCCGTGACTATTCTGATAACCAAGAAAATCACATTGCTATTTATAATCTACAAGGAAAAGCTTACAGGTGGTGGAAGCATCTGAAGCAGGTATAAAATATGGATGAGAGGCCAATCTCATGGAGAAGTTTTCAAATTTTTTTCAAGTGTGAATACCTATCCCAATAATAATTTGACAATAAAATTCAAGAATTCTTTGAACTCAGACTAGGAAATATGATGATGGAAGGTTATGAGCAAAAATTCCTGGAACTATTAAGTTATGTGGATTTCATCCAAGAAAAGGTTAAGATTCAGTTGTTCCTCAGTTGTCTACCAACATTTTATAAATACCAAATAACTTATGACGAACCTCATACCTTGAAGGAATGCATACAAAAGGATAAATGCATGTATGAGCAAGGTGTTACCGGAAATTATCAATCATTGCAGACAAAGATTATTTCCCTACTCTACATGGGGATTATCTAGAGAAAAAGGCTCACAACAATGCATCCTCTCCCTAGACTTTTAAACTACTTGAATGCAAAGCTTTCTTACCTCACTAAGAAGGTGATCCTTTCCTTGGGATTCTCTGATGGATCAGTTGTACTTGGAAAATAGTGTAAGGAACAAGATACAATAGTGAAAGAAACAAGATAATTCAACGATATATACTAATGATTAAGGAGAACAGTAATGAATAACTGATATTAACACAAATCATTCATGGGAAATGGGATGACATTTTTATTAACAAGTTAAGAGAATACAAATACAACCAAATCCTTGATGTTGAAGCTGTGTTCTCACAATGTCTTCGACTCACGACCACAAGATCTACAAACTCTTCAAATCTCACTCACAACCACACTCTTTGCCTCCTGAAGTGGCAATGATTTCAATAGAATAAAGGTTCTCTCTTGGTACTCTCTTATCATGGTCGATAAAGATTCTATATATAGGCCAAAGAGGGCCCAAAGGGGTTGCGATTCTTAGGGAGGAAGGGGAGGGATCATCCCTAGAGGCTAGGGGTATGAATTCCACCTACTCCAAGCAGTTGGGATAAGCCTCCATGAGGACTTTCAGATAGAAGGTTCTCGAAATATTCTCTTTTATCTCTTTTGACAGTGTTGACGCTCCTTGTGCACTAGCAAGAGGCGTTGATGCTGCTTGTCCTTAGGAAACAAGTGTCACCGACACACCTTGTGATTAGTAAAATGATGCCAAGGTAGGCTGATGCTCTATGTCAAAAGGAAAAGGGTGTCAGGCCTCCTATGAATGAGAAAAAATCTCCTCCAAAAGATGGTTTGGTCAGGTAACTTTAGAAAATTGAGCATAGTGACAATTTTTGGGTGTAACAGAATGCTCCCCAAAGTATGAAGCTAGAGGGATGTGATCGGTGAAATACTTTGATAAATATGATATGGAATCAGAGAAAAAAGAGTGGCAAGTGAAGACTTGAAATAACACCAGTTACAAACTATCTAACTCAAATCATAGTTGTTGGTCAATACACTACATATCCAAGTATGATGACCAAGTAATGGCCACCAATGATGCACTGTAGATCCATGATTAACAAGAATCAAATAAGGACATAGCTACCGAATATACATTGTAGATCCATGTCATCCTGACTCAAATTTGAACATAGACACCAGACATACAATGTGGATCCATGCAACAACTCAAAAAATATTCCATCACAACCTAAGGATAGGCATATATTCAAGTGAATACCTAACCACTTAGTGTCTTCATTCCAATCCCAAATAGTATGATTCTATCCATGTGAATAGATGTACTAATGTTGAACATGGTAGAAACCACTTGATTAATGGTCATTGATGCATACCGTTAATGAGTGTGAGCAAAATCACCATTAATTTCAATGATTCCCAAGGTACCATTAGTGCATTCCTTTGACTGTGAATGAATGAGTTGCAGTCGAACAATTGAAAAAATATTCCAAATAGAGGCCAATGATGAAAGCCTACTGTCGAAAGAAAGGAAACCTGCCATTGAGGCATGCAAGATTCAAGGTACTTGATTGGTTTCTAAGACTAATTCCAGGTTGATGTGTCTGTGTCAACGAGAATAGAATCATTAAAGGATGGCCATGATGTTTCCCCCTTCATCAACGAGAAACTTGGAACAAAAGTGATTTCATAAGCGATATTTGATAATGGAACAATTATAGGACTGACTTGGATATGGACGACTTGAAGGAAGGTAAAGTAACTATAGAAGTAGACTGTGATAAAGACTCCTCTTGAACATTGAATGACACAACAAGTGACTTGGAAACATTGACTAAATCGAGGCAGAGACTAGACATAATGAAAAGACGGGACATTGCATTCTTTGAATTCAATCAAAGGAGTGACATGACTCATGAAATTGGATCAACTCGATGACAAGATGAATACCCAACTATTTTATTGAAAAGACAGGTTCCATGTTCAAGAGTGACTAGGAGCTTCCATTAATACAAATGAAAAGTGTCTCCCCATTCCCTTAATTTTCCCATCATAATGGATGAGTACCTCTTTACTTTTTAACGATCTTGAAAAGGGTAACAAATGCTTGATATAGCTCACCAAGTGATGAGTCCAAACTCATATGTTTTATGAATCTAAGAAAGGAGGGCTTCATTCCCTGAAAAGGGGTCCTTCATCGCTTAATTTTACAAGTTCGAAGAAGGTAAACTCGATCGTTATTTCATGTTTAGAGAGTTTGAAATGACTAAGAAGACTCTAAAGTGGAATTTTTTCGTAATTTTAGTCCCTGAGGCCTGAAAAAGTATAAACTGATACCTAGGAGAACTCTTCTAGTTGCAATGAACTAGAGTGTACTTTTTTCATAAATGAATCTAAATGGTTCGAAAAAGGGATAAACTATCACCGGATAGATGACCTTTCAAATAATTTTATAAGCGTGAAAGAGTTAAGTTCACTTGACGATATTTTCGTGTTTAAGGATCCTGAAAAGAGCTTAAAGATGACTCCAAGGGGGTTTCCTTTTGCATACTCGATACCTTTTCCTGAGTTTTTAACGAGCACGACTAGGGTATAAAATGCGCTCGAAGTTGTTTTCAATTTGGGCCAGATCATGAAAAAATAAAAAAAGAAGCTATATCATAGCCAAACTTACGTTCAATAAGGTCCTGAAATATTCAAACACAACATGAGAACAATTTCACCATAAAAACTATAGAAAAATATAGTAAAAACCCACAATATTTAAATATTTCACCAATTGTTTTCTATATAAAATAAAAAAATAATATAAAAGGGTGAAATAGTAAAAGTTACTTACCATTGTTTTTTTACCATAGAAATTGAGTGAAAATTATGTTTGAGAGAGGGATTTGTGACGAAGATTCCACGAGCTACAAGCATCCATTCGACGAATCGTCAGAAGAAAGTAAGAGATATCATCCTCCCCTTCCTTTTCATGGTTGAGTTTTCACTTTTCATCAATATTTTTTATGGTTTCAGGAAAGTTTTAGCAAGGGGAAGAGCGTGCCCTGAGTGATGCTCTTCTCTTTTTTGGGAGGTGCACCGACACACTGCCCGAAAGGGGAAAGAGCATTAGTGGTGCTCTGTCCTATGAAGGAAGATGCATATCACTGTGTTCCCTTGGGAAAAGTGCATGACATGCCGCGACCTTTTAAAAATAAAAATTTAGCATGAATTTCAAGTTTCATTTCCATTGAAATGAGTCTAATGTTTGTCATGTGGATGTTCCACAAGTGTTTGACTCAAAAAATTGTTATTTGGAAGGAGAGTGAGCATGAGTTAGATGATGCTAAGCGAAAAATGACCCAATTACGGTGAGAAAAATGAGGGAGTGTGGAATCCTTAAGTACTTCAGGGTTCTGGGCATGAGAGTCCATGTTCGTCTTCTAGATCATTTGATACGGATGCATGACCCTTATCAACAACATTTCAATGTGGGCACTCACATTCTGACGATTGATGTTGAGAACATACACTTTTTGATAGGATTATCCAAGAGAGGAAGTCCAATATCACTTTCAAGTCCCAGAGGGGGGGACATGACCATTAACGATCTCATTGATGAGGATTGCATGATTGGAACAAGGTCCCAAGGGGGAAAGATTCTGATCAAACACATTATGGATCAATCATTGAGGACAGTATACTTCACTATCGAGAAGGTAGAAGGTAGTAGGTCTTCTCATCACACTACTTGAGAACATATGTTATATGTGTTGGAGTGCATGGCTCCAACTATATTCAATTGGAGTGAGGGGCTTAGTGAGCCTCAAGGACCAACTCACAAAGTGCCGACAAGGTGATCTAAAGAAGTTTGGCTACGGGGTTTTAGTAGTATATTTCTTCCTGGAGAGGGTACCTTTATTATGCCCTCAGGTGCCACTTAACAGGTTGGATCCCAAGGATCCATAGATGCTGAGGTGGGCAGAGGATATGGCCCATCATGGAGGCAGTAGAGGGCTCCCCGTGACTTATGGTCTAGTATTCTTCCATAGCTGCTAGGCCAACTGCTACTTGTAGAGGACTATGCATACGTGGAGAGCGATTTCAGGGGTGACCATGATCTTCCATTACTCGAGGATGATAAGTGGGACGACCGAGTTAAGAAATATATTATTTTCATTGTTCTTTTTTTATATATTATATCTCATTTTTTTGTATTTTGGTGATACTAAGACATGACATACTATTTTGTAGACATCTGTCCATCCTGACCCACAAGAGCATCACCTATCAAGAGGCATGGGATGGTGAGATAGATTTCCATCTAGAACGTGGAGGCACAGGAGGAGCTTCAACAGATTAAAGAAAACCTCCAGAGGTTGACCGATGGCATTCTATATATCTCTATTGATGACCTTCCCAAGCATTATCAGCACCACCCTACAGGAGTATCAGGTCTTTTTGAGAGGATACTCCATAGGGTATCTCGTGTCATTATGTGTTACCATGAGCACAAGGATTAGTCCATAGTGACTCCTATTTTGTAGTATATACGCTGAAATCTTCGAAGATTTAGAGTTTTGACCTCTTGATGTACTGAAAAATCGATGGTTTCAGATTTTGGGGTACACTGAAAGCTTATGGATTTAGATTTTTCCTTGGTATCGATTGTTTATATATATAAAATAAAATGTTTTTACATAAATGTGTGTATGTGATTTGTTTTGTACATGAATGGCTAGTTATTATGTGTTTTTTTGGTCTTTATACATGTGATCAATTTGAAATGAACATCAAACATGATCTAAGTACCAATCCAAAACATAATTAGCTAATGAATGAACCACTACATTCAAATGTCTTGGAACATGGTGATACGAAATGGACTCAAAAGACCTCTCAAGAAGAAGAACAATTCGAAACATACAAAGAAGTAAGGCATTACAGATGGTGTAAACTTAGTTTAATTGATGCACAACTTACTCTAAGTCCAAATAAACCTTGATCTATCTAACACAGTTTGTTAAAGCTTCAGTTAATAGACCAATCATTGCATGATACTCTGCAATATTGTTCATGATGGGATCTAAACAAGTTCCTCCCGATCTTACCAAATTATTGGTAGGGGAATAGGGCACCCAAGTTGTTGATGCGATATTCAAAGTATAACAGATAGCACCATACATAAATCCAGAGTAGGCGGTCATCTATTCATTGAAGCATAACACTATATAAGTAGGCTTACAAAATCACAATCCAAACTACACACAACACACTCTATAAACAATATGTACAAGGTATCTACGCTATATGACCTAGGCATATTACATCTTAAGTTAAATCCCATTTCAGGGCTCACCCAAAGGTATTCCATCATAGTCTATTAGTTCATAAGATCCTTTCTCTAAGACACAACTGACAATATAAGGCCCATGCCACATGGATTCCAGTTTTCCACCTCCCAATTTATCATTTTTTGGTCATATTTCAGGACCTTGCCACGTTTGTTGAAGAGGCAAGGTTGAATGGATCAGTCATACTGAGCTTTAATTCATCATTTATGCACCTCATTTGCTAAGGTGGCATCTCAACGAGTCTCATTGAGCTTGTTCAGGTAAAAGAACCAATATTTCTCTAGAGTGGTATTGGGTAGCAGTTCCATAGAAATTTTTAGATTAGGAATCTCACATTTGATAGGGAGAGTTGCCTCCAACCCATACACCAATTGAAATGTCTTGAAGGCGGTGGATGGCTTAACAGTGGTCCTATAATCCCATAATGCAAAAAACAACTGTAATTGTGAACTGGACTTAGCTCGTCCTACCATCCGTTGAAGCATGGTTTTCAACATTTTTTTGATAGCTTCAACCTGGCCATTAGCCTGAGGGTAGTAGGGTGTAGAGTTATCATGGAGAAAAACTAGTTTGACACTTAGTTCTAACATTATCTGGTTTTGAAAATGTGAACCATGATTAGTAACGATGGCTTGTAGAACACCGAACCTAGAGATTATGTGGTTAAACAGAAAGAGGGAAATAATTTTTCCATATTCAGCATATGTAGGCATAGCCTCAACCCATTTTGTGAAGTAATCCATGGCTACGATGATGTAACCATGCCCCTCGACTAAGGTAGGATTACAATGCATGAAATCAATAACCTATTTCATGAAAGAACCATCAACAATGATGGGATGTAAAGGAGTTGGGTGGGTGTGCTTTTTTTATTGGAAAAGCTGACAGGGTGGTCATTGTTTTACGGCTTCCACACAATATTTGAAGATTGAGGGGAGAAAGTACCCATCGTGTAATATTTTTTGGGAAGTATCCATCCTAGGAAGATGACCTCCACAAGATCCAGAGTGACAGTCATTCAAAATTAATTCAACCTCTTCATGGGTTAAGCAACGCCACAAAATTGCATCAACTCGACGACGGTACAATGTATCATTGACGATAATATAGTACTTGGCGTGATGATGAATACATCGACGTTTGTCTCGGGTTGCATTTTGCTGAAAGAATCAAATCTCCATAGAATGCAGAGTCAAATATCCATACAAGGGATCAGACATACTAATGAGGAACAAGGATTCATTGGGTAAAGAATCAAAGGGATGCATATCCTCAGTAATACGGGGAAGGTCACACATAAATTTTGTGAAGACAAGAGACTTATTTGAAATGGATTTTCCAAATTCTAACTCAAATTCTTGGAGAATAAAAATCTAGCGAGAGTGTTTTCTCCCAAACACTTGATGGGTCAATATGTAATACATGGGATTAGAATATGCATACACGGTAGTTGTGCGGATCAGATTGACGAAATTTATGGACTACGATGACCGTGTCCAGAGATAACTTCTCAACATGTGAATAATGTGTTTCAGAGTCAAGGAGACTCTTACTCAAGTAATAAATCACATGTTCCTGTTCGTGTTCATCCACTTGAACCATTACCATGCCGATATTGGTTGAATACATAGCCACATAAAAGGAGTAATCCTTAGTATAATCGGGTGCTCATCCCAAACAAAAATTTGTGTCCTTTTCCAACAAACACATGAAATTGTGTGTCTTATCGGTGTAGTTGCAGACAAAATGAGACAGTGTCGTTTTCCTTCCCTTGCAAACTTTGAAGTTCGGTAACATTGGTAGGCGGTGGTAGGGACAAGATGGATTCAATATTCAAGGGTCTATATGGATTCCATCCTTTGAAATAATGAATCACAATAGTATGCCCGTCTCATCACAAAAAAACACATTTATGTGGATTCAACCAAATGTTGTAATGGCGGAATTTGATAAAAATGGCTCTCAAATGGTCAACATGATGTTCTCGATACTGCGAATGGGTATAAGGTAGGTCATCAAGGTACGATTCCATGGTATGCTTAATGTCATGGAAATCCTAAGACATGGCGCATTGAAGGTAGCACCAACATTTTTCAGACCAAAAGGCAATTTTTGTAAGAAAAGGCCCCCCATGGGAAAATGAACGTTGTCTTATGTTGATCGTAAGGGAGTATCTAGAACTGATTATAGCTGAAAAATTCATTCGCAAATGAGAAGATGACACTCCTAGTGCAGTTATAGATGATTTGATCGAAGTAGGGAGTAGGGAAATTGTCCTTCTGATAAGCCTTATCAAGGTCTCAAAAATTGATACAAACCCTAATTGTACCCTGCTTTTTGGTCACATGAACAATATCAGAAACCCATTCCGTCAGTGGCACAGGATAAATGAACGCAAACCTAACAATTTTTTCAACGTATTCCTTGATGGCGCGTTGCTTTCCGTGGCTGTACTTGACATAACTTTTGACGGGTCGACTTGGCGTTAGGGTATGTCTTGATATAATTATTGCAAAACATAATCTAGATATGGGGGGGGAATCTAACCAATATGGTAAGTGGTAAGGGCCATATGCTACCAAAATATGATCATTAATGGTGGGGTCATTGGTGGATTGGATAGCTTGGTAAATCTCTTCAAAATGACTCAAATGTGTCGAATCAACAATTGATTTCCCTTTAGTCAAAGTGTCATGACTCATTGAGGAAATCATGCTCACAGACGCGACCCGCGAAGGGGGAGGAGTATTTTTCAATGGGAAGAATACCATAAGTGAGGAATATTTAAGAATACCTACTCCCACGTTCTAGTATTGCATAATTGAAGAGGATACGAGTGGAGCATTCTTCGTAGAATTAGAACTCGTGTCTGGAGAACAAAACTCTAAATGTTCATCATCAACAATATTCCCTTGGAATGGGAATTGGAACACTCCAAATACGGATGATGCTATCGCCTGCATCGCGTAGAACCAATTCCTATCTAGGAGGATATTGTAATCTAGAGGAGCATTGAAAAATTCAACATGGATGGACATTGATTTTCCCCCTAGTTTGATCAATAGAGAGGACAATAATCCATAGGGTTGAAAACTATGACCATCAAATGCTTTTAGTTTCGTAGGTGAAAGGTTGATTTTAGGGGAGCCTATAGCTCTCCAACAAGAAAGAGACATGATCAAAGTCGAGGAACCTTCGTCCAATACAGTATGATGGACTTTCTTCCTACTGAATTTCGTATATAGCTGAAAATCTAGGTGATGGGAGAGCCTCGATTTAAAACCATCCAGTTTAAAGGAGAAAGCAACCAACAACAGATTATTAATCTGTGTAGAAAAAGTTTGGAGCACTTCGAGGGTAGACATAACACATGGATCTTGAGCCAAATCTTCCACTACATTGTACTATTGAGTGGCCCATGCACTATGGTTAAACATTGATTTTCAAATTGTGCTCTTGGGTGTTTGGAGGACTGCATCAAGAAAACGTTTTTGAATGTGAATACCGTTGGTAGGAGGAGGGATGGAAGATGTAGTTTTATCAATTAGAGTGTTATTACTTTTGTGTTCTGGAGGGTCATATTTCTGGGATCTCATCACAATATTCACCAATTCACTACACATCATTTTGACCTCATTGATGGAAGATTAGAAAGACCCATGCAAGGATTGTTGGCCAATCAATTATTGTTGGGTAGGGAAAGGATAAGTCAAAACTACAGGGGTGGAAGTTTTTTAGATAAATTTTTTGACCTCTTCACGCTGAGGACATTCCTTGGTGAAGTTGTCACCTCCACATATAAGGCAAGGGAATTTTTCCTTTCTCCTATTTATAGATTCGACATCTGTATTTTGTGTTTTCTTATCTCCCTATTGATTCTCATATTTCTTGGATTTGCTTCTTCTTTTCTTCCTTGTTCCCAAATATTCTGAGGATTGAACCGCATACACTTCGGTAGAAACAACAGGAGCATAAGAAGTCTTGGGATTTGTAACAGTCTAGCTAGCATGTGAAGTCGGTTGATTTTGTTTTTTTAAGGAGTTAGCCACCGACTGTGTCTGAACATGACCAATTATGTCATCGACATGTATTTACATTGAATGTCTTGAATAGTTTGATGTAGTACGAGGAGCGTTGAAGATTAAATCGTACAAAGTTCCCGACTAGGAATAAACCAAGTCTAGGTACTTAGCAAGGTTGATGGATTTCTCTTCGGTAACAACACATCCCATGGCAACATCCTTGGAAATGAGAGGAAGCAATAAATTAGTGAACCAATCAACAAGTAATTGGCCGGGAATGAGAGATTTAATAAACCTACGTCATCGTCTCCACACATGTTTATGGTCAGATATATTGGTGGAAGTGGCATTAGAGGAATTTTGGGGTCTAAAATGGGCCTCCTAAGGAAAATAATAAAATAATAGTTAAAATAATAAAATAATAGTTAAAATAATAAAATAGTATTGATTAATTTTGGAGGAAGAAAGAAAAAACTACTTTTTGTGTTCGTATTTTCGACATATCTCCCTGTGTTTTTACTCAAATTTTGATCGGGAGAGCTCGTTGGATGTGGAATTTGATTCCGCATCTAACGAGTACCCACACTGCATACTTTTGATGGACTCTGCTACCCTAGAAATAAGAAATACCTGAAAAAACATGATGATGATGTCATCATCACATTTTTTCAGGTATTTCTTGTTTTTGGGGTAGTGGGGTCCATCAAAAGTATGCAGTGTGGGTACTCGTTGGATGTAGAATCAAATTCCTCATCCAACGAGCTCTCCCGATCGAAATTTGAGTAAAAACACAATGAGATATGTCGAAAATACGAACAAAAAAAGTAGTTTTTTTTAATGACAAATATGTCAATTCAACCATTATGGTTGAATTATTTTATTGAAATTCTATTGGTTCTTGAATTCCAACTCACAAAAACTTATTTTGGCACGTTTTCTTATAAGGCCCATTTTAGACCCCAAATTTCCTCTAATGTTTGATGGAGCGAGGTCAAAAGATCCATAACTTTTTTTGTACCTAATTAGTAATTTAAAATGCGTAAAAAATTTCCATTGCTAGAGTGTTGAAGTCCCAAAAGGAATGCTGAGGCAATTCTATATACCACTTAGAGATGGTCCCAGTGAGAGTTCCTTGAAAAGTCTCAAACGAATGGAACCATCCATTAGAGAGTTTGACGAACACCACAAATGATAAGTCATTACGTGGATTTTGGGATCCTCACCAGGTTTGCCATCAAATTTTGATAAATCCTAAGGTAACTCTACAGGAATAGTTGGCCATGAAGGATCATGGTGAATAGGATCGTTAATCAATTGTGACAAATCTGGCAGATCGAGCGTAGCCATAAATGACAATTGTTGATTAGGTTGTGGGTACTGGTAATATTTGTAAGGCGTTTGAGTACCAGTAGGGACATAAGTGGATTGATAAACAGGTGCCGATGATCCTCATATAACATGTTGGTTCGGTGGTGTTTGGTTTCCAAATGATCCACCTGATGGTTCTATAGGTGGTGGTCCTCCAGGTGGTGAACCTCTTGATGGAGGGCCTCCAGGTGGGATCCACATGGGGGAACTCCAGGTGGTGGGACCCTGGATGACAAACCTCCAGGTGACCTCACAAATGAATTCGCAAATGGACACCAATAAGTGGGGAAATTAATCTAACTAGGTTTTCCCTATGGGGTATAAGTGTTACCAGGATAAGGGATCTCAGGAAAGGTATTTATCGAGGAAATGGGTTGATAATTCTGATTAACCATTGCGGGTCGATTTCCTAGGTAAGTGTAACCCCATGTAGGTTTATTAGTCATGGGTTGAACCCATGATGGTTGTCCCAGTGTAGGGGAAGGAATAACCACATTTGCGGTCATGGAGGTGCGTTGACTATCGACTGACCTAAAGCAACACTATACCAGATATTTAAACTAGTTCGGATGATTGTCGAAAGAACTTGTTATGGGAGTTTCCCCCAAGTCCTAGGATTTGTATAAGAACCAGGGACATACGAGAGATTTTGAACTAGTAGGATATGGATAGAAGGATGGCCCATATTGTAAGAAACCACACTATGAATGGGTATTCCTGACACAACAACATGATATCGAATAGGGGCTTGGTATTCGGGAGTGGCTATTTCTGAACAGTTGGGAAAATGAGAGAGACTCATTCTTCTTATGTTCTCACCCCTCATGCGAAAACTGGACACCATCTCATGGATGGGTCTAAAACACTCATCATTTGATAGTAATAATCTTAGGTTTGGCGAGGGGTGGGGTAAGACAAAGCAATAGTGTCGTATACATAAATGATTTATCCCAAGGAAGTCTCCCAAAACAGAGTAGTTGGACCAATTTTTGATGCCACAGGGTCATCTGATGTCTTCGAAAACATCCGATATCATGTACCAAAATGGCCTTATGTAGGGAAGTGAAAGCTTAAATCATGTGAAGAAGGAAATTGTACTAGTACCGGGGTAGAGGTAAACAAATTCTTAAAGGAAGAATACTCTTCCCCCGACTCAGTGACCGAAATTCCCTTAATAGATGGATCAATTGTGACAAGTTGGTCCATGGTCACCTCCTCTGTTTCTTCCTTAGTAGGAGGAAATTCAGGTGGTAAACCCTGCAACTTGCGAGATCTCCTCACAAGTGGTTCAGCCAGAATGTTGGCTAAGAACTTTTTACTATAAAGGTATTCTAGAACACACAAACAATCCTACACAAGATAAGGTCATAAGAAAAATTAAGTGATAAGAGAATCTAGAAAATCCATATCCTCACTAGTAGTGTCAAGTTGTAGCAAGTCATGATATACCGCAGGGTCCAATAGTAAAACCCAACAAGGAGGATTAGGATTGTACCATTTCCTTACTACTCGAATACCTAGACAACATGTGCGTAGTAGCTCCTCCAGTGTTGTTCTTGGTGTATTGCTTCAATCAAATGACCAAAAGGATTTCCTTAGTTGGTATAGATTCCTGGAAGGGTTTCTCAATATACACAAGGTACGTGGGAGCTCAAATCCTTGTTAGTGTTGTCTGATGCACAATCGTTTGAAAGGGGCCTTCCGATGCACTATTGAGTACGTGAAGAAATTTTCGATATACCTCGAGGTTACATGAAAATATGTTCGATACGCCTCGAGGGTACGTGAAATTTTGTTCGATATAATGATTGGTACGTGGAAGAACTACATAGTCCCTGGGATGTAGTGTAGACAAAGAATGATATCTCCTATGTTTATAGATGTTGGAACACTCCTTATAACCTATCACTCAAATTACTAAGAATTTTAACCTAAGCTATCATTCAATTTTATCTTGATGTTTAGTGAAATTTTGTGGAGTGTGGAGTAATTGCAATATTAAATGATCTAAATGCAATGAAATTATCTTTTCGATGAATTCTAGATAGATCAAAGGAGATGTATTTTCCTTTCAAGCGGTGAACGAAAAAACCATGCGATTTAACAACTAGTCATTCTTCAAGCTTCGCAAAAATTTCAGACACACAAAACCTCTCAATGCTAAACCTAAAGAGACCTGTAACACAAAAATAAATTTTTTCCTAATGCTTTAATTCCTTTGTTCTTCTTAATAAAAACTCAAAAGAAACACTACTACTCTATATGATCAATCAGATTCAAAACACCTAATGAAATCAAAAGTAACAGATCTAGATTTTTCTTTTGTTTTTGATGTAATTTTTGGAAAATGAAATGCAAAGAACAATAGTCACTCTAAAAGAGTATAATAAACCACAACATTTTTCCTTTTGATGGATTTGGAAAGAGTTTAAAGAGATATAAATGCAAACTATAAACCTAAGATCAAAAATTCCAAACAGAAAATCACTCAGATTTAGAGCCTTTACTAAGATAAATTTTTATGATTTTTACTCAAAAAATACATTCATGATAAGTACAAACTATCAGACCTGTCAATAAGCAGAGTAGTGAATTGACAAAACCCAAACCAAAGATTTTTTTTTCAAAAGGAAACTCTAGAGTTGGAGATGGCCTACCTCGGCGCACCCTGTAGGGTAGAACCAGGGTGTTGTCCAAGGGCCAGCACTCTTTGTTCTCTTCAGGACAATGTCAGTAGAGCTTCTTGATTCTTGGAAGAAGGTGTCAGTAGCGCTCTATGACAATAGGAAACATGTGTCAGGAACAACTCGTTGCTTTTTTAAAAGAACCCAGGTGCATTGATGGATCTATAGAACCAAAAGAGTAAATAACTTTTAACCTAAGCAATTACAAATCAAACTGGAATTTGTTGAGAGTAAACACTGACCTAAGGAGAAAAGATGGAATTGCCTTAAGATGAATTTCACACCTTAAATACTCAAATGAGCAAGAGAAAAAAAATTGAGAGCTTGTAATCAAAACTTATAGATCTGATTAGTTATCCCCAATATGGTCGCCAGTTTGGTTACCGAAAATTCCTAATCAATACGAACAAAGATTGTTTCCCTAGTCTACATGGGGTAGATCTAGAACAAAAGGCTCACAACAATGCATCCTCTCCCTAGACTTATAAACTACTTGTGTTGATTTATTTGTAACTTCAGAATGTATTCACTTGTATATCTTATATTTTATCCTGATGTTCCTATCATGAGAATCATTTGTATTTCATTGTACCCTGATGTTCCTATCGGGAGAATCATTAATATAATAAAGTCATGTAAAGTCATAGAGGTTAACCCTCCTTTTGTTGATCGGGGGGAAAAGTCCCCACAATTGAGGGGCACTAGGGTTATTAGACTCTCCTAGTGAAGTTGGCCATGGTAAGTAATTGTCAAGTTAGAAACTAGTATAAATAGAGAGTGAGATTCTCTATTTGTAACACACACTCACTCAACTATAGCGCATGAGTGACATAAGAGGAGCTCGCACAAGTGAGAGAGAGAACAACTGTCGGAGATCATATTTCTGTCTTTGGGTTTTACTTTTTCCATTGGTGCTCATTCTATATCTGAGGAAGTTTCATGGTTTTCTCCTTTATGGTTTCCCTGAGAAAAACTCTTTGTGTCTCTTGTCTCTTGTGATTATTGTTGTGCATGTTATTCTCTCAGATAAGATCCTAAGATCATATTGCTTAAATGATGAAAATATAACATGGTATTAGAGATAACTTGAGAAGAAGACACTGTGCAACTGTAGAAGCTAGGTATTCTTACTTTTTGGGTCTCTCTCCACATATCATTAGTGAAAGGAGGCTAGGATAACTATCCATTGAAGTGCACATCTTTCTGTTGAAGTAGAATTTGATTTCGGGCATTTTCAGTAACTCTTGCAGGAAATTAGGGATTTTCACAGAAGAAGAATTTTTTAGTGAGCACAACATAGGATTTCTTTCCTCCTCAAAATCAAAATTTAGAGACCAAGATCGAAATTTTTGGTTGGGTAAAACTCCGAGAAAGTCAAACCCTAATTTGACCCTCAACCAGAAAACCCTAAAAGACTAAAACTAGTCATTTTGGAACATTCTCTATATCTCTAGATTGGAGAAGGATCAGAAGCCACGATTTTTATAGGACAAAGATATATTTGTGTTTCACACTATGTAAAAATTTCAGCATCAGATTCGCTATATTCTGGGAGATACGATTCCTCCAAATCAGGGTTCCAGCCTCTCCCGGGATTCATCGCTAAACAAGACACCTAGGGAGAATTGATATATCTCGGGATACAAAGGTCCAAATGAAATTTATAAAAGATTTTCTAGATAGGGCATAGACTCTACTTTCTGTGATAAAAATTTCAGAACCCAAAGGTGACACAATGACACGTGGAAGTCCGTACAAGTTTTCTATGTTGAACAGTCCTAAAATATGTCACCTTGGGAAAACTCTCATAAGACCTGATTGGTGAAACCAATACCGATTAAAACTATGGTGTTTGAAAAGGGACAGACAATTCCACCTTAGTTCAAAGTTTTAGACATATAGGATTAGTACTTTTGGAGATACCATAGAAGCAATATAAGTCATTCCTACATAAGAAATTGGAAAACTAGGGCTTCCTGTTCTGGGAGTTTCCCTCCACTGTTTTGAAAAAAGGAGTACATTGGACAACTCGCCTTGAAGAGTCCCATATTTGTATCCAATTAGATCTGAAAGATTCCAAGTTTTGAAAATTAGGGTTTCTCTGACAAACCCTAGATCAACCAACTCCGAAACTAGGATGAACACCTCAAATCAGTAAGATCTAATCTTTTGCTATTTACATTTGAGGTTCTCATTTCAAAATGACCTATCACATCAGCTTGATGACAAGCTTGGTGAAGATGAAAACTTTTGAGTATGGAAGTATAGGACCTACACGATCCTTGGGGAAATTGACTTAGATCAATATTTTAGTAAAGAAGTTATAAGAGCCAGAGGGAGATGAGGCTAAGGCTAGAGCCAAGAGAATCACTGTAGATTCAATTAAAGATCACCTCATCTCTCATGTGTCATCCTTGAAGACACCAAAAGGAAGTGTTCAATGCTATGGCGAAGCAATCAAATAAGAATAAGATATTGTTATAACCACCTTGAATGGCCTCCCAGGATCATGGGATTAATTCATTCAAGGAATGTGTGCCGGAAGGAAGTCATTACCTTCAACAGACTCTAGGAAGAGTGCACACAAGAAGAAGATCGACTCATAATAAGAGAAGAGAAAATGGGAGCAACTGAATATCAAGCTCTCACAATCCAAAGAAGATCCCTCAAGGGATGAGGAATATAAAGGACTCAACTCTTGAAGAACCTCCTATCTATCTTAGCATTTGGATATGAAATGATGTTGTTATGAATGAAGAAGATGATGAAGCTGAAGGCTCAAGAAGGAGTCTACCCACAAAATGAATAAAGATAAGTATTCAATTGGCATTTCATGATATTATTTTGTTATGCATTTTTTTACATTCAGTTGATGTGTTATGCATGATAGAATGATTGCATTAATGACATTATCCTACTAATATGCATGTGATGGGTAAGTATTCCATGGTGCTATACAACTCTCCATTGCCACTTATCTAGAATGAAACCTCTTTGCTGACATAGTGGATTAGTGCACAATATCAATGATGTCATGGTAGAGATGGAAGGCATCTAGAAAGTTTCCATTAGATATGGATGAATGTTGTATTGGCTAAAATAGTTGCATGATTATATATTTATGCATAAGAATTTTCCATTATGAATATGCCTTATGAAATGTTTCTAACCATTCAACTAATGCATTTGACTTGTAGGAAAGATCGTGTACAATTGCCTACAAGAAAAGAAGGATGAGACTTGTTTCGAAGAATAAGTGAAGACTGTTCGAGAAATAATCCAAGATGAAGAATGATATGATGATAATTTCAAAGAAAGAAAGAGGTCTCAGACACAATGCAGTTATGTGACACTATTGAGCGACATCATTGATGCAGAACCTTCCAGCTATGAAGAAATAGCCAAGAAGAAAGGAAAGGAGTGTACTAGTTCAAGAAGAATGATGACTAGATTGCGATGTCGAAGACCTGAAAGGAAGTACGCAGTATCTTCCATATGGATATACAATATCCAGCATGCAGTAGATAGAAACATAGTGGGATAGAAGGAAAGATTCGTAGCACGAGGCTTCTCACAGAAAGAAGGCATAGACTATGAAGAGACATTTGCAGCCACTGGGAGTTAAGACACATGACATGCAAACTCATGGTGTACAAATTAAAGAAGGCCTTTTATGAGCTTAGAAGGAACCCATGGGATAACACATACACGAGGAGCTTGAAGATCATCTAGAGTGATGAATATCTTAACCTTTGCTACAAGGTTGAAGATCAAATCCTATAGAGGATGACAAGCTCACATATGGGTGCGAGAACAACTTTTGAAAAGGTTCAAGACAAAGGACATTGGTATCCAGTGACCCTAGATGGATAGATAGAATATTAGTAACATAATAAGCTACTTGTAACTCTAGTACATAATGTTTCAATACATAGAGTACAAAAGGTAGAGGGAGAATGATGCTCCACTTTAGAGGGAGTGACTACAGAAGATCCTGAGGTTCGACATGGTACGACAGGATGAAAAATTACTGATGGCTCTAGGTTTTACCAAGAGTAAATCGGATTCCAACCTTTACTACAAGGTTGAGGAAGGGAACCCTATGATACTCCTACTGTATGTAGATGACCTGTTTGTAACAGATGAGGATGGGTTGATTTTTGACATGAATAGGAAGCTTGCTTTCGAGTTCGAGATGAAAGACTTGGGTATGATGCATTACTTTCTAGGCATGGAGGTGTGGCATAATGCAGATGGAATCTTCCTGGGACAAGGGAAGTATGTAATAGAGATCCTGAAGAGGTTCGGGATGATGGAATGCAAGGCCATAACCACACCCATGGAATCGAACCTGAAGTTATTGAGTGATGCTTCATTGGAATCAGTTAATGCTATGATGTATCGTTAGATGATTAGGTCCTTGATGTACCTGACAAATACGAGACCAGATATTTACTTTGCTATGAACACATTGATCTAGTTCTTGACAGATCCGATACATGTTCACCTGATTATTGCAAAGCATATTCTGAAGTACCTAAAGGGTACAACTGATTATGGGCTCAAGTATGAGGCAAATCAGAAGATTAACCTGGAGGGCTATGCAGATTCGAATTGGGCAGAAAATGCCATTGATAGGAAGATAAATTCGGTGTGGTTCTTCAGTATGGGATCAAGTGTGATCTCTTGGTTTAGCAGGAAGAAGTCCTGCGTGGCATTGATTAGAGCCAAAGTAGAGTATGTCGCAGCTTGTTCGGCTGGCTGTGAGGTACTATGGCTGAGGAAGCTACTATCTAATTTGTTTGATCTCCAATTGGATGCTACTTGTATATATTGCGACAACCAAAGTTCTGTGAAGTTGTCAGAGAACCTGGTGTTCCATAACAATTCGAAGCATATCGAGATCAAATATCACTATATCAGGGATAGGGTGTAGAGAGGAGCAGTGACACTCCAGTATGTTGTGATGGACGAGCATATAGCTGATGTTTTGACCAAGCCATTAGCCAGAGTGAAGTTTGAGTACTTCAGGGAGAAACTTGGTGTTCTCTAGATCGAGGTTCCTTCCAAGAGGAAGTGATGAGTTCATGTGCCTTTCTGAAATGGTGGAAGGATTGGCTCCTCCCATGGTCAAATGTAAGTACTGAGCCTTTCCCCGGATGGTAGTAGGTGTGTCCTACCATGCCGATGGATGTAAGTGCAAAGACTTTCCCCGGATGGTAGTAGGTGTGTCCTACCATGTCGCGGATGTAAGTGCAAAGCCTTTCCATGGATGGTAGTAGGTGTGTCCTACCATGCCAGTGGATGTAAGTACTGGGGCCTTTCTCTGGATGGTAGTAGGTGTGTCCTACCATGCCGGTGGATGTAAGTGCAGAGCCTTTCCCTGGATGGTAGTAGGTGTGTCATACCATGCCAGTGGATGTAAGTGTTGGGGCCTTTCCCTGGATGGTAGTAGGTGTGTCCTACCATGCCAATGGATGTAAGTGCTGGGGCCTTTCCCTGGATGGTAGTAGGTGTGTCCTACCTTACCATTGGATGTAAGTGTCGGGGCCTTTCCTTGGATGGGCCTTTCCCTGGATGGTAGTAGGTGTGTCCTACCTTACCATTGGATGTAAGTGTCGGGGCCTTTCCTTGGATGGTAGTAGGCGTGTCCTATCATGCCAGTGGATGTAAGTGCTAGAGCCTTTCCCAGATGGTAGTAGGTGTGTCCTATCATGTTGGTGTATGTAAGTGTTGGAGCCTTTCCCGGATGGTAGTAGGTGTGTCCTACCATGATGGTGGATGTAAGTGCTGGAGCCTTTCTCGGATGGTAGTAGGTTTTCCCTACCATGCCGATGATATAAGCACTGAAGAAGAAGATCTACATGGAGGCTAGGCCTACAACCAGCATGAAAAAGGGTTGTCTCTGTAGAACTTCCTATGACGAGTAGAATTGAGAGATAGCACCATTTAATTGAGATAGCGGGAGTAGTGATGATGATCCAGCATTGATGATGATCCAGTTATGAAGACTTGTGCTAATGAACTGTGTCAAGAGAATACCTTCCTAGTTAAGAGGGAGTGTTGATGTATTTGTAACTTCAGAATGTATTCACTTGTATATCTTATATTGTACCCCGATGTTCCTATTGGGAGAATCATTAATATAATAAATCCATGTAAAGTAATAGAGGTGTTGTGCTCCTACCCAACAACCTTAAAAAAACAAATTTCATCAAGCAAAATGAAATTTTTCTTGATGAAATATTTGAGTTTTTCATTTCAATTTACAGAAATCGGGAGTTACTGAATTAGATGAAATTCCATTAGCTACTGAAATGGTGAAATTCAAATTGTTTTTATAACCTTGTGAACTATTTGATGAAATTAATATGTTAAATCATTATTTTGAATGGGTTTACATTTCAAATTAAGGGGTAAGCTTTGGTTTTTATGCCTCTCACCATAAGCCTTATTTGAATATTCAGAAATTGGTATGTTTTATTTGTTAATTGCAACTTGGACAAGGTCCTATAACATCAAAGGCTAAATGTTTTATGTAGGGGTGCCTTATCCTAAGTTCATCCTCTAAACTTCGAATCATACTTGATCTTACCATAATTGTTTAGTTTCGATCTTTATAATATGCTCCATATCGTGACTTATATTCTTGCATGTAAGGTTTGGGGTTGATTTGATGGTTTATGTCGTGTCGTATGCTCACCATTTTCGAAGGTTGAGATCATTATACAGTAAGGTCGACATGTTAACGCCCAAGGCCCATTCCTTATGGTCGGTTCGACCTGTGTCATCATCTCCAAATCCAATTTGCTTGATCGAGGGATGATATGTTATTATTACACACGTATGAAACTCTATGATGACACTTAATTGTAGTACGACCATAGCATCGTGTCCTCCTGCTTGTCGAACGTCTGTACTCTATGCATTGTGTGGTTTTATTACGATCAAGCCGAATAAATCATGGCAAAATGAGTTTATTCTGGAGTTTTTGCCATCACTTTCTATTATTTGATTACCTTTCTGTGTGATCATTCTCCTTCGCCCATGCCAAGTTTACAGGGTTCTTGTCTGGGTTCACTCATGTCCCATTTCGTTCATGAAAGATTCAGGTTTCATTGTTTGTGTTTTCTGCTTGGTTTGCACCCCGAATGCTCGCTCTCTAGCTTTTTGTCTTGTTGTGATCTATGGTATCTCCTCTGTGTGCAACTGTGTGCATTTGCGCTTGCAGCCATGGCTCCAGTTGTCAGGGTCGAGCCCAATGACATGAAGCTACTTGATGAAAATCCTGAGCTCCTAGCTAAGGTAGAAGCAGTTGGGTGGCTTCCATTTATCTGCAAGTTTGCAGACACAAACCTTGAGGTGACTAGGTTATTTTCTCTTTCACTGGTTGATGCTAGGGTTAAGGTGGCTGACCTCCAGTTCAGAGTCGATGAGCGCTCAGTTGCTTTAACTATAGGTTTACCATTAACAGGAGAACGTTGGTTTAAATCCAAGCAGATGAAGGCTACTGAATGGAGACAGATGTTGAAGAACCCTTGCCAGGATGTGTCTTTTAGAGCTGGTGTATCGCGGAAATATTTCAAGAAAGAATGGTGACTGGTTTTAGACGTTATTCATAGGTATGTGACCTGTGAGGGTCGTCTTTCCTCTACATATGTCTATCATCTCAGATTGATGACTATTTTTCTCGGCTTACCTATTAATTTACCCTATTATTTAGTTCAGAGCATGACCAAGATGTCTTCGGCCATTAAGAAGGGGCCGAAGAACATCGGTCGGAGTATTTTTCATCATGGCCTTGTTAGGATGTTGGTGGAGAGAGAGTTGTCTAAACGAAATCGGCCATGGGACGATTTTCTTGAATAGAATGGATTTATGGCATTTTGTCATTGTCAATTCGATTGTGCTGAAGAGTGTGTAAGACATCAGCAGCCTTGTCAAGTTCTGAATTCACTTGCATCGGCGCCTATGCTGAACCCTAATGATTGTGTAAACCCCAGCGTCCGCGATGATCTTTCTCCCACTCCTGTTCAAAGTCTTGGTACTCCTATGCGCTCCAAGCGAAGGAGGAAATCCCTGAACCTATCCCCAGTGACGCCAAACCATAATGACAGACCCTGTAGACAGGTGAGTAATAAGTCAAATATTAATATTACCGGCAGATTTACCAGGAGTATGGTGTCCAAAGTCAATGTTGTTAAATCCCCTTGTGAAGGATAACAAAGATATTGAAACGGTCATATTAGATGATGAGGAGAATAGACCTGTCCCGAATGATGGCCCTGATTTGGATCATGAGCCTATCATAAATCATGCAGAGAACAGTCCTTGTATTCCTGGCAAGAATCCTCAAATTGACTCTGTGGTCGATCCTCCAATTAAGGGAAAATCTGTTGAAGTGAATTTACCTGGTTCATATCAAATTGGTGAAGCAATTCACCCGTTAGTCGTAAAATATTTTTTGGATAAAATACATAGAATGGAGGTAGAAGTAACAGAGATGGTAGCACATAGTGATGCTATGAAAGATGAGAATATAAGGCTAAAGGAGAAATCCGATTCAGATGATAAATGTATGCTGCGTCTGAAGAAACATAAGAACAAGTTAATTCGGAGAGTTATGAAACTACAACATGAGAATCATAAAAATGAGGAAAAGGTTTGTGAGCTGAACGCTCAAGTTACTTTGATGCAGTTTAAAGGTCATTCACAGAATCCGACAACTGGTGTGAATATACAGGTGTTTAATGCTCCTGTTAAATCCTAGTATTTTGGGCACACTCACTATTGTACATATGTTTAGAAAGTATTTCAGGTCTGAATTTTGTAATTAAAAGCAGCAAGTGATAATGAAGTTATTTTTGTTTTCCAGGTATTGTTTTGAATTGATTGATGGATTATATAATTTATTTTATTTACTCTCACGTTTGTGTTAATTTTTTACTGTGTAGTGTTGCAGATGATTTGGTTGATGCGTTTTTCCTGGATTTTGGTGATCGCTCGTCTTCAGGATGATCCCCGTAGAATTATGAACAAATCAGTTGAAATCATTTTCAATGATGGATATGTAGTCTCCCAGGTGTCGCTAAATTACTAATGTCTTTTATCATTTTATGATTTAGCGTCATAGGTCGAATCTTTTCAAATTTTGGGATATCGTGACGTATATAGAAAATGACAATTTCATTTGTCATTTTTTCTATTTTGGACGAATTTGGTTAAGATTATGATGATGTATTTTCTTGTTTTCTAGAACTATCTCCATGTAAGATTGAATGTATTTAAAGGAGACATGGTTTACTGTAAAGGGGTGTCGATGGTTGGGAAAAAGGGGCCAGACAAGATCACTTTAATAATTACTTGTGGCTAAATACAATTTCTTGTTAGCAGTTGCAGCACTTTTTGACTGCTGATATTCATAAATATATTTGCAGTATTTATACTATGGAAATGTATTTATAATATCGTTTGATCTTGTCATTTCTTTTTGCATTCTTTATGTTTTGTTATATTTCTTTAAAGAAATGTGCAAATGCATCATATTTAACTGTCGATTATGCTGGTTTCATTTGCAAATTTACGTCATGTAATAAATCTGATGTTAGCATCGTTATGTATGTGATATACTTGTTCACTGTGTTGTCTTGTTTAAATCTCAGAATTTCTTCTGATGTGTTCAGGATTGCCTGCACAGTAGCATTATTTGCAAGTTGATTCCAGGGTTAATATTTCTATGCTCCTGATCAGGATAGAATAGTTAGGATATATAAGTGATAGTTTTTATTTATTTTACAGAAAACATATTGAATCAGATTTTACATTTATATTTTGGTAAGTCATCTTTCAATCTTGTTATTAATGTACATGTGTTTATAGTGTATTTACGTAATCGATTGAGTTTGTTAATATTTAATTAACTATTTATTCTTGCATTTAAAGATTAATTGGTTAACTAGATTAATTTCCAGTTATCAGTCGTGTTATATATAAACTAACTTAGTAATTATCTTTAACAGTTTGCTTTGCATATTTATAGGTGTACTATAGATTTAGTTAATAAACAGTAGCTTCATTTTTCTTTTAAGTCTTCTCCTCTAGCTGGGAGTAATTTAGGGAAGGCAACGAGGCCTTAATCCCGTCAAAGAGAGCTACCTAACGACTGAGAGCATCTTTGAAAACTTTTGGATCGGGTTGTCTCTTAGTTGACTATCGTGCCAATTCGGCCCGTCAACAATGGCGCTAGAAGGAGGGCCAGTTTAATCGAATGGCTGATGAAAACAATCTTGTTCACAATACCAATCACCCCTCTACTCCTGAATTCACACCACCTTCTCGATCGGGTGAATTACAGTCATCATCACAACCACAAACATTCTAGTCATCACAATTAATTGAGACCCCATTGAACGATACTGTTTGAAGCCTTATCTATCAGTTCAACTCTAGTGGTGCCCATCCACCTGAAGAACTTGACCAGTTCGAACAGGACATCAATGAATCCCGCAGGATTTTAAGCAGAGCTTATTCAAATCTCACCGGGATCCAACCCACCGAATTGCCTCTTCCCCATATCAGACGTCCCCGCACTAACCATACTGAGTCTGCACCTAAAGAACAGGATCAACCTTTAGGTGTCTTCCCTGATCGTCAATTACAATAGTCTCTAATAAGCACCAATCAAACTTCATATTCTTCAGGACCAACTGCTTCAGGAGGGTCTGGTCGACCACCATCACCGCCACATTCACCTCCTCACATTTTTCAAACACCACCTTCACCACCTCCATCACTAGGGAACATGGCGGGTTTAAACCTAAACCCCAATGCTAATATGCCATGGTTAGCTCATGATGCGGTTGCTGTTCCAGGTGATCAACATCCTTTACCAAAGCATCCTGAGAAATTGTTGCCCAAGTTCAATCCTGAGCTGAAAGAGCTCGCAGAAGATCATGTTAAGAAATTCATGCTAGCAGTTCGGCTTTTGAATGTTGAGCACGAAGATGTAGTCTGTCAACTTTTCCCTTACACATTTGAAGGCAAAGCCTCGACCTGGTATTTCTCACTTACTGCTGGTTCTATTACTAGTTGGAATGAGTTTGAGTTGGATTTCATGAACAAGTTTGGAGACGATAAGACTCCAGCTTTCTTGGGGTTAGAATTGTCTAGGATCCGTATGGAAACCAAGGAGAAAGTCAAAGATTTTAACCAGCAATTCTTGACTCTAAGAAATAGAATTCCTGCCACCTCAAGGCCGGCTGAAGATGTCACTATTGAATTCTATACTTTAGCCTTGCTCGTGTCAATGGCCATGTTTGTCAGGAGAGCGGCCAAACCCACTCTCACTAAAACCTTTGATGAAGCTATTGAGGTCGAGAAGGACATGTCTGCTATTAAAACGAACCCTGGGGTAGACATTGATTCTGCATCTTCTTCTTGCAAAAAGATTGAGAGTCCTTCCAAAACCACAAGTCCTGAGAAAAAGGGTCAAGATGCACTAGACTTAGACAGCCTTCAAAGGGTCATAAAGAAGCTGTCCAATGAAATCATTAATTTGAAGAAAGGTACTTCTAAAAGCACTTTAGAAGAACCACCTAGATAGCCTTTTAGAAGGCCATTCCAAAATACAGCTGCTAAACAGACCCCACCCTCTGAAGCTAATAACGTTGAGGAAATTAATAGCTTTCTAAAATTATTAGTCTTAGGCCTAGAAACATCAGCTGAAAGTGAAACTCAATCTTTAGGATAGAATTCTGAAGATATCCAAGGCACAGATAATAACACTGAAGAAAAACCTCCTCAAGTTATCAGTCACTTCTGGGATACCACAGAATTGACCGACGACGAAGATGTTGCTATTGTGAATGTCAATCAACATCAATATAATACTAGGAGCAAGACAAATCAGTCTTCAGGGGAACCTTCAACAACTACTACAGATGACAGTTTAGCTGTCAAAACAAAAAACCAACCTTCAAATACTAAGTCTGCACCTTCTCTTGATTTAGAATATGATTTGGTTGAGGATTTGAAGAAAATCAGAGCCAATATTTCTATCTATGAACTCCTCAAATTGCCTGTGATTCGAGACAAGATGATGCAAGGGGTTTCTTTAAGTAAAAATGGAAAAAGTCCCTCCACTCAAAACAGTTATGCTAGTACCAAAGACAACCCAACGAAATCTTCAGTCAATGCCTCGTCCATAGGTAAGAAATCAGATTCCTCAACTCCTCCTTTTCTACGTACGTTTGAAATCTGCAATCGTAAAGTGCACAATTGTATGATAGATTCAGGGGCTTCGAAAAATGTCATGCCATATTCGGTGTGTAAAAAACTTAACGCAGTCCTAGTACCATGTGATACGAGCATTGTGCAACTTGACCGATCTAATGTAAAGGTAATAGAAAAATTGAATGAAGTACTGATAAGATTAGCTTCAAATCCTCAGGTTCATTTCATCATTGACATAATTGTTGCAGATATCCCGGAGGCATATGGTTTATTCCTTAGCAGAGATTGGTCTGAAAAATTGAAGGGATACTTTGCAACCGACTGGTCACATTTATGGCTACCTTCTAACGGTTGCCCAAACAAAATCAGAATTGATCGAGAACGTTATATGAAGCACACGGTCACCGAACTGGATGACTGAAATGAACCAGTGTTATTTACTGATACTATAATGGGCAACTACATGGTTGATTCCTTCTTTGGAAACCTTGAGGCTGAGATATCATCAGTCCAAGATTCGGAACAACAATCCAAAGTTTTCCATTTTACACAAGTTCTGGACGAAATTCTAGTTCCAAACACTGCACATTTAGACCTGAATAATGGTCTCTGGTCTCTATACTTTGATGGATCTAAGTCAAAGGAAGGGGCTGGGGACGGTTTCTTGTTAATAGATCCCCATGGAAAAAGGTATTTCGTTGCTTGCAGGTTGGAATTTGAGTGCACCAATAATATTGCTGAATATGAAGCTCTTATTCAAGAGCTGAAAAAGGCAATTGACCTCGGAGCTAAATATTTGGTAGTGTTAGGGGACTCTGAAATTATCATTAGACAGGTACGTAACACTATACATTGCATTGCTGGGCATCTAAGAAATTACCAGATAGAGGTATGGAATTTATTACTATCATTTGAAGCTTTTAACATAAATTCTATTCCTCGTTATTTGAATCAGGAAGCAGATCTTTTAGCAAATGTGGCTTCTAGGTTAATTCCATCTGAAAGGATGTTTGCTGATTCTTTCTCCATCGAACTGCTTTTCAGGCCTTCCATACCTGACAACATTCTCAATTGAAGAGTCTTTGACCATGATGAGCAGTTAATTGAGTTTTTGACTATGAAGGACACCTTCAAAGACGTAGTCATCGATGAAATGACTCATGACGAAGATCTGTACAACTTTTCGGTAATTCATAAACCTTGTTCAATTGAAGAATCTCTTAATCAGGTTAGTACCCTTCCTAGATCTGTAATTAAACTTGAGAAATTCTATGATTTGAAAGACAAATTTAAAGGTGCAATGAACTGTAAAACCAATAGCTCTACTATGCAATCTGAAGTCATAAATTTAGGCACCAAACACAATCCTCAATGTGTCAATATAGGTAGTACATGTACCCCCCAAGAAAAAACAGCCTTCATATGACTCTTTAATGAGTTTAAGGACATTTTTGCTTGGACGTATGACGATCTCAAAACATTTGATCCAAATATAATGCAACATGTCATCCCTATGAAACAACAGGCTAAACCTTTCCAGCAGAAGTTGAGGAAAATGCACCCTAGCCTAGAACCGGCTTTTAAGAAGGAGCTTAACAAACTTCTCGCTGCTAGAATAATTTTTCCAGTGCGGCATACGCAGTGGGTGGCAAATCTCATCCTGGTTAGAAAGAAAAATGGTGAAATTCGGTTATGTGTTGACTTCCGAAATCTAAACAAGGTTTCAGAAAAGGATAATTATCCCGTTCCTCCTATGGAAAAGATCTTACAACAAGTTTCCAGATTTGAAATGTTTTCACTTTTAGATGGCTTTTCGGGATACAACCAAGTGTTAGTATGCAAAATAGATCAATTGAAAACAACCTTCAGAACTCCTTGGGGAACTTATGCATACTGGAAAATGCCGTTTGGTTTAATTAATGCCGGAGCAATGTTTCAAAGGGCAATGGATATTGCGTTTAGAGGTCTGATCGACCAATTTGTCGTCATTTACCTTGACGATATAACTGTCTTTTCAAAAAACAGAGTTGATCACCTAACACATCTCAAGAGAGTTTTTGAACGTTGCAGGAAATATGGGATTTCCCTGAATCCCAAGAAATCCATCTTCGCGGTTACAGAAGTTATTGGGTTTTGTAGTTTCAAAACAAGGTATTAATATTGACCCTGAATGAACCCAGGCTATAGCACAAATTTCTATGCCTCACTCAAAGAAAACTATGCAGTCATTTCTAGGGAAGATAAATTTTGTCTCCAGATTTATTCCTGGTTTCACTAAAATTGTCAGACCACTTCAGAAAATGATTAAGAAAGATGCTGATTTCAAATGGTCCGCTGAAGAAAAGCAATCCTTTCACGATATATTAAAAGCTATTGCTGAAGCTCCTACCTTAACAAGCCCGGATTTCTCTAAACCATTTATTTTGTACACTTTTGCTTCTGACTCTTCATATGCTGCTGTTTTAACGCAGAAAAATAAGGAAAACAATGAAGCTCCCATTGCCTTTACAAGTTCCGGTTTAAACGGCGCAGAGCTCAATTATCCAGAAGTAGACAAACAAGCGTTTGCTGTTTTTAAGTCAGTAAAACATTTTCAGCCTTATTTGCTGAAGTCTCATACCAAGGTTATTGTTCCATATTCCGCAGTCAGAAATATTTTAGTGCAAAAGGACCTGGGTGAAAAACGAGCCCATTGGGTCACGACACTTCAGGAATATGACCTGGAAATCAAGCCTTTAAAGATTGTCAGAGGATAGGGACTTTGTAAGTTGGCAGCTGGATCTTCAGATATGTCTGAATCTGATCTGCACTTTATTGATGAACATTCTCTGCTCAAAAGGGAAGTTTTTCCAATCTCAGCCCCCTCTGATTCTTGGTATCATGACATTAAGTTTTTTCTATTGCATGGGAATGCTCCTGAACATTTAGATTCATGTAGCAAAAGGGATTTGAGATTGATAATATTCTGTTCAAGAAAAATTTCGAAGGAGTTCTCCTTCGTTGTTTAGAAAGAAATGAAGCTGACAGTGTGTTGTCTCAATTACATGCAGGCCCAGGAGGAGGACACTTTAGCAGAGAAACCACTGCGCATAAAGTACTCAAAGCTGGATATTACTGGCCTACGTTGTTCAAAGATGCAGATGCCTTTGCTAGGAAGTGTCAAGAGTGTAAGAAAGTAGGCGGAAGACTTAAGAAAGAAACATTACCTCTCCAACATGTTATTGTTGAAGTCCCATTTCAACAATGGGGTTTGGACATTGTTGGCCCAATTACACCAGCTTCCTCACAGCAACACAAATACATTTTGATAGCCACTGATTATTTCACTAGATGGGTCGAAGCCATCCCCTTGTGAGTGGTTAACTGAGAATAGGTGATATCATTCCTTGACTCTTTTATTGTCACCATATTTGGCGTTCCAGAATCTTTGATTTTTGACAATGCAACCTATTTTTATTCTGTAAAAGTAACAGAATATGCATTGGAAAAGGGTATAAATTTAAAGTATTCAGCCAATTATTATCCTCAGGGTAACGGATTAGCTGAATCTTCCAATAAAAATTTAATCAAAATTCTGAAACGCACAGTGGTTAATCATCATAGAAATTGGCACAACGCCTTATCAAATGCCCTGTGGGCTGACAGAGTGACTCCCAAGGCTGCCATAGGTAACTCTCCTTTTTTCTTGGTATACGATAAGGAAGCTATCTTGCCTCCCCATCTATTTTTACTCTCTCTACAACTCTCCCAGTCAGTGCAGGAAATAGCATGTTTTTCCATGGAACATAGAATTAATACTCTGCTCAAGCTGGAGGAAGAAAGAGAGTTAGCCAGAATTTTTTTTGACTAACACCAGAAGATAGTCAAACGTTGGTTTGATCACATAAAATAAGCTAGTAGGGATTTGGAAGTATGTGACCTAGTTCTCAAATGGGACAAGGAGCACGAAGACAGAGGAAAACATACCAAGTTCCAATGCCTGTGGATGGGACCGTTTATCATTATAGAAAATCTTGGTCCTAGTACATTCAGGTTGCAGACGCTGGAGGGAGACATTGAGAACCTTCCGGTAAATGGTCATCTCATCAAAAATTATTTCTGCTGATCCCGATTAAGGGATTATCCTGTATATACCTTGTGTGGTTTTCTCGGTTTGTGGAACTTTTTAGTGTGTTCATTTTACTTGTTTGCTTTGAATATTTTCTCATATTTATTTGCTGTTTTAGTTGCATAATTTTTGAGACTGATCAATTTGTTAAACTTCAAGCTGATGAATTTTCATCAAATCCTGTGATTGATCTATAAACCATGCACTATGATCTTACTATCCTGAATATTGTCATGCTGTTTTACGTCTTGAACAATGAACGGTTTTTCATCTTTCTAGATTTTACTAGAAATTTTTAAGTCATGTAAATATAAATTAATAAGATGAGTCTCTGCAAATATTTTTCCAAAAGGATTAGGGCAGCATTTGTCAAGGTTATATATTTAAGTCTTTTACGCCACTCCCTCTCGTAAAGAGAATTAGATTTGCCTCCTCATCTGCTAAGATAATCTCATTGGAGATTAAATACAACTACAATATGGCCATGGTTGGATTTGAATATTTCTTTAAATAATCTGAAGGATAGAGGGTCTCATAACAAGCCAGTCTGTTCAGGATCATATATCTGCATTCAGTAACATTGTCGTTTCTGGTCACCAAGCCTGGACAATGGCCCTTGGACAAAAACCCTGAGGGATAAAAGGTCTCATCATGAGCCGGTTTATTTACTGTGGTGTAGATTGGTGACTGACATGGTTACTACCTGGTTACCAAGCCAGAACCGTGCCCTTCAGAAGTAAAAAAAATAAAATAAAAAAAATAAATACATATATATGGTAACAGTTCAACCTAACCAGAATTGTATATCTATAACTGGTAGATGGGATACTGGCATTCTTTGGGCTTTGAAGCAACCTTGTCGAGGCTGTGGACGCCTGCTTGCAGCAGGGCCATGCTTGTGGTATTGAGATTTTATTCTTCAAAATCAAGCCACTTACTGCTTTATTTCGTTTGGACTCATTTTTGTGAAAGACCCGATCTTTATCAGATAAATAATTAAAAGTGTAAATTTCTGGTAATTTTTAGAAACGTGGAATTCCTGAATCTGTTTAAGATGTTAAAATATTGATTTCTGTATAATGGTATACATGAGGGATCTAATTCTTTGATTGCATGATTTCAGGTTAAGAAAACATAGATAACTGTTCCGCCCAGTCAGTCGCCATCTGTTGTGCTCCTACCCAACAGCCTTAAAAAAAACAAATTTCATCAAGCAAAATGAAATTTTTCTTGATGAAATATTTGAGTTTCTCATTTCAATTTACAGAAATCGGGAGCTACTGAATTGGATGAAATTCCATTAGCTACTGAAATGGTGAAATTCAAATTGTTTTTATAACCTTGTGAACTATTTGATGAAATTAATATGTTAAATCATTATTTTGAATGGGTTTACATTTCAAATTAAGGGGTAAGCTTTGGTTTTTATGCCTCTCACCATAAGCCTTATTTGAATATTCAGCAATTGGTATGTTTTATTTGTTAATTGCAACTTGGACAAGGTCCTAGAACATCAAAGGCTAAATGTTTTATGCAGGGGTGCCTTATCCTAAGTTCATCCTCTAAACTTCGAACCATACTTGATCTTACCATAATTGTTTAGTTTTGATCTTTATAATATGCTCCACATCGTGACTTATATTCTTGCATGTAAGGTTTGGGGTTGATTTGATGGTTTATGTCGTGTCGTATGCTCACCATTTTCGAAGGTTGAGATCATTATACAGTAAGGTCGACATGTTAACGCCCAAGGCCCATTCCTTATGGTCGGTTTGACCTGTGTCATCATCTCCAAATCCGATTTGCTTGATCGAGGGCTAAATGTTATTATTACACACGTATGAAACTCTATGATGACACTTAATTGTAGTACGGCCATAGCATCATGTCCTCCTGATTATCGAACGTCTGTACTCTATGCATTGTGTGGTTTTATTACGATCAAGCTGAATAAATCATGGCAAAACGAGTTTATTCTGGAGTTTTCACCGTCACTTTCTATTATTTGATTACCTTTCTGTGTGATCATTCTCCTTCGCCCATGCCGAGTTTACAGGGTTCTTGTCTGGGTTAACTCATGTCGCATTTCATTTATGAAAGAGTTGGGTTTCATTGTTTGTGGTTTCTGCTTGGTTTGCACCGAATGCTCGCTCTCTAGCTTTCTCTCTTGTTGCGATCTGTGGTATCTCCTCTGTGTGCAATTGCGTCCATTTGCGCTTGTAGCCATGGCTCCGATTGTCAGGGTCGAGCCCAATGACACAAAGCTACTTGATGAAAATCCTGAGCTCCTAGCTAAGGTAGAAGCAGTTGGGTGGCTTCCATTTATCCGCAATTTTGCAGACTCAAACCCTGAGGTGACTAGGTTATTTTCTCTTTCACTGGTTGATGCTAGGGTTAAGGTGGCTGACCTCCAGTTCAGAGTCAATGAGTGCTCAGTTGCTTTAGCTACGGGTTTATTGTTAACAGGAGAACGTTGGTTTAAATCCAAGCAGATGAAGGCTACTGAATGGAGACAGATGTTGAAGAACCCTTGCCAGGATGTGTCTTTTAGAGCCGGTGTATCACGGAAATATTTCAAGAAAGAATGGCGACCGGTTTTAGACATTATTCACAGGTATGTGACCTGCGAGGGTCGTCTTTCCTCTGCATATGTCTATCACCTCAGATTGATGACTGTTTTTCTCGGCTTACCTATTAATTTACCCTATTATTTAGTTCAGAGCATGACCAAGATGTCTTCAGCCATTAAGAAGGGGCCGAAGAACATCGGTCAGAGTCTTTTTCATCATGGCCTTGTTAGGATGTTGGTGGAGAGAGAGTTGTCTAAACGAAATCGGTCATGGGACGATTTTCTTGAACAGAATGGCTTTATGGCATTTTGTCATTGTCAATTCGATTGTGCTGAAGAGTGTGTAAGACATCAGCAACCTTGTCAAGTTCTGACTTCACCTACACCGGCGCCTATGCTGAACCCTAATGATTGTGTAAACCCCAGCGTCCGCGATGATCTCGCTCCCACTCCTGTTCAAAGTCCCAGTACTCCTATGCGCTCCAAGCGAAGGAGGAAATCCTTGAACCTATCCCTGGTGACACCGAACCGTAATGACATATCCTGCAGACAGGTGAGCAATAAGTCAAATATTATATTACCGGTAGATTTACCAGGAATATGGTGTCCAAAGTCAATGTTGTTAAATCCCCTGCGAAGGATAACAAAGATATTGAAACGGTCGTATTAGATGATGAGGAGAATAGACCTGTCCCGAATGATGGCCCTGATTTGGATCATGAGCCTATCATAAATCATGCAGAGAATAGTCCTTGTATTCCTGGCAAGAATCCTCAAATTGACTCTGTGGTCGATCCTCCAATTAAGGGCAAATATATTGAAGTGAATTTACCTGGTTCATAACGAATTGGTGAAGCAATTCACCCGTTATTCGTAAACTGTTTGTTGGATAAAATACATAGAATGGAGGTAGAAGTAACAGAGATGGTAGCACATAGTGATGCTATGAAAGTTGAGAATATAAGGCTAAAGGAGAAATCCGATTCAGATGATAAATGTATGCTGCGTTTGAAGAAACATAAGAACAAGTTAATTCAGAGAGTTATGAAACTACAACATGAGAATCATAAAAATGAGGAAAAGGTTCGTGAGCTGAACACTCAAGTTAAATTGATGCAGTTTAAAGGTCATTCACAGAATTCGGCGACTGGTGTGAATATACAGGTGTTTAATGCTCCTGTTAAATCATAGTATTTTGGGCACACTCACTATTGTACATATGTTTAGAAAGTATTTCAGGTTTGAAGTTTGTAATTAAAAGCAGCAAGTGATAATGAAGTTATTTTTGTTTTCCAGGTATTGTTTTGAATTGATTGATGGATTATGTAATTTAGTTTATTTACTCTCGCGTTTGTGTTAATTTTTTACTGTGTAGTGTTGCAGATGATTTGGTTGATGCGTTTTTCCTGGATTTTGGTGATCTCTCGTCTTCAGGATGATCCCTGTAGAATTATGAACAAATCAATTGAAATCATTTTCAATGATGGATATGCAGTCTCCCAGGTGTCGCTAAATTACTAGTGTCTTTTATCATTTTATGATTTAGCGTCATAGGTCGAATCTTTTCAAATTTTGGGATATCATGACGTATATAGAAAATGACAATTTCATTTGTCATTTTTTCTATTTTGGACGAATTTGGTTAAGATTATGATGATGTATTTTCCTGTTTTCTAGAACTATCTCCATGTAAGATTGAATGTATTTAAAGGAGACATGGTTTACTGTAAAGGGGGGTCGATGGTTGGGAAAAGGGGCCAGACAAGATCACTTTAATCATTTCCTGTGGCTAAAGACAATTTCTTGTTAGCAGTTGCAACACTTTTTGACTGCTGATATTTATAAATATATTTGCAGTATTTATACTATGGAAATGTATTTATAATATCATTTGATCTTGTTATTTCTTTTCGCATTCTTTATGTTTTGTTATATTTCTTTAAAGAAATGTGCAAATGCATCATATTTAACTGTCGATTTATGCTGGTTTCATTTGTAAATTTACGTCATGTAATAAATCTGATGTTAGCATCATAATGTATGTGATATACTTGTTCACTGTGTTGTCTTGTTTAAATCTCAGAATTTCTTCTGATGTGTTCAGGATTGCCTGCACAGTAGCATTATTTGCAAGTTGATTACAGGGTTAATATTTCTATGCTCCTGATCAGGATAGAATAGTTAGGATATATAAGTGATAGTTTTTATTTATTTTACAGAAAACATATTAAATCAGATTTTACATTTACATTTTGATAAGTCATCTTTCAATGTTGTTATTAATGTACATGTGTTTATAGTGTATTTACGTAATCGATTGAGTTTGATAATATTTAATTAACTATTTATTCTTGCATTTATAGATTTATTGGTTAACTAGATTAATTTCCAGTTATCAGACGTGTTATATATCAACTAACTTAGTAATTATCTTTAACAGTTTGCTTTGCATATTTATAGGTGTACTATAGATTTAGTTAATAAGCAGTAGCTTCATTTTTCTTTTGAGTCTTCTCCTGTAGCTGGGAGTAATTTAGGGAAGGAAATGGGGCCTTAATCCCGTCAGAGACAGCTACCTAACGACTAAGAGCATCTTTGAAAACTTTTGGATCGGGTTGTCTCTTAGTTGACTATCGTGCCAATTCGGCCATGTCAATAGGGTGATGACATGGAAGATATGTGCAATATAGGTGGAATCTAGATGGACCAATTAGAGGTCTCCATGTGGTGATACAATTGGCCACATTGCAGAACTGTTTACCAAAAAACTATGGCAGTCATGGGGACCGAACCCACGACCTCTACCTACTCCAAAGTCTTCACTCTATCCACCTAGCCATGATTTCCACATTTGGTTCTTAACCATATAGATGATCACTTCTATTTAAAGTTGAATGGATTTTAATTATAAAAAAGGGTGGGACCGAGGGCTATGCCCTCGGCCCCATGTGTTAATTTTAACTATATTATCACAACAATATACCACCTATCAATCCATATAACCGACAGTAAGGTAAATCAAACCAAACAAAATGCCACCACAATACACGTTAATGCTAATACAAAATGAGGAGGAGAGGCCCATGGGATTTACCTTTATACATCCACCCTAAAACCACATTTTCATACCAATGGGATACAACCCATTCCGCTAATACAGATCAATGAATAAAATTTTAAAGTTTGCTTAGATTTTCAAGCCCAAAAACAAGGAACATGGCCATGGTTTCGGGGCTCAAAAACCATTATAAAATAACCTTTTTTAGAGCCACGAAAGGGAGATCACATTTGTCCTATGCACAATTTTTGAGATAGAATTCAGAGTACAACAAGGTATAGTCTGTACAAGTGCAACTCAAGGTTTTCTCGAAGTGCATGGTAGAGGAGATTGTAGGAAAAGGGGTTAGACTTTATACTCATTTTTCTCAGAATTTCAAGTGGAACATAGTGGTGTAGTCTATTTTTATGTTTGATTGACATAATTCAAAAGTTTTTCCAGAACTCATGTATGTAAGTTTTTGAAGAATTAATAAGATCATACTTCTCCCTATAAGTGGCATGAAGACGTAGCCTAGGAGGGGTGAACTTTGTTATCATCTTCCATCTACAATTTTATGGTTTGCATACTTGTTTATTTTCTTATTTGGTTTGATTAAGCATTTAAAATAGTCTTTTTATGAAGCTAAAATTTCAAATTTCACATGCAATTTGAATGGTTAAAAAGATCCTAAATTTTTTAGATCAAGTTTGGTATAAGATCAACTTAACCATTGCATTGTGAGTTTTGATTGTTAACAAGATCAAGGCTTCAACGTGGTTAAGGATAACTTGAGGAATTTGATCCAAAAATTGGTTCAAGAAGAGGTAGAATGGCTTCACCAAAAGGAGAAGATGGGGCTTCTTCAATCCCATTTGAAGGAGAATTTCTTAAGGCATTCATGAGGATGCAAACAATGGTGGAATATATTTATCAAGATAAGAAGAAGGGATAACAAGGTGTTCCATCTAATGTTGAAGGTAAATGAGAAGGATATTGTAAGGACCCTCCTAAAAACCTACCATGATCTTCACCATGTTTTCTTTATGGATATTTTCATTCTCCAGAGTCCAATTAGAAAGCACAAAGTTGATTTTAATATGTCTCAATTAAAGCTTGATATTAAGGTTGGATTGCCTATTTACAATGGAGAACTTAATGTTGAGAAACTGTATAATTGGATCTGTCAAATATAAGTTTATTGTAGGATTCAAAAATTCACTGAAGATAACATCAAAATTCAGCTGGTTTCTCTCTGAATCAATGGGATTTCTCTCATATCGTGGGAGAGTAGAACACAAGAGGATATTTCCACAAAAGATAAAATTATTTCCTCTTGGTATGACTTTACCATAACATTTAAGAAGAAGTTATATCCATTGGGATATATGCAGCAAGCCATGATGGACTGGTAGAATTTTAGGCAAGGTAAATGACAAAGTGTGTAGGAGCACATACAAGAATTTAGAAAAATAGTTTTGGTACTTTGTATACCTCTCTACACTCAAGAAACTCTTCTCAATTATATAGGAGGATTGCATAGTTATTTGCATAATATTATACTCATGTTTAAACTGACTAACCTTGATGAGGTATGCATTCAAGTGGCTCATATGGTGTCTAAGGGGAAGAATGTAAATGAAAAAAATTCCAAGAAACATTTCAAACCAGATAGAAACAAATTCAAAGGTAAAGGGAAAGGTAAGCATACACCTACAATGAATAAAGGAGGAGAAAAACATGAATGCACACATTGATTGAAAAAGGGTCATGACATATCCTAATGTTGGAAACTTCACCCGGAACTCAAGCCTGAGAAGTTTCAGAATAAGGAAGACAAGAATAACACTATTGCAGCAATCCAACATGATTTGGGATCTGACTATGGGGATGAAACTAAGATTGCTGCTACATGAATTCAAGGTAAAAATCCATCTTCTTATATTTCAAAGCATGAACCTGTTGTTGATGAAATAAAGAGAAGTGAGCTATTTCATATCAGGGTAATTTGTAAACATGCAAATATTGATACTCTTTTTGATAGAAAATCACAAGCAAACCTTAGTTCATAAGAGATAGTTAAAAAACTTAATTTGGAAACTAAGTTACACCCCAATCCATATCCACTTGGATGGGTATGTGATAATTCACAAATGCAAGTTACAAAACAATGTAGACATAGGTTTTCTATTACTTCTAGATTTGTTGATGAAGTTTATCTGAATGTGGTCTCGTTGATATCCGTGGTATTGTTTTGGGTAGTCCTTATCTTTATGATAGGAAGACTATCTTTTACAGGGAAGGTAACATGTATGAACTCATTAAAGAAGTCATATGAAGAGGCTAGTGAATGCTAGTAAGAACAAATTTCTTATGATAGTTAAAGCAAAAGATGTTGGTCAAAATGAATATTTTAAGGGATGTGATCCAAATCTTAAAAATGACTTGACTAAATTTGCATATGAATATGATATTTTATTTCAAGAACCTAAAGGATTACTTCCTAAAAGATAAATTCAAGATGAAATTCACTTACAAGAAGATGCACCTCTTCCTAATATTTTCATGTACAGTTCTTCAGTAATCGAACATGTAGAGATAAAGAAGCAGGTTTGGGAATTGCTTGAAAGAGGGGACAATAGGACAAGTTCCTCTCCATGTGGTTCATCGATTGTTTTGGTGCAAAAGAAGGTTTGTAGATGGTTCATATGCCTGGATTATAAGGAACTAAACATAATCACAATCAAGAACAGGTATCCTCTTCTTCGAATTGATGATCTTTTGGATCATCTCAAGAATGCAATTTTTTTCACTAAGACTTGCGAAGTGGTTATCATGAAATTTGAATTCATGAAAAGGACATCTAGAAGACTAGTATAAAAACTAAGAAGGGTTTTTATTAATGTATGGTAATGTCCTTCGGGATTTGTAATGCACCCACAACATTTATGAGGGTGATGAATGATGTTTTTAGGCCCTTTATTAATGTGTTCGTCATAGTCTACTTAGATTATATTTTTATTTTTAGTCGTACTTGGGAAGAACATGCCAATTATGTGAAACAAGTTTTGGATGTGCTTGTAAGGGATAAATTCTACTTAATGATGTCTAAATGTGAGTTTGGGAATACATATTTAGTGTATCTAGGTTACACTGTAAGGGGTGGTGAACTTAAAATTGATCCCTCTAAGGTGGAGGTCATTTTGAATTGGCCCAATCCAAATAATATAACCAATGTAAGGATCTTCTTGGGAACATCCCAATACTAGAGAAAGTTCACTGCGAACTTCTCCTGCATAGCTTCTCGATTACATATTTTACAAGTGTGAGAAAAGTCTTTTAGTGGGACGACAAAGAACAAAATTCTTCAACATTCTGAAAGAAAAGATCAACACAACTCCAGTACTTGCACTACTAGATCTACAACAACCATTTTAGATAGAGACTGATGTTAGTGGTTATGCCATGGGGACAGTCTTAGTGTAACATAAAAAAACCAATATTCCATCACTCTGAAACCTTCTCTAAAGCAATAATTAACTATCCTACCTATGATAAAGGATTGTATGCATTAGTACAAAGTGTAAGGAAGTGGAAACATTACATAATGGGTAAATAAATAATTATACATACTGATCATCAACCACTACAATATCTTCAATCACAAACTAAGATACACAAATCAAGGTATTTCAGGTGGATGGGTTTTCTACAACAATTTCATTTGGTTATTAAGTAGAAGAAATGGATTCAAAATAAAGTTGGATATATGTTATTTAGACCTCCAATAAATTCTTCTATTGTCCTTCAACGAAGTCCTTTGCTACATTCATGTTATGTTGAACAATATACTAAGGATGAATACTTTAAAGAAGTATATGAATTACTAATGAAAAGCTCTCAAAATGAAGAATTGGATTATCATATTCATGATAAGTTGTTATATCATCTTGGAAAAATTTGTATTCCACAAAGTGAAAGAGTGCATGTGATAAGATAAGCTCACACTTCTCTCACTTCAGGGCATTTTTGTGTTGGGAAAACTATAGCACAATTACAAAAGTTTTGTTATTGGCCTCAGATGAATGATATTGTGTCCAAGTATGTAAAAGGATGTTTTATGTGTGCACCAAATAAGTCAAGTAATAGAAATTTAGGCTTATATACTCCACTTATTGTTCCTTCTCGTCCATGGGAAAATGTGTCAATGGAATTTGTAGGAGGATTACCAATGTCTATAAAGAGACATGATTACTTATATGTTGTTGTGTATAGGTTCAAAAAAATGTGCATCCTATTGTCTTGTAAGAAGCAGGTCAAAAATGAGTTGACTGCTCATTTGTTCTTCCAACATGTATGGGTTCATTTTGGGTTACCTACTTCTATTGTATGTGATCGAGATTCCCGCTATCTTGGGAAATTTTGGTCATCTCTATGGGAACTCATGGACACAAAGTTGAAGAAAAGCACAACATTCCATCCACAAACCGACAGACAAATTGAATTGGAGAAATAGGTTGTTGTACATCTTCTTCGATGGTATTGTGCCAAGCATCCTATGCTTTGGGATGAGTAGTTGCATTATGTTTAGCATGCCTACAACATATCCATACACTCTTCAACATAGAAGTCTCCATTCAAGACATGTTTTGGGAATTTTCCAAATTATCCCTTAGACTTTGTTTTTGGGAAAGATTCATTGGAATATGATCAAGTTGATGCTGATAAAGATTTGAAGTTTATTCAAAAGATCTAGTTGATTCATCAAACACTGTAGGAGAAGTTGGAATAAAGTCAGGCCAAGTATAAAGAAAGACATGATGTGAAATTATATGGATAATCACTTTCAAGTTGGTCATCATCACTTTCAAGTTTGGATTCATATCAGCAAGGACCAAATCCAAGGTGAAGGTAGAAAGTTGAAACCAATCAGGTATGGCCCTTTCACAATTTTATATCAAGTTGGACGTAACAATGCTTTTCGGTTAGATTTGCCTCCTTATATGCAAATGTATTCCATTTCTAATGTGTAAAACTTAAAATTTTATGAGCCTCCTATGATTGTGGACCAAGATGTACAGGTTCAAGTACCTTATGTTGATGAATTTTCTCATGAGTACCTCAATTAAATTCAAGAAGATGTCATACTTGATAGGAAGGTCAAATATTCATGAAGAGGTGATGTGGAATATCTTTGAGTGGGGCTTAAAGGAATGCATCCAAGCAACGCATGATGGTTAGAGACTGGAAGAGTGAGGGAATTGTACCCTCGCCTATTTTATGAATGCTTACATGATTTTGGAGGCCCAAAATCTTCCCAATGGGAAGGTTTAATCCTGGAGGATCTCCAATATCAATCAAAATAAAAGTATTCAAAATGAAAACAAAATATTACAATAGTGCAAATATCTATGAGAGCTTTTCGGTGTCATTTGTTTCGCGCAAAACATCCTTTCAATGAGAAAGTCATTGAGTTTTGAACTTTAGGCAAAATAGGTAAATTAGAAAAAAAGAGGCCACGTGGCACACCCATAGGGTACCACGTGGCATGTATATTCAATAGGGTGATGACATGGAAGATAAGTGACATACAGGTGGAATCCAAGTGGACCAATCTAAGGTCGCAATGTGGATATCTAATTGGCAACGTTGCAGAACTGTTTACCAAAAATTTATGGCAGTCATGGGGATCAAACCCACGACCTCTACCTCCACCAAAGTCTCCACTCTATTTGCCTAGCCATGATCTCCACATTTAGTTCTTAACCATATAGGTGCTCACTCTTATTTAAAGTTGAATGGATGCTAATTACATTTGGTTCTTAATCATATAGGTGCTGACTCTTATTTAAAGTTGAATGGATGCTAATTATGAAAAAGGGGCAAGACCAAGGGCTAAGCCCTCGGCCCCATGTGTTAAGTTTTAACTATGTTATCAAAACAATATACCACCTGATGTTAATAGTTTTAACTATGTTATCAAAAAAATATACCACCTGATGCCAATAGTTTTAACTATTTTTATCACAACAATATACCACCTATCAATCCATATAACAGACGGTCAAGTAAATCAAACGAAACAAAATGCCACCATAATACATGTTGATGTCAATACAAAAGGAGGAGGCGAGGCCCACGGGATTGACCCTAGAACCTCCGCCATACTACCGCACCTTCATACCAATGTGATACAACCCATTATGGTGATATGGATCAATGAATAAACTTTTTAAGTTTCTTTAGATTTTCAAGCCCAAAAACAAGGTGCATGGCCATGGTTTCAGGGGTAAAAAATCATTATAAAATAACCTTTTTTAGAGCCATGAAAGGGAGAGTGTACCTGACATATGCAATGTTCCTGAGATAGAATTCAGAGTACAACAAGGCATAGTTTGTACAGTCCATACAGGCACAACTGAATATTTTCTCGAAGTGCATGCCAGAGAAGGTCTCATGCAAAGGGGGTCGACTTTATACTCATTTTCTTAGAATTTTGAGAGGAATAAAAAGGTGTAGTCTATTTCTGTGTTTGACTAATAGAACTCAGAAGTTTACCCAGACCTCGGTATTTAAGCTTTTGAACACTTAATAAGATTGTCCTTCTCATTGGAAGTGTCCTGGAGACGTATCCCAATACGGGTGAACTCCGTTATCGTCGGTTGTCTACAATTTTATGGTTTTAATACTTGTTTATTTGCTTATGTGGCTTTATTAAGAATTTAAAATTCTCTTTTAAAAAGTCCTTTTATGAACCTAAGTGTTCAAATTTCACATGCAATTTTAATGGTTAAAAAGATCCTGAAAATTTTAGATCACAGACCAAATACAATTTGGAGCTTATTCCTCTAGGATCATATTATTTTATGATTGGAATGGAATGGATGGAATCACATCATGTTATTCTTTATTTTCATAATAAAATTTACAGGTTCCTAGATGAAGATGGAATTACAATCCAAATTAAAGGTATTCCAAGGCCAATTTCAGTAAGGAAAATCTCAGTCGTTCAAATGAAGAAGTATATCAGAAAAGGATTCGAGCTATATATGATCCATGATAAGGAGATAAAAAATGATCTAGTGCCGAGTATTGAAAGAATTTTGGTGTTGTAGGAATTTTAGGGTATATTCCAAGATGTACCTAGGTTACCATCAAAGTGGGACATTGAATTCAATTGATTTCGTGCCTAGAGTAGTTCCATCGTCAAAATATCCTTGCAAAATGAGAACCCCATAGTTAAAACAATTGCAAATACAAATGTAAGAGTTGCTAAAGAATGGTTATGTATATCCCAGTGTGTCGTCTTGGGGACCGCTAGTTCTATTTGTACAAAATAAGGATGGTACACTTAGGTTGTGTGTGCATTTCAATCAATTGAGTAAATCTACAATCAAGAATAGGTATCCATTGCTGAGGATAGATGAACTATTTATCAGTTGAGAGGAGTAAAAATATTTTCCAAAATTTATTTAAGGTTTGGATATCATCAAGTGCACATAAAATACGAGGACATAAAAAAACTGCTTTTAGAACCAAGTACAAGCATTATGAGTATACAATCCTACCCTTTAGACTGGTAAATTCTCTAGCCACATTCATGTGTTTAAATAATTCCTAGACAAGTTTATTATAGTATGCTTGGATGACATTTTGGCATATTCCAAATATAAAGAAGAGCATGCCAAGCATCTCAAGATTACTCTGCATATCCTGAGAGCAAATCAGTTGTATGCAAATGTTCATTATATCAGAAGGAACTGTTATATTTGGGTCATATTATCTGTGAAGAAGGCATAGTTGTGAACCCAACAAAGATAAAAGTTGTTCAACAGTGGCATACTCCTAAAACTGTTATGAAAATTAGATCATTCATGGGTTTGGAAGGTTATTACTGAATATTCATAGAGTCTTTCTCTCATATTGAAAATCCGATTACATCTTTATAGAAGAATGGTGTGAAGCTCATTTAGAACCAAAAGTGTGAAGATAGTTTCTGACTCTTAAATGAGTTACTCACATGTTCTCGAGTATTAAAAATTATGGATCTAGAAAAGGAATATGTGGTCTGTATAGTTGCATATTTGTAATGACTTGATGGAGTTATGATGCAAGATAGGCATGTGATTTTATATGAATCATGGAAGCTGAAGGAGCATGAGAAGAAATATGATACTCATTATTTGGAGTTAGCTTCCATAGTTCATGCACTCCAAATGTGGAGGGATTATCTCACACAGAACACGTTTGAGTTGAATATAGACCAACAAAGTTTGAAATAATTGTTTGAACAACCTCATAAGAATGCAAGACAAGCTGGATGGATTGAATTCATGAGTGAATTTAATTTTAAGAATCAAGTACTTAAAAGGAAAAGAGAATGAAGCATTTGATTCATTTAGCAGAAGACGTCAATTAATGCAAGTGTTAGCCATCAACGGTTGAAGATATAATTTAAAAATAAAGTTACAGGAGGCATTCAAAGAGGATGATCATTATTTACAGGTCATGGAAGTGTTGTAGGCAGGAAACTGGCCATTAAAATTTTCTAAATATGCATTGATTGAATATGGGATTATTCAATTCAATATAAAAATTTACATACCAGTTGATAGCAACTTAAATAAAATAATATTGCAGGAAATGCATAACGTTCCTTATGCAGATCACCCTGGTTACCAAAAGACATTCAAAACATATAAGTAAGAGTACTACTATCGAGGCATGAATAAAGAAGTAGTGAGGTATATTTCTAAGTTCTTGGACCATCAGAGAGTAAAAGAAGAACATAAATATCTTTCTGGTTTACTCCATCCATTGCTTGTACTGATATGGAAGTGAGATGTTGTGACCATTGATTCTATTACAAAGTTACCAAGGACATTGAATAATTAAGACTCTATTATGGTGGTGGTCGACAAGTTGACAAAATCAACTCACTTTATTCCTATTCAATCAACATTTAAAGCAAGTAATATTACAGAGATCTACATGAAGGAAATTTTTAATTTGCATGGAATTCCAAAGGAAATAGTTTTTGATTGGGTTCAAAGTTCACTTCGAAATTTTGGAAAGTTTGATTCATAGAATTTGGAACTAGAATTAATTTTAGTGCAACTTATAATCCACAGATAGATGGATAGAATGAGTGAGTAAACCAAATAATTGAATACATTCTTAGGATGCATATAATGGGAAAGCCCAGTAAATGGGAAGACTATTTGTACTTAGTGGAATTTTGTTATAATAATGGTTACCAAGAATCATTAAAGATGAGTCCATTTGAACCACTTTATGTCAGGAAATGTAATGTTCCAATGAATTAGGAAAGTATTGTGTATTGGCTCATAGTTGGACAAAAAAGGCTTCAAGATATGGAACAACAGGTAACCATGATCAAGTAGAAATTGAAATTTTTTCAAGACAGACAGAAGAGATATGTAGATAAAGGAAGAATGCATAGGGAGTTCCAGGTTGGGGGAAACGTGTTCCTAAATTGTTCCTGATCATAATTGGACTAGTGACTTATGAGCTATCCCTACCTCCTTTGGTTAAAGTACATAATGTTTTCCATGTTTCATTATTGAAAAAGTATGTTTATGATTCTAACCATATACTTTATTGCTTTGTGATATAGGTGGAATTAGAAGGGGAAATCTTGTTAGTTTTTCAACATTCAAGCTAGCATTATGTTAGGATATTTAACTGAGAGAACAACAAGTACATCAATCAAACACAAGAGACAATGAACACAATGTTTTTCCTCGGGGAAACCATAAATGGAGAAAACCCCGCAACTTCCTCAGAGATAGAATCAACACAAAAGGTAAAACTACAAAACAGTAAGATGCTCTCCCGACAACAGTAACCTTCTTCTTGTCTAGTCCCAGTGTCTTCTTCTTCCTCAACTATGCGCTATACTTCAGTGTGTTTTTGTTGTATATTAAATAGAGAGTCCAACTCTCTATTTATACTAATCCCGGCATGACTAAAACCCTACTAGGTCTGACCTCTACTAGGAGAGTCTAATAACCCTAGTGCCCCGGAACTGTGGGGACTTTAACCCTTAGACAATAGGAGGGTTACCCACAATGACTTGACATGATTTGTTTACATTATTGATTCTCCCGATCAGAACATCGGGGCATGACATAACATGATAAAATCCCAGAATAAACATTGGGTTACAATAGATAATAAATACAAGTGAAATACATTCCGAAGTTACAATTACATCAACACTCCCTCTTAACTAGGAAGGTATTCTCTCGACACAATTTTCATCACTAGTCTTCTTCTCTAGATATTCTCATCATCTGCATCTCCAAGTCATCGTCATCTTCAAGTCACATGCCATATTCTTTTTTGGATCTGGATCATCACTGGATCTGGATCATCATCACTGGATCTGGATCATCACTCAATCTGGATCATCATCGCTGGATTTGGATCATCACTCGATCTGGATCATCATCACTATACTGGATCTGGATCATCACTCAATCTAGATCATCATCACTAGACTGGATCTAGATCATCACTCGATCTGTATCATCATCACTGGACTGAATCTAGATCATCACTCGATCTGGATCATCATTGGACTGGATCTAGATCAACACTCGATCTGGATCATCACTGGACTGGATCTAGATCATCACTCGATATGGATCTCTTGGAGTCATCATGATTGGATCTGGATCATAGCTCGATCTGTATCTCCTCTGGTCATCATCATATGTGCTATCTCATGATTCTTCTCATCATAGGAAGTTCTACAGAGCCAGCCTTCTTTCTTGCTGGGTGTATGCCTACCTCCTCGTAGGTATTTGGTAGCCCTTATATTTGGCCTACTCGTCAAAATGGAGGTAGCTCTTACATTTGACCTACTCATCAGAATGGCGGTATCCCTTACATCTGACCTACTTGTCAGAATGGAGGTAGCCCTTACATCTGACCTACTCGTTAGAATGGCCAACACTCACATCTAACATGGGAGGAACTTAATCCTTTAGCCATGACAAAATGACACAACCCTTACATCTGACCTACTCATCAGAATGGTGACAGCCCTTACATCTGACCTACTCATCAGAATGGCTAGCACTCACATCTGACATGGGAGGAACTTAATCCTTTAGCCATGACAGAATGGCACAGCCCTTACATATGACCTACTCGTCAGAATGGCGGTAGCCCTTACATCTGACCTACTCGTCAGAATGGCCAGCACTCACATCTAACATGGGAGGAACTTAATCCTTTAGCCATGACAGAATGGCTCAGCCCTTACATATGACCTGCTTGTCAGAATGGCTATGGATCTCAACACTCATATCTGACATAGAAGGAACCAATCCTCTCACCATGATAGAATGGCTCAGCCCTTATGTCTAACTTGATCATGATAATGGCTATGGGACTCATCACTTTCCATTGGAGGAAATCTCTATCTAGAGAACACCAAGCTTCTCCCTGAAGTACTCAAACTTCACTCTATCCAATGGATTCATCAACACATCATCTATCTCGTCCTCCGTCGCAACATACTGGAGCTTCACTGCTCCCCTCTGCACCATATCCCTGATATAGTGATACTTGATCTCGATATGCTTCGACTTGTCATGAAACATTGGATTCTCTGACAACTTCACACAACTCTAGTTGTCATAATATATATAAGTATCATCCATCTGGATATCAAATAAATTAGACAGTAGATTCCACATCCATACTGCCTCACAACTAGCTAAACAAGCTGCGGCATACTCTGCTTCAGCTGTACTCAGTTCCACACAAAATTGCTTCCTGCTAAACCAAGAGACCACACCTGATCCCATACTGAAGCAACACCCTGAAGTGCTCTTCTTAGACAGTAGCTTCCATAGCCATACTGCCTCACAACTAGCTAAACAAGCTGCGGCATACTCTGCTTCAGCTGTACTCAGTTCCACACAAAATTGCTTCCTGCTAAACCAAGAGACCACACCTGATCCCATCTGACCTACTCATCAGAATGGCGGTAGCCCTTACATATGACCTACTCGTTAGAATGGAGGTAGCCCTTACATCTAACCTACTCGTTAGAATGGCCAACACTCACATCTAACATGGGAGGAACTTAATCCTTTAGCCATGATAGAATGACACAACCCTTACATCTGACCTACTCATCAGAATGGCGGCAGCCCTTACATCTGACCTACTCATCAGAATGGCTAGCACTCACATCTGACATGGGAGGAACTTAATCCTTTAGCCATGACAGAATGGCACAGCCCTTACATATGACCTACTCGTCAGAATGGCGGTAGCCCTTACATCTGACCTACTCGTCAGAATGGCCAGCACTCACATCTAACATGGGAGGAACTTAATCCTTTAGCCATGATAGAATGGCTCAGCCCTTACATATGACCTGCTTGTTAGAATGGCTATGGATCTCAACACTCATATCTGACATGGAAGGAACCAATCCTCTCACCATGATAGAATGGCTCAGCCCTTACGTCTAACCTGATCATGATAATGGCTATGGGACTCATCACTTTCCATTGGAGGAAATCTCTATGTAGAGAACACCAAGCTTCTCCCTGAAGTACTCAAACTTCACTCTATCCAATGGATTCATCAACACATCATCTATCTCGATATGCTTCGACTTGTCATGAAACATTGGATTCTCTGACAACTTCACACAACTCTAGTTGTCATAATATATATAAGTAGCATCCATCTGGAGATCAAATAAATTAGACAGTAGCTTCCATAGCCATACTGCCTCACAACTAGCTAAACAAGCTGCGGCATACTCTTCTTCAGCTGTACTCAGTTCCACACAAAATTGCTTCCTGCTAAACCAAGAGACCACACCTGATCCCATACTGAAGCAACACCCTGAAGTGCTCTTCCTATCGATGGCACTGCCTGCCCAATCTGAATCAACATAACCCTCCAGGTTAATCTTCTGATTTGCATCGTACTTGAGCCCATAATCAATTGTACCCCTCAGGTACCTCAGAATATTCTTTGCAGCAATCAAGTGAACATTTCTCAGATCTATCAAGAACTGGCTCAAGGTGTTCATAGTAAAGTAAATGTTTGGTATCATGTTTGTCTGGTACATCAAGGACCCAATCATCTAACGATACATAGTAGCATCAACCGACTCTGATGAAGCATCACTCAATAGCTTCAGGTTCGATGCCATAGGTGTGGCCATAGCCTTGCAATCCATAATCCCATACCTATTTAGGATCTCTACTGCATACTTCCCTTGTCCAAGGAAGATTCCATCTGCACTCTGCCACACCCCCATACCTAGAAAATAATGCATCATACCCAAGTCCTTCATCTCGAACTCGGTAGCAAGCTTTCTCTTCATATCAGCAATCAACCCATCCATACCTGCCACAAATATATCATCTAGATATAGTAGAAGTATCACTGGCTTGCCATTTTCAACCTTGTAGTACAGGTTGGAATTTTCTTTACTCTTGGTAAAGCCCAAATTGGATAGAAAGCTATCAATTCTACCGTACCATGTCCTAGGTGCCTGTTTCAAACCATACAGGGCTTTCTTCAATCTGCACACATGAGACTCCCTATCATGTGTCTCAAAACCGAGTGGCTATTCCACATACACTTCCTCTTCCACTACACCATTCAAGAAAGCAGTCTTGACATCCATCTGGTGTATCTTCCATTTCATTACTGCAGCTAGAGCAAGTATTGATATGATGGAAGTGTATTTGGCTATAGGTGCAAAGGTTTCTTCATAATCTATTCCTTCTTTTTGAGAGAAACCCCAAGCCACAAATCTTGCCTTATATTTTTCAATGCTACCATCTATAGCATGCTTGATTTTGTAGATCCATTTGGAAGTTACAATTGACTTCCCTTCTGGTCTTCGGACAACATCCCACACATCATTCTTCATGATCGATTGGTATTCTTTGATCACATCATCCTTCCATTCTTTTCGTTCTATTGCTTCTTCATAATTGGAAGGTTCTTTATCAATGAAATCACATAGTAAAGCTACATACTCGGAGCAGGATCTGGTTCTCTTTCTTTCTTTGTGATTCTCTTCTGGAGCCCCATATCTTTCCGCACCTTGGATAAGTTCTCATACCCAAGCAAGTTTCCTCTTATGAGGATTCTTCTCCAGAGGTGTATCTACAGGTCTTTGTGGTTCTTCAAATTATCGATCTTCTTCATTCATGGTTGTATCATGAACTATGGGTGCTTCTACTTCTTCGGATTCTTCAACAGGTTTCTTTCTGGATTTGTTGTAAGCTGTATCTTGATCAAATCTCACGTCCCTGCTGATGTCAATCTTCTTGAATCTTGGGAAGTATATTCTGTAAGCCTTTCAGCTTTCAGAGTATCCCACAAATATACCCTTCTTTCCTGAAGGATCTAATTTAGTCCTCTTCTCTTTTGGAATGTGTATGTACACTAGAAAACCAAATATTCTGAGATGGATGACTTCTAGTTTCTTGCCGGAGAAGAATTCTTCAGGAGTCTTATTCTTGAGTACTCTATGTGGAGTACGGTTCTGTACATACACCACTGTTCGGGCAGCTTCTGCCCAAAGATGCATAGGAAGGTCTTGATCATGAAGCATTGCTCTTGCAGTTTCCATGATAGTTCTATTCTTCCTTTCTGCAATCCATTTCTGTTGTGGATTATAAGGAGTGGACAACTCCCTCTTAATCCCTGATTCTTTGCATAGCTCTTTGAATTCATTTGAATTGAATTCTCTGCCATTATCTGATCGAAAGTCTTGATCTTCTTTTTAGTGTGATTCTCGATTAAGGCTTTGAATTCCTTGAACTTGCTGAATACTTCGTCTTTGTTCTTCATGAAGTAAACCCATGTCTTTGTAGAAAAATCATCAATAAAGGAAACATAATATGCATACCCACTTAGTGAGTTTGATGACATAGGACTGCATACATCAGAGTGGATGATTTCCAAGATGCCTTTTGCTTTGCTTTCGCTGCTTGGAAATGTCTTCTTTGTATTATTTCCTTTTGCACATCCTTTGCAGACCCCATCATGTTTTGCTTGGATTTCTGGAAGACCTTCAATAGCTTTGCTTGCAATAGGTAGTGCTCTATAATGCACATGTGCAAGCCTTCTATGCCAAAGTTCACTTGGCTCTACTATGTCATGGACCAAGGCTTGTTCTAGATTACCCTTTAATTTTTACAAACCTCCTTCTTGTTCACCAATCACTATTGCATCATCAATAGTCTTTCCTTTTGGCCACATGATGACTTGACCATCTATGAATGAAACCCACATTCCTTTTGCATCTAATGCCGATATGGAGAGGAGGTTATTCTTGTGTCCCAGCACAAACAATAATTCCTTCATTGTTAGAGACTTTCCAGAGTCTAGTTTATACTAAAGATTCCCCACTACCTTTTATTGGATATTGGTGGTCATCTCCTAGCTTCACCTTGTGAGGTGATTCATGTTCTGATAGTCTTACAAAGGATTCCTTGAATCTTGTCATATGTTTGGAAGCCCCACTATCTATGAGCCAATCATTGCTTCCATGAGTAGTGTTTCCTGTGAGAGCGGAGATCAAAACATATTCATCCTCGCTTGAAGAATATTCACTTTCATATATGGTTCTCTTCTTGGATGGTTCATCATCCTCTGCAGCATGAGAATGATGTCTTCTTTTTTTGCTCTTCTTTGTTACTATTTGGTTTCTTAGGACAATTCTTTGCATAATGTCCTGCTTCATCACATGTATAACATATGACTCTAGATAAATCCTTTTTGTGATAGGGCTTACCTCTATGGTGATGAAATATTCTTTTGGTTGACTTGGAGTGTACCGTGAGAGCTTGATATTCACTTCCCATCTTTTCTTCTCGAGCTGCTATCCGAGCTTCTTCTTGAGAACACTCTTCCCATAGTTTGCTGAACTTGACTAACTTCTTTCTAGCATAGATTCCTTGGATGAAAGAATCCCAAGACCTAGGGAGGCCATTCAAGGTAGTCATCACAATCTCTTCATTTTCCACTTCTTCATCAACTGCTTCTAGTTGTTCCTTGATCTAGAAACTCTTGTGAAGTAAGATTGGATTGTTTCTGCATTATGAATATTCACATTCTTCAGTTGGTTTCTTAGAGTCATCTTTCGGTTTATGTTCTTCCCTTCAAACAATTTGGTTAGGGCATCAAACATAGATTTAGGTGTCTTTAGGGAGGACACCTGTGGTATGAGATGATCCTTGATAGAATCAACAACGATTCTCTTTTCCATAACCAACTTCTTCTTATGTAAGGCCTTAGCCTCATCTTCCTCTAGAACTAGAACCTCCTCATGGATGTAGGAGTCTAACTCATTCTCTTCCAGGACCAAGGAGATCGTATACTTCCAAGCTCGGAAGTTATCAGCTCCCTCAAGCTTTTCATCAAGCTTGGTATGATGAGACATATTAACTGAGAACCTCAAATGGAAATACAAAAGATTTTAGATCTTACCAGGTCAAGATGTCGGATTTGAATTTTGAGCTGAAATATTGCAGAGCTGGTTCAAGAGCAAATTAGGGTTTTGCTTTTCTGGAGTTCTGTCCAACCAAATGCCTTTAAATTTATCCCTAACTTCAATTTTGGGGAGGAGATCAATTCAGGCCTAGGCTCACTAAAAAATCCCTCTTCTGTGAAAAGCCCTAATTTCCAGTAGTAGTGTTGGGTCCAAAACTGAAAAACCTCAGAATTGGATTCTGCTTCGACAGAAAGATGTGACCTAAGGAGGAGAGTTATTTGACCTTACTTTTGCTGAAAATTTGTGGAGAGAGACCCCAAAAGTAGGAAGCCCTATTTCCCATAGCTGTACAATGTATTCTTCTCAGGTTAGCTCTAATACCATGTTTGTTTTTCAACATTCAAGCTAGCATTCTGTTAGGATCTTTAATTGAGAGAACAACAAGTACAACAATTAAACATAAGAGACAATGAACACAGTGTTTTTTCTCGGGGAAACCATATATGGATAAAACCCCGCAACTTCCTCAGAGATAGAATCAACACAAAAGGTAAAACCAAAAAATAGTAAGATGCTCTCCCGACAGCAGTAACCTTCTTTTTGTCTAGTCCTAGTGTCTTCTTCTTCCTCAACTATGCACTATACTTGAGTGTGTGTTTTGTTGTGTATTAAATAGAGAGTCCAACTCTCTATTTATACTAATATCAGCATGACTAAAACCCTACTAGGGCCAACCTCTACTAGGAGATTCTAATAACCCTAGTGCACCGGAACTGCGGGGACTTTAACATTTAGACAATAGGAGGGTTACCCACAATGACTTGACATGACTTGTTTACATTATTGATTCTCCCGATTGGAACATCGGGGCATGACATAACATGATAACATCCCAGAATAAACATCGGGTTACAATAGATAAGAAATACAAGTGAAATACATTCCGAAGTTACAATTACATCAACAAATCTAAGTTCAACCAATATTCATATTGGAAAGAATAATTGAAACTCTAAAAAACAAGACCATATTTTAGTGAAAGATCCAATGGACTAATTACACCCTTTAGGAAGCAACCTAGGAACTTGAGGACAAGATGTAAGAAGAGTATCCCCATCTATATTGAAGTCTATACATATGTGATTAAATCTTGAATTTTTTGTTCATAAATTTTGGACAATAAAACACCGAGGATGATGTATAATTTAAGGGGAAAGGGAATGTAATATCCCTTCCCTGGAGCCCTAGTTTAATTGGGTCCAAATGTAAATATTGAAAATGAATTCCCAAGAGGATAATTTTTTGTATTTTGTTATTATTAATATAAAATTCATAATTGACTACGAGGAGGAAGAACACTAAAATGATCAGGGACCTAGGTATTCACCAGAAGTGGAAAGGGGGTTTAGAAATGTCCTAGTGGGGAAACCCTACTATAACCTTACCCTTAAGCCATAATTTAACCTTAATCCATTTTAATAAGCTTAAATACCTGTTTAATGTTAATATGGGGCTTAAATGTGCCTAACAATTAGTTTAATTAAAAGTTAATGAAAGTAAAGGCATGGATGGTGGGGAGAGACCATGTGCCCTTGAAAATGCATACAAAGAAAAGTGAACAACTCGTTTTATCCAAGAGGTAATTTTCACGACAAGAGGAGGAGAACTAGTTGAGGGGAAGAAAAAGAACGAGATAGCATAATCAGTAATGACCAAGACAAATTGTCTAAGTGAAAAATTTCTTTGAATCTATATGAACTAACATTACCAAACCCGTGAACCCGATTAAGAATCATTACCTATTGAATTATGACCATGTTTTCCTTGGACTGTTCCAATGAATGGAAAATGGTGTATGAAATTGCCTTAGTGGAATTTTGACCACTTGAGCAGTGATGTGTCTCACTGTAGTGCTTACATATGGAAGCTTGGAAGATGGAGTGCACTATTAGGAATGGATTTGGTTGTAAGCCAATTATCTTGATTGTTAAGTGTAAAAAATTTAAGAGAAACCATAGGGTTGTTGAGATTTTTTATTGTTAAATGTTTGGGTCTCAACTCGGGGGTTGTGTTCTACTAATAGATAAATGAGCAGAATTACCTATGGTTCGGTGGAGCATGCCTCACATGCAGTCATTTCCAATTCAAGTGTTTACAGATAGTTTAATTAATGATCACTATATTGTCATTTTGTAATGTAACTTGTATTTGGAATCAATAATATTGTTTCATGTTTATTTATTCATGAATGGAATATGGATGAGGATATTTTTGTAGTTCTATTGAATTCTTAGGTGTTTACAAAATTATGTGTGTAGAGAGTTAAATGGTAAAAGATGGAAAATAAACTTCATAAGTTTATGTTTTATGAATTGATAATTTTTCAATGAGACAAAGTAAATGTTGTGTATTTGATTGATATTCTACTTTGAAAATTGTTGAGTCAATTTCCAAGCAACTCCTCTATGTGGGAGTTTCTGAGTTGTTGTAGGAAATGTTATTTGGTTAATGTTTGTAGCGTGCCATTTGATTCCTAGTTATGAAAGTATAATTAAAAGGGAAGAATTCATTATGATTTTAATAAGTTCTACATAGCCATTAAGGACTATGGCTTCGACATTCTTGTTAACATGTTTTTTGTATTAAACAATTTGTGATAGAAGTTATTAGAAGGCCAGTGTTTGGTATGTTTATTTCATGTAGAATTAATCGGAAAAGAAGCAAGTTGGATACTATTGTAAAATAAGTGAAACTCCTATCCTCCCTAGCTTATTTGTATTTTGTGTTAAGATTATTGATGCATGTGAATGTTTGGTTAAGAAATGATTTATTGAAGACGAAACATGTTGGTTATGTTGGTCCTGGAACTGTAACATAGGTTAAGACCAATTATTTCCCTGATAAAATAGTAATCCTTTCTCATTTAATCATTATAGTTTCCAACTGCTGAAAGCATTGGGATACTTAATTGTATCTTGTGAATGTGTCGATTTGGTTTAAGTTGTAGTGATGTGTTGAGGCGTAAATTTGTTATGTTTTAGACCTTTTTCCTCCCTTAGTTTCTTTTTGAAAACATATAAGTGTTAAGTATTTGAAATCGACTAAGCTTAATTCATTTACTAAAGTGTTGATGTGTCAAAGTGCCGAAGCTGACGAGACGACGTCGAGATCAACATTTGTTATATTATTTTATAAACATGTTTTTTTTAAGTGTCGATGTTGACATGTTGGCATCAAAATTGACGAAGATAGATTTTATGTTGTTCTTGTGTTTTCTAAGGTTCCTATACTAAAATGTCAGCGTTGGGATCGGTATGTTAGTTGAACATAGTTTTTTTAAATTAATGTCGATGTCCAACTTCTGACATTGGAAAGTATCAGTTCCAAGGTCGAAACATCAACGTCAGAATGGTAGTTTTTATACCTTCAATGTGTGTAACGACTTCTAACTTCAGACATGCTAACGTCTGGATCGAAAAGTCAGGAGGATAATTGTCCTGGTTGTTTGGCCATTGCAGAATTATGAATCCCAATGAACTAATATTCGATGTCATGATGTCAACATGAAAATGGTAAAAATGAAATGTTCATTTTGTAGTGCCATCTTCCAATTTCCCATGTTGTCAAGGTCAGGATCATCATTGTAATATCATAATTGGAAGGATAAAGTTGGGAAGTTAGTTTAAGCCATTGGATGTGTTAATTAAAGTTAGTTAATGATTGATTAATTAATTAAAATTATTTGGTAATTGATCATTTTAGCTTATATTTTACTATGCTTCCAGAATAGTGAGCCATTTGGGACTCACTGGTATTTGTTCTTCATAATTTCAATTTTTCATTTCTATGTAATTCCAATTTATAAACATTATATATTGGTTTTAGATAATTTGCAATGTTTTGTATTTGTTTTAAGCTACATATATTCAATTTGCATAGTTGTGTAGTGTGTAGATGATTGTTCAGGTACACAGGGTATTCCCAAAAGACCGAACACCTTGAGCAACCACTTCACACAAATAGATCAAAGATCAACACACCGATGTTTGTCATGTGGTTAAAACCCTCGAGAGGGAAACAGTCCATGGACCCAGCCAAATATCTAATTGGAGCAATTTATTATGCAAAAAAAAGAAAGTTACATGAGCTTCTCATAATCGATCAACCAGCCAAGGACCCTCTATGCTCTTTAAATAGAGATCATAGACCAACTGGGTGTTAAGCTACGGATCAATGGTAGGTATGATCTAAGAGAAGTTGAACCTTTGGATCACTTTATGTTTAGAGCATATCATGACCGTCAGATTAGAATATTTACAAATGCATACTAATGCATACTAAAGAAACACACTTTACCTAACAAATATATTACACAAGTTGATCTTAACTAACTCCTAAGTATCTAAATATCCTAACATCCCCCCTTAAGAACAACTTGGGATAGGACTGAAGGATTTACAAAGGTGACACTATTAGGAGAAGGAAGGAGGCATTAGAGCCTATCCCCCCTTAAGGACACATTCCTGAACTCCTAACATAGTTCAAAGTTTAGAAAACTTTGCTTTTGTAAGAGACTTGGTGAAGATGTCTGCAACTTGATAATCTGTAGGGCAATAGAGCATTTCAAGACCATGATCATGAAAAATATTTCTAATGAAGTGCATGTGTAGCTCAATGTGTTTGATGCGCTGATGTAGAACTGGATATTTGGCAAGCTTGATGGCACTTTGATTGTCGCACCAAAGTGGAGTAAGCTGCTGCTGCTCGAATCCAAACTCCAAAAGGATCTGTCGAAGCCATAAAGCTTCCTGACTGGCATTAACTGCGGCTCGAAATTCTGCTTCTGCTGAAGAAAGAGCAAGAGCTTGTTGTTTCTTACAGGTCCAAGTGATAGGTCCAGATCCCAAAATAAAAACATAACCTGCAGTAGTTTTTCGATCATCAGGATCGCCGGCCCAATTTGAATCAGTGAAACCAACCAACACAGATTTCCCTCTTGTACTGTAATGAATCCCAAACTAAATTGTACCTCAAATATATTGAAGTATTATTTTTGTTGCTTTCCAGTGACTTTCATGAGGAGTTTGCATATAATTGGAAACATGACCAATGACAAAGGAAAGGTCAGGACGTGAATGAGTCAAGTATAAAAGACTACCAACAAGCTAACGATACAAGGTGGCATCTACTTCAGGGGAAGTACAAGTGGAAGAAAGTTTTACTCCAGACTGGAAGGGAGAAGGGGCTGGTTTACAATCTTCCATGTGGAAGTGACGAAGAAGGTCACAAGCATACTTAGACTGGGAAAGAAAGATTCCTTCTTTGGTTTGCAAGACTTGGAGACCAAGAAAATAATGCAAATATCCTAAGTCTAACATTTCAAAAATTTGCTTAAGACTGGATTTCACATGGGTTATAAGTTTAGGGTCACTACCAGTAAGGATAAGATCATCAACATAAAGAACAAGTATGATGAGATGGTTTCCTACTTTCTTGGTATAGACATTGGGGTCAAAATGGCATCTAGAAAAACCAGTGTCAAGGAGAAAGTTATCCATTTTGGCATACCAAGCTCTAGGAGCTTGCTTAAGGCCATATAAGGATTTCTTAAGGAGACAGATAAGGCTAGAGTTATCTTGAACATATCCAGGAGGTTTTTCCATGTAAATTTCATCCTGTAAATCACCATGTAAAAAGGCAGACTTGACATCCATTTGATGGAATTCCCAGTTATGTAAGGCTGCAAGGGAAAGAACAAGGCGGATGGAATTCATTTTTGTGATAGGAGCAAAGGTTTCATTATAGTCAATCCATTCAACTTGGGAAAAAACTTTGGCAACTAACCTTGCCTTAAGTCTTTCAACACATCCATCTGATGCATACTTAGTTCTCTAGACCCATTTACATCTGACAAGTTTTATTCCTTTTGGAAGAGGAACAAGATCCAAAGCATCGTTTGCCATAAAGGAACGATATTCTTCATCTACAACTACATCCCAATTTGGATTTCCTGAAGCTTCTGCAAAAGTTTCTGGATCATGATTCTCAGAAACTTAAGCCAAAAGAGAAGAGGCTCGCTGAAACTGAGAATGTGTTTGACGTTGATCTCTAGGATCACCGGCAAGATCACCAGTTGCTTGACATGTTGAACAGACCCATAGAGGAAGTATTGGTGCTGGTGCAATTGGAGGAACATGAGCAGGCGAAGGTGGATTTTCATCCTCACTGTCATCATCAAAAATTGGAGTTGGAAACCTGTCAAGGAAGTTGGAAGAAGAAGAAGAAGGCACAATCGCCGAATCAGGCTCGCAGGACAAAGATGGCACACCCACCAAGTTAGGCTCGTAGGACAATAGATTTTCATCAAATTTAACATCTCTTCTAATGATTATATCATGTGAATGGGGTTGAAGAAGTATATAACCGTTTAAATCTTTAGAATATCCAACAAATATGCACTTTTCACTTTTCGGATGTAACTCTTTCCGTTTTTCATCTGGAAGGTGAGCCCGTGCTTCACAACCAAACACACGAAAGTGACTTACATCTGGTTTAATTTTACTCCATGCTTCTTTAGGTGTTATACCTTGTAAAGCTTTAGTGGGTGTGCGATTAACTATGTAAATTGCACAATTTATGGCCTCAGCCCAATATTGAAGTCTTAGTCCCTTAGATTGGATCATACAATTAACCATTTCTTTTAAAGTGCGGTTCTTCTGTTCAGCTACACCATTTTGTTGTGGTGTATATGGAATAGTTTGTTGTTGTTGGATTCCTTGTTCAGTGCAGAAAGTAGTGAACTTGTTGTTAACATATTCTCCTCCATTGTTATATCTTAACTTAATAATTTGATAACCAGATTGTTTTTCAACAAGGGCCTTGTAGGCCAAGAACATGTTAAATACTTTGCTCTTAAGTTTTAGAAAGTAAACCTAAGTGCGTTTGGAGTAGTCATCAATGAAAGTTAAGAAATATTTGAAACTAGAAAAGGATGCAGATGGAAGAGGACCACACAAGTCACTATGCACAAGCTCCAAAGGAACCGAGGCATGCCAAGAGGCACGTTCGTCAAAACTATCCCAATGATGTTTTCCAAGTACACAACCAGAACAAACACCATCCTTGCAAGATACCATCGGAAGACCAGTCACCATATTGTATTTACATAGCTGTTGCAATGAGCAATAATTTAAGTGACCAAATCACTCATGCCAAAGTTTGCTCAAGTTATCACTATGAGCAACAAAAACTGAAGGAAAATGTGATGACCCAAAGTTGTTAAATTTGTACAACCTGGTAATATCATCAATAGTTCCAGTAGCAAGGACATTTTGAGGATTTTTAAAATCCTTGATTACAACTTGGTGAGGTGTAAACGTCACAGTTTTACCTTCACCCGAATGAGTAATTTGATAGACTAATAACAAATCGCAGGAAATTTTTGGAACACATAGTACATCACTAAAATGACCATTTTCTACTGGAACTGTTCTAGATCCTACAACACTTAGAGATCTATCACCACCAACAAATATTTGTTTGGTCTTACATTCATACATAGTAGAAAAGATGGCTTGATCCTTAGCCATATGATAAGATGCTCCAAAATCAACGAGCCATTCATTTGAAGTAGAAGAAGAAGATGTAGTATAAGAATAACCAGAAGCACAAAGTGCATGCCCATGAGAGTTAGATTATGAAGACGAATCTAGGCTGATGTGGTGCTTCTTCATTGCTGCTTCCAAGGATGCCATCTTCTTAAAACACTTAGATTCATCATGATTATATTTCCCACAAAAATTGTAATGACGCTCAATCTTTTTTCCTTTTTGCTTGGATCCTTTGTCATTTTCTAAAGGAGTTGACTGAGAGGGTTTGGGACCCTTGTTGTTTGGCTTATTATTGCGAAAATGATGTTTCTTGGGAGGCTTGGACTTTTCTTTCTGTTGGGACAATAAGGCTTTCCCAGATTTATTTGGATTGTTAATTATTCCAAGATGAATGAGCTTAGCTTGCTCTCTAATTAAGGAATCACAAAATGATTCAATACTAGGATCTTGATAGCTAGCTGCAGTCAAGGATTCTTTCATGGAGTAGAATGTAGATACAAAAACATAATATGCAGGTCCAAGTTTGGAAAGAATATGATAAATACATTGTTTTTCTTCTTTCTTAATCTTGCATTCTTCTGCACATAAGATTCTAAGAGTTTTATGCTTAGATAAATAGTCTTGAATGCATGAAAAATAATTTGGATTCAAGGAAATCAACTCATTCTCAAGTTGATGACCCCGAATTTCATTGTGTTTACCAAACACAGATTCTAACTTTTCCCAAGCTAAATCAGGTTCATCAATTCCAGATATGTGGAATCGCAAATCAGTAGAGATTGACATCCCAATCAATCCACGAGCTTCATCACATCTATTTTCCCATTTAAATTTTTATCATCATCAGTGGGTTTTGTTTCTTTCCTTGAGGCTATCCTGAAAAGTCCCATACTTCACAAAACATCCTCCATACGAGATTTCCATGAGAAATAGTTAGAAATTGTAAGTATAATATCACAAGGGGTGGCCATACTGTAAAATAATGGCTGAAAGAACATAAAATAACTGTCTAGATGCAAAGAGCTCAAAACAATATGCTGTTTTAAAAAAAACGGCACTGAAAACTGATTCTGGATGATGAAGTTATGCTTGATCAAAGAAAATGTTGAAGATGTCCCCAATAGTGACATGGCAGATATTAACTTGACCAACTAAAAAAAGAACACCCCTCTTCCCAAGATCAACCTTTGACAATCACTTTACAATAAAGTTGCTTTGAAGTGAATCACTTTTGTAGAATAAGTAAGGTTCACTTTTACAATAATGTTACTTTTAAATAGTGCGGCAATAAATTAAAAGACTTAAGTTACTCACTTTTTATTTTATTTTATTTATGTGAGATGCACTTTTACAATAAAGTAACCTGAAAATAGAAATTGCATGCATTAAAAAGTAGCTTAATAAGACTTGAACTCAAGACCTATTAAGGAATAAAGCAAATTTGGACCAAGTGAGCTAAGTTTAAAAGGTATGAAAAATAATGGAAAGAGGAAGGAGGCCTTTTTTTTTTTACTCTTCTCTCTCGTTCTCCGTGCTTGCCTTTTTTCTGCAAATCACAAAAAAAAATGAAAAAAAAAACAAAAAATTTTTTTCCACACAAAAGTGTTAGATCCTGGTTAGCTTACCTGGAAAGTATACGTTTTCAATTTTTCTCGCTGTTTCTGATTTTCCGTGATCGCACAAGGTGCACGGCAAAGAGCACACATAGTAGAGAAGACAACAAAAAAAAACTTTCCCTTTCTGTTTCTGATTCGCCGCGATCGCGCAAGGTGCATGACAACGAGCATACGTAGTGAGGGAAGGAAATAGTCTGACACTAAAATAGTAAAGCTCTAGTAATAAAACTAATAAAATATGAGATATTTAAAAAAAATAAAACAAATTCGTCACTGTAACATTATACCTTCAGATTTACCGAAATGGGTGTTTCTGGAACAAACAAAAATGGTTTTTGGTGAAATGAAAACTATTTCCCAATGGAAACAATGCTCTGGATGCAATGGAATAGCTCCCATAGGCCACAAATGTAGAAAACATTTATAACCAGAATCCCTTTCAAAGTTTCGGCAACACCGGTTCTAAATCTTGATCAAAACCGAAAGCGGCTCTTCATAAAAGCTCTGATACCATGCTCGGGTACACAGGGTATTACCAAAATACCGAACACCTTGAGCAACCACTTCACACAAATATATCACAGATCAACACACCGATGTTTGTCAGGTGGTTAAAACCCTTGAGAGGGAAACAGTCCATGGCCCCAGCCAAATAGCTACTTAGAGTAATTTATTATGCAAAAGAAAGAAAGTTACATGAGATTCTCATAATTGATCAACTAGCCAAGGACCCTCTATGCTCTTTAAATAGAGATCACAGACCAATCGGGTGCTAAGCCACGAATCAATGGTAGGTATGATCTAAGAGAAGTTGAACCGTCGGATCACTTTATGTCTAGAGCATATCGTGACCGTCTGATTAAAATATTTACAAATGCATACTAAAGAAACACACTTTACCTAATGGATATATTACACAAGTTGATCTTAACTAGCTCCTAAGTGTCTAAATGTCCTAACAATGATTTACAATGAAAATGCCAAACTGACAGGTTCAAAGATGATTTCTGAGTAATTAAGAATCCGTGAACTCCAGAGATCATATCTTTGAAATATAGTGAGCCAGGATATGTTACTTGAAACATATGGTATTTAATATTTCTAATACTTTTACTCCAAGGGGAACAATCAGAAACATTTGGATCAAGAGATATTAATAAAATTCCAAACTAACCTGTTTAAATATTATTCAAAAACCCTAACTTCCTGAGGTCATATCTCCAAAAGTATCATGAATAAGAATATGAAACTTATTCCACAAGTTCATAAATATATATAATTTATTTACTCTAAAGGACGCTATTTGAATAGTCATAGAATAGAAAATATAGAGAAAATTCCACGATGACCTAAAAAAAATTTCACAATAAAAAACCCAAAGAGAAATCATCACAAGATTTCATCTCTCACTAGAATTTCGACATTCTTCACTTCATCTTCCCCTGAAATTTGGTATTCTACTCTTGTATATGATCTCTTAAAATTTGATAATCGAAAATGAAATGTTCCATATCTTATTTACACTTCTCTTAGGTCACTTTTATGGTCGACCTATCATCTAAAATTAATTCTTGTTTTCCACATTTTAAGGGATCTCTTTAATGGGTTAATGAACACTTCATGTAACGTCCCTTTTTTGAATTTTTATTAAAATGACCAAATTTTCACTTTTTCTCCTATTTCGACCTTTGACTAGTTTTGATGTCTAGGTCTCCAAATTGGCTTAAATGCTCCCAAATATTCTGATAAGGTGTATGAATGATATTAAGAATTGAACATTATGTTCATGGATGATTTATGATCCTCCAATTATTTCTGAAAACTTATTTAATATTCTAACCAAAGTAGGAGTCTTTACTAGCAAATTGGGGCTCCAATTCCCTCGGGGTAAATGCTAGAAATGACTTCTCAAATCCTCCTAAAACCACTTAAATATATGAAAAGAGGTAGATGATGTTTAAGGGACATTGTTAAGGTATCATATGCATCATTATTCAGTTTATACAATCTTTTATGACCCTCTCCCTATTGGGCACCCAATATGCAAGTGAATTACAGCTAACATACAGAGTGTGCAATATTTATTGTCAACCCAGGGAAGTCTTGTATTTCAAGGATAACATGCACAATATATGCTTAAACAATTAATTGCTGAAAATGAACAATCCTATTATCTGTTCATATATGTTCATTCCAAGAATCCACTTAATCTAGTTTACCTTCTAAAAGATATAGTCACAATTACCTTTTGCTGTTCTTGATCTAGAAATTGAAAGATTCATGAATTCATATCTAAATTACTTTTACAGAAAATGAAGTCCTATTTATCAATCCATCTAATTATTCACCCAACTATCTTGACTTAATTACTCTAGAAACTCAAAAGACAGAAATTGGAATTAGATCTTTCTAGAAATTCAAGGTACAAAAATTGAGTGCAACTAATCTAGGAATTCAAGGTACAGGAATAAAGTTATGCGATTATGAAAACAAACAAACAACTTGCAAGGATATATGGAAACAATAATTAAGGGATCTGGGGATGGACAGGGCTATTCAGCTACCACGCAATTGCATAAGAAATATTATCTACACAGTCGACTGTTTTACCATGCCACTACGTCTTTCCAAGAGATGCAATGAATAACACACTGTCAATCCACAACTGTCACAGCTTCCTATGGAGAAATGAAATTAAACATAACATCACACAACAGAATAAATAAAATGTTGAATCTAACTCAGCAATCCTTGTGGGAAGGCGGGCCCAGCCTTCACACAGAGATGCTAGATGAACACACATTAAAAACCCTTATTTTTGAAGTAACTCTTTGTATTAAAAAGGAAGATCGATTACAAAACTCTCAGGCATAGCTAATACAATGAATTGGCTACCGGTTCAACCCCTGGCTTTGAACAGTTCTCCATATTTATACAATGTAAATCATAACATCCTATCCCTATTATTGGGAAGCCATGAAGATCTCTGATCTTCAGGCGCCCTAAATTACAACAACTGTTACAAACGTGGCAGGATGAAAGATAAGAAATATAGGGAAACTGTTAATCAACCCAGGAGTAATGATATCTTCAGATCATGGCTATACACGATCAGCAACGCACTGTTGACCTCCAAATTTGAGGCATTCTGTTGCAGCTATCTTTGTACAGCTTTTCCCGGGATAATACACTGGGACCGCATTCCTTGGGCAATGGTAGGATGGATGGCGATCAGCTTGAGCAATGAATTCCCATCCTTTTCATAGCATGTTCAGCTGGATCTTCTGTTGATGTATATGTAACTTCGGAATGTATTCTTCTATGTATCTTATGTATTGTAACCCGATGTCTATTCCGGGATGTTTCTATTATGTATTTGAGTCATGTGATCATGCCCCGATGTTCCGATCGGGAGGATTAATAATGTAATCAAGTCATATCAAGTCATTAGGTAAGTCCCCACAGTTTCGTGGCACTTGAGTTATTATACACTAATTAAGGTGTAGGCTCGAGCAAGTAATTGTTAGTTGGGCCGACATGATTGAGTGCACTTCAAGCCAATGGAAGAATATAAATAGAGAGTGAGAGAATCTCTATTTATCATTTGTGAAATACATCACTTGCTCTCTCAAGTGTGGCGCACTTTTGAAGAAGGAAATTTTGGGCCTAGACAGAAGACAGAAGACTACTGCTGTTTTGGGAGATCTCTTACTATTTTGGTGTTGATTCTATCTTAGAGGAAGTTGCGGGGTTTTATCCTTTATGGTTTCCCCGAGGAAAACTCTTTGTGTCTCTTGTCTCTTATGATGTGCTTGTGTTTTATTGCTGTGCTTGTTATTCTCTCAGTGAAAAGATCCTAAGATCATAATGCTAGCTTAATGTGATGAAAAACTAACATGGTATCAGAGCTAACCTGAGAAGAAGACATTGTGCAGCTACAGGAACTAGGGATTCCTGGTTTGTGGATCTTCCTCCACAAATTTTCAGCAAAAGTAAGGTGGAGAAACTCTCCTCCTTAGGGCGCATCTTTCTGTCGAAGCGAAATTTGATTCCGAGCATTTTCAGTCTTCGATGCGGAAATTAGGGCTTTCTACAGAAGAGGAATTTTTGAGTGAGACCAGCATAGGGTTATTCTACTCAGCAAAACCGAATTTTAGAGACTTGGATCAAGAAATTTGGTTGGGTGAAACTCCAGGAAAGTCAAACCCTAGTTTGACCCTGAGCTAGGAGAAACCCTAAATACTAAAACTGCTAAGTTTTGGTACAGTCGCTATATTCCGAGATTGGAGAAGTCTCAGAAGCTGAAAATTTCAAGGGCCGAATATAAATCCTGATTAATCCTGTGTCCAAAAATCAGACTTAGCTTCTCTGTACTCCAGGAGATATGATCTCTCCAAGTTAGGGTTCCAGCCTCTTCCAGAATTAATCCCTAAACAGGACATCTGGGGAGATCTGCAATATCTTGAGCTATAGAGGTCCAAATGGAATTCCTGAAGATTTTCCAGAAAGGGAACGGACTGTACTTTTGGTGTTCCGAGTATCAGACTTAGAAGATGAACCAGTGTAACACCCCGTTTTGACATTTCTACCTGAACTACTATTATATGTTGTATTTGTTTGATTGTGAGACCTCGTCGGTTTGACGACACGGTGGACATATGGTTCTATTATTTTGCCGATATATATATGTGTGTGTGTGATGATAGTATTATGGTCAGTAGTCATGTTTAGATATGTATCATGTGTTAATTATGTCAAATATATGGAAATTACTGAATGATGGGTACGTGGATACCGTTACAGATATATGTTGAAATAATGAATGTTATGCCAGGTGCATGGCGAATGAATGAGTTTATTGTTGTCATGTTATGATGAGATATATGTGTACATATCGAGGATTATGCACGATATCCTATATTGTATGTCAATGACTAACTTACAGGTTGAAACGGCTAAGTGATAGCTGGATCCTACGAGGTGGGAGGACCTCGGGGACATGGACTTCTAATGATGAAATGGTATGTGAATGATGCATTAATTACTTTCATATGGTTATTATGCTGTTTATTATGATGTATGTTATGACATGGGTGGGGTAGAGTTCCAGGAAAACTCAACCGCCTAGATCGGTTATACGATGATAGACCGAGTACAAGTGCCACGCTGTTGTTATGTCGAGTAGACATAGTCCCTTATTCCATTAGGGGGGTGGAGGCTTTACCCACCGTTTATCCCCGAAACCCAGAGTCATGGGAGGGCTGTGCTACGGCGCGCTCCCCAAGGTGTGTGATGATGACTGGTGGTTGCCTGCTGGGGAAGCTTGGTCGATGTGGTCGACACTTCCGCTTACGGGTTCTAGCTGGAACCGGTCATGGCTTGACATTCCAGGGTAGTCCAGCAGAGGACAGGATAGGATGTGGAAGTTAGTAATGATGTAGGTAAGTAGGTAGATGTAGTGTGAAGTAG